>CM059188.1:112708731-113279174 GCA_030323885.1 Branchipolynoe longqiensis
CTTGTCTTGTTTACTCAAACAATAAAAATATAGCATCAATTGCTAATGGCTAGTGTAAATAATAAGAATTTTGTTATTACTTCCTAGGGGGCATGTACCATATTTAGTAATTATGCAATAGCATATCTGTCGTGTTATAATAGCGAGTGTCATTCAATCAGATAACAGCGATGCTGAATAGAAGTGACACGAAGGATTAATGGAAAGCAACGGTATGTAGAAGCTGTAGAAGAAAGCTTAGGAATGTAGAGGCTTAATTCAAAAGTAAATAAGAGATAAAAAATACTTACTTGTTGTTGTCCCGGCATTTACGGTAGGTGTGTGTGAGGCTTTTAATTTTGCTCCTGCACGCGACCGCGTTCCTTGGCGCCCTGCTGCCACTACATGCGCGGCTAAGTCTGGCTGACAATCGCCGGTAAATTACTATATTGCGGCCCGATGACTCCAGTTCTCGCTGGATATTGTCTTCACCCCAGAGGGTGATCAGCATCCTCACCTCCTCGTCGTCCCAGTTGTCACGTCGTGTACTAGTAGTCTCTCCACAAGCACTTGTCGAAGCCATGTTTTTTTTGTGTCGTTGCTGTAGACGCCCGCGCGAATAACCGGAAGACAACAAACGAAAAGCTCGAGTGCGCATGCGTATGACGTCACTAAAACGCCTAAAGTATAACGGAACCGTTTACACGAGCATCGAGAAAGCGCTTTATATAAAACGCTTCGTATAAACCACCTAGCTAGGCGGTATAGATGAGGCGTTTCATATGAAGCGATTAAGCCCTAAAACGCCACAGCCTCGCGTCTACACGGGAAATGTGAATCGATCTAGGCAAATGGATTTATATGAGGCGTTTTAAATCGCCCGTGTAAACAGGGCTTTAGATTGTGAAATTAGGCTCTCAATTCATTGACCCGTTTTTTCGACAGCTTTTACATAGGGTTGGGTTGCATCCCTACTGCAGCAGTACAGGGTGAATCTTGTATCTAAATATTTCCATGCTACCTTTGAGTTGAAAAATATAATAAAACATCTAGTTTAATAGAATTTAAAAGTGAAATCGACGGCATTCTATCGCCACCATATTGTCTTTTTGCATTCTCTGCCATTTCACCAAATCTGTGCCGATATAAGTAGCCATTGGACTGTCAAACTAACCCTTTCTAAGGCCATCAATATTGAGACACTTTTTCTCCAACTTTTACAAAGGGTTGGGATTCACAGCTGATACAGCGTCAGTGTCAGCGGTGAATATGTTATCTAGTAAGACCATATCTACTACACTACAGCACAGAGTATACAGTACAGACCAGAGTAAATATATTTATCTGGAACAGAACAACTTGTTATGTGCTTGTATTCTTTTTGAACGTGTGTGTTGGAAACTAGTTGTGAATGGGTTAGGCCATTACTCACAGAAACAATTGAATTAGTGAACATAATATTTAGTGAACATAATATTTTTAGTGTTGAACATTTTAATCAGACTTGTATAATTGTCATTCAATGCAGGTGGATTACACCTGTGTAACTCCTGCCATCGCCGACTTCATCCCAACTGTTGCCACCAGATGGCGACCCAATCAGCTGTTCACAACTATTGTTGCTGGTGTTTCCGCGAGGGGGCGGTTCTTCTTTGCCCGCTGTGTACTGTGGACGGGACCGATGGAGGTATGGATGAATATCATCACCACACTCCAGAACCGATCAAATATATAGGTTATGACCGGATGTATGGGTTTCTATTTTTCTCTTAATGAATTTACGTTATGGCCCCTGATTTTAAAAGTCTAACTGCTTAAAATATTACAATTTTGGCGGAATAATTACGATTTTTTTATTCTCATTCCGCCCTACGAATTATAAACATATTATTCCGCTTTTTCAAAATCCACATGCCCCCCAGAAAAATTTGAAAAATACATAAAAAATGGTGCATTCTGGTGCATTTTCTGAGACATTTTAGGCAAATTATTAAAGAAATTATTACCAGTTTTCAGCCTAAATACTAGAGTGAGTAAAGTTGATGTATTTTTCAAATTTGTCTGGGGGGGCATGCCCCCGGACCCCCCTAGAAGGCTTGCGTGCCTCGCTTCGCTCGGATGGATTTCTATTATTAGGATTTTCGTTTAACAAAAGTTGGCAGGTATGCGTTAAAAGTAACCTATGGCATTACTCAGATATATATGTATGCTCAGACTCCCGGGACAATCTGGCTTAATTAAAAAAATATTTTTTTGTAGATGACCATCACTATGTAAAGCTGTGTAGAGAGTGTAGCGATGAGCTTCATGTGGACCATAAAGTGATGGTCCGGGCCTGGAGGGTGATGATAGGCGAGTGGCTAGGAGCAGCTAGGGCGGCCGGTTATAAGGGCCGAGGGAGAGGGGGGAGGGAAGAGTTATGTCAGCGAGCCAACGGTCGCGGCTGGGGAGGGATGAGGGAGGGGGGGGGGTGCTCCTCCCCCGCCACGAATCAAACGCAATGCGAGCATTACGACCGATACGTGACGAGGAAGGAGAGAAGAGAGGAGTTGGAATAAAAACATTTTATTCAGATGACAAGGCAATATGAGGAAGTGTATGACTACAAAGAGGGTCAATGAGGTAGCCTCTATCACTGAAGATAAAATGTCATAGGTGCAGAGTTGAAGAGTCAGTATGTCCAGGGGCCATGCCCGAGGGTACTGTTCTCTGAGGTATGATCTCAGACGGGAGGGAGGTGGCCCGAGGAGCCCTCCACCAAAACTGAGGAGAGGGCTCGAGGGGCGCCCGAGGCGGCGATCCGCGGCACATAGGCGTGGACCGAGGCGGAGGTCCAGGTCCCCTGCTCCATGATGTCCGAGAGGGGGACCCCGGCGCGCTGACAAGCCTGGGCCGCCCCCCGGCGCAGGCTGTGGAGAGTATAACCGTCGGGGGCGGGCACCCCGAGGGCCGTGAGGGCGCCTCGCAGGATGGCAGTGAGCGTCCGAGGGTCCAAGGGGCGGCCGGAGGGCAGGATGAAGGCAGGATCGGCGGAGCAGGCAGGGGCGAGGGCCACCGAGGCGGTCCAGGCGGCGACGGGGCAGAGCGGGCGCCCGGGCGAAGCGGGGATGAAGAGGGCAACCGCCCCCGAGGGCAGCGCGATGGTCTTGGTGGTCCGGAGGGTAACGCGCAGCCCCCCGGGGGCGGGGGCGACGTCGCCGCGTGTGATGGTGTGAGGGCCGCCCCACACCTCGGGGCTGGGGGAGAGGAGGCTGGACTGCCGTAGCATCCCGTAGTACCCGAGGAGGAGGGCGGCCCGGGGGACGACGCCCGAGGGCCCGGCGAGGGCGAGATGGTGGGCGACGGCGGCGAGGATGGTAGGCGTCAGAGGCGGGGCGGGGCGGGCAACGTGGCCGGAGGCCCGCTCCCCGCCGCGACAGACGTCTCTGGCGAGGCGCGAGGTGAAGGCGCTCGGGTCGCCTCCAGCCAGGAGCGCGCCCCGGAGAGGGCGTTCCGGACGGAGGCCGGCGCCAGGGGGCGGGCGTAGAGCGAGGCGGTGTATGCAGCGACGTCGAAGGGCGTCGGGGCGAGAGGGTCCCAGTGGTGGCCCGAGGCGAACTGGACGTAGCCTCGGGCCTGTCGACGTCGGTTCCTCCAGGTGGAGGGGGCGAGGGCGGCGATGCGGAGGCCGTCCACGGCAGCGACCTCGGTGGCGGTGTACCCTGCATTAGAGGGCAGGGTTGTAGGGGAAGTCGTCATGGTTGGCATCGGTGCGTTCAAGCCCGAGGCGGGCGACCTCGTCTCGGGCAACGCCAGCCCATCGACCAGGGAGGTGGGCGCGGCTTAGGGCGTCGGCCAGGACGAGGTCGGCGCCGGGCTTGTGGACGATGGTGAGTTCAAAGCAGGCCTCGGCCGCCATGAGCCAGAGTTCCCGGGCGCACGTCCCGAGGGTGAGGTCGCGGGCCCGCCCCGAGTCGAGGGAGGCGGCGGAGGCCATGTTGTCCGTGTTAATGACAACGTTGGCCCCCGCGACGTCCGCCGGAAGGAGGGCGCGGAGGGCCACGACCAGGTTGACCGCCTCCAGCTCGTGGATTGCAGGGAAGCGGGCCCGGAAGGCCCTCGAGTACCCTCGGGCGTAGTAGCGCCTGGGGGAGTAGGCCCCGCCTCCGGTGAGGCAGGAGTCGCACTCGATGACGATCCTCCGGGTCCCCATCGGACGGAGGAGATGGAGGCCGTTGGTGGCGCGCCCGTAGGCCGCAAACCAGGCCAGGTCCCGGAGGGCGTCGTCCCCGAGGGTGATGGCGGCGAACCCGCGGCAGCTGCGGAGGGCCGCGAGGAGCCGCGCCATGAACTTCCTCGCGGGGAGGACGCAGCTGCCGACGTGGTTGAGGCGGCCGAGGATACTCTGGAGTTCCTGGCGCCCGAGGGTAGGCCGGGCGGCCCGGGCCTCGCAGTCGGCGACGAGCTCGTCGACTTTGTCGGGGGCGATGCGAATCGTCATGGCCTCGCTGTCGACGGCGAATCCGAGCCAGGAGACTCGCATCGCCGGAGGGTGGCACTTCCCGGGGGCGACCTCCAGGCCGAGGGCGCCGACGAGGGCAATGAAGCCGTCGAACGCCTGGCGGGCCCTGAGGTAGGTGAGCTCGCACCCGACAAAGTCGTCGACGTACACGAGGGCGTGGAAGCCCTCGCGCCGGAGGATCCAGGCCACCGCGGCGGTCACCCTGACACAGGCGGCGCCCGAGGAGCGGCAGCCGAAGGGGAGGGCGAGGTCGACATAGGTGGCGCCCTCAAAGGCGATCCCATATAGGGGGCAGGAGAGGGGGTCGGCCCGTAGCTGGCGGTAGGCCCTGGATATGTCCGCGGTCCAGGTGTAGGCCCCGGTGCCCAGTCCGATGAGGCGGCGGCCCACGTCGGCCACGGATGGGAGCCGGTAGGCGTGGGGCCTACCCAGGTACTCGCGGCGGGGTATCCCAGCGTTAACGCTGTGGCCAGGGGGGTAAGATAGGTCGACGATGACCCGCCTCTTGCCCGGGTCGGATTTGGGGCGGGTCATCATGGGGGAGACCTGGGCCCAGGGGGTGAAGGGGGGGGGTGGTGAAGGGGCCGGCGAGGGCACCGTGGGCGAGCTCCGTGGCAATGAAGTCGCGAAGGTGGACTTGGTGCTCGGGGGCCTCCCGATGGTTGGTGTATGTGGGCCGGGGGGGGGTGCTGGCGGAGTAATTGGCGGGGAAGCCGTACTCGAGGAGGTCTACCAGGTCCTTATCGGGGTGGTCTCGGAGGCGGGCGCGCCAGGCGGGGATGTGGAGGCCTGAGGGAAGGGGGATGCGGGCGGCCAAAAAATTAGGGAGGCCCGTATCGCGGAGGGTATGGTAGGCTCGGGAGAAGGTGGGGTGGCGGCTCCAGGCGGCGCCGGAGAGGTGGGGCCATATGGAGAGGAGGGTGGGGCGGTAGGCGGTAGGAGTGGGGCCGCAGGCGGGGGCGGCGGGGAGGGTGTCTTGGATGCTGGGGTTGACGACCTCTGCGACGGTTTCGCTGAGGTCGCCGGGGGTGGGGGGGGGGGAGGGGCTGGGCGAGGTGTGGAGCGGGGTGGCTGGGGGGTGGGGGGGGGGTGGGGGGAGGGGGGGGAGCGGGGGGAAGAGGGGGAGTGGAGAGGGGGAGGAGGGGGGGTTGGGGGGAGGAGGTGCGGGCGGGGTTGGAGAGGGGAAGTGCGAAGGCGCGGGGGGAGGGGGGGGCGGCGGGTGCGGGGGGCGTGGAGGCCGGGAAGGCGGCCTATGTATGCAGTGTCGCCGGGGCCGGGGGTAGGGGGGTGGTTGGTGCGGCTGGTGCGGGTGCGGGGGTGGGTGCGGTGTTCGGGCGGTTGAGATGTGAGGGGAGGGTTGCGGCGGAGATGTGAGGGGAGGCGCCTGGCGGGAGCGGTTCGGCGGGGGTTGGGGGGGGGGGGTCGGCGTGAGATGTGAGGATAGGGTGGTGGCGGTTGGGCGGGCGGCGGTTGGCGCGGGCGTAGCGGGGGTGCTTAGGGAGGCGGCGGGGGGTGGTATCGGGTGTTGGCGGGCGGTCTGTGTCGGCTTGAGATCTGAGGGCGGTGGCGGTGTCGGGTGTTGGCAGGCCGTTTTCGTCTCCAGGGCGGTGTGTGTTAGCGGGGATGGGTGCGGGGGGGGGTGTGTGCGGCGTGTGTGGGGTGTGTTGCGGGGGTGGGGCCGCGTCGCCGCCGCCGGGCTAAAAATCCGGCGAGGTGATCGCGGGGGCGGCTGAGGCGCGGTCGCGGGTGCGCTTGGTGTAGCAGACCGCCTCACTATGCACGGTTAAGATGCGGCGCACGTTCGCGCAGTACGCGCATGCGTGCCTCCTCCTCGCGCCTTGGTCACCGTGGGCCTCACCGGGGGGGGGCGAGATCGCACGAGGCGGGGTCTCTGTTCCAGGCGGGGCAGGGTATCCCGTATGCCTCTCGGGTGTAGGGTGTGCGTGGGTCGGCGTTGGTGGGGCGGGAGTGTGTGGGGGGAGGGGTGGGGCGGGCGCGGGTTGGGGGGGGGAGTAGTCTGGCTCCGCCCCCGGAGGCAGTCGCGGGGGCGGTGATCACGTCCATCCTTACGGTGTTGATCGCGACTGGGTCGCGCCACCCATCCGGGAGGCGGCCGTCGGCAACCCATGCGAAGATGGTTTCCGAGTATCGCCGGACGGTAGGCCACGGATGGGTGACGGCGTCCCTGAGGACGGTGATATTGTGGTGAGACGTAATCGCGGGGAGGGCGTCGGTGGGGAAGGAGGGGTGGGACTCGAGCATGCGGAGGGCGAGGTTGTACTCCTCCATGGTCGCCTCGCCGCGCTTTAGAGCCTTCCCCTCGGGGCCTCTCTCAATGAGGTCGTGAGGGAAAAGGTAACCTGGGGGTATACCTTTTCGCCGCCCGCTTCCCTGCGCCTCGGCGGACTCCAGGATCTCCCTGACCGCGTCGGCCGCGGATGCGGGGGAGCGGTCGGGGGCTGGGTGGATGGAGGCGGGCCGGGGGGCGGCGGAGGCGGCCTGCTGTGTGGCGTAGAGGCCGCGCCTGAGGTAGGGCTGGTAGGTCGGGTGGACGTCGCTGGCGGGCGTCGCAGAGGCGTAGGCGGGCGTCGGAGAGGCGGGGGCGGGGAGGAGGCGAGGGTGCGTGGCCGGGGGGGCACCCCCTCCAGTCCCGGCGGCGAGTTCCTGCAGCATATCTGCGATGCGGTCGGCTATGGATGGGGGCGAGGCGGCCGGGGCCCGAGGCGGAGGCAGGGCGGCAGGGTCCGGGTAGGTTGAGGCCCGAGGTGGGGCGAGGGTGATAGACTCGACCAAGGCTGTGAGGTGGTCGATGGCGCCGGCCTGGCATTGCATGGCGGCGGCCTGGGCGTCCATCCGGGCATCGACGGCGCTCGCCCAGGAGGTGGCCTCCGACTGGAGGCTGGGGGCGGCGGAGGTCGCGGAGGCGGCGTCCTGTGAGGCGGCCGAGGCGCTCCGGCCTCGGCGCGATCCGCGGCGGCCCGGGGGGCGGCCCCGGGGGCGTGAGCCGGCTGGCATGACGGGTGAGAGTGTGGGTGAGCGTCGGCCCGGGAGGCGAGGTGGCGTGAGGCGGGAGGCGTCGTGTGAGGCGGCGTCGCGTGAGGCGGCGGAGTGTGACGGCCCGCGTGTGAAGAGAGGTGCCAAAGTAGAAAATATGGTCCGGGCCTGGAGGGTGATGATAGGCGAGTGGCTAGGAGCAGCTAGGGCGGCCGGTTATAAGGGCCGAGGGAGAGGGGGGGGGGGGGAAGAGTTATGTCAGCGAGCCAACGGTCGCGGCCGGGGAGGGATGAAGGAGGGGGGGGGGGTGCTCCTCCCCCGCCACGAATCAAACGCAATGCGAGCATTACGACCAATGAATTTACGTTATGGCCCCTGATTTTAAAAGTCTAACTGCTTAAAATATTACAATTTTGGCGGAATAATTACGATTTTTTTATTCTCATTCCCCCCTACGAATTATAAACATGTTATTCCGCTTTTTCAAAATCCCCATGCCCCCCGGAAAAATTTGAAAAATACATAAAAAATGGTGCATTCTGGTGCATTTTCAGAGACATTTTAGGCAAATTATTAAAGAAATTATTACCAGTTTTCAGCCTAAATACTAGAGTGAGTAAAGTTGATGTATTTTTCAATTTTTTCCGGGGGGGTGGGCATGCCCCCGGACCCCCCTAGAAGGCTTGCGTGCCTCGCTTCGCTCGGATGGATTTCTATTATTAGGATTTTCGTTTAACAAAAGTTGGCAGGTATGCGTTAAAAGTAACCTATGGCATTACTCAGATATATATGTATGCTCAGACTCCCGGGACAATCTGGCTTAATTAAAAAAATAATTTTTTGTAGATGACCATCACTATGTAAAGCTGTGTAGAGAGTGTAGCGATGAGCTTCATGTGGACCATAAAGTGATACACAAGGACCACCTGCTTCCAATAGGATGATGGCTTCCACCTAGATACACTACATGTTACCACGAAGGCACAACACTATATGGTTCCGCACGCGAGGCTTACAAATACGCAGAGACGTCACATGTTAAGCTCAAAGATTCAACCAATTTGAACTAAATCAAATACTGATTGTCTAAGAATAATATGCAATATTTTATGTGTTTATAGAAAAAATGGAGTAATATGGTGTGATTTCATATATTTGTGATGACTTACATGTATATACCACATCTGAATCGTACAAATTATATTTTTAAGTAGAACAACAACGTACTTTTAAATTGCACATGGGTTGCATACATATTCTAATATTATATACATTTTGTAATTGTTACACTAATTAAGTTAAAATGTTACAACATTGAGTATACCGATTATATGTCCTGAGCTATATTTCTCAAGAAATAATTATATATTGGATAGGCCGGTCCTGCTTTACCCATATGTATTATCAATCAGATAAAAACAATATTATATTATTAATTATATGTACTTGTTAGATAGAAAAATATGTTACGCGACGAAGAATAGTCAAGTCTACATATTCTATACTGTTTTTGGTGTAATATTAGCACTACGTAGTCTATATAGTATATTAGTATGGTATATTAAATAATAGTATCCAGGAGCCTAGCTTGAGATTTGTTCAGGGGGTATACAGACTTTTTCGGCGATGGAATAAAATGCTATTGATAGTATAGTACATACACACATTTACATAACATATTTTGATATTAAAAAAATATTTCTAAATCTCAAATGGTAGCCTATGCAGCTGCGTATATGGAAGCTAGGCCCCTGGTATCCATAAGTTATAACATCTAAGGATGTCTATTCCTAGGCTAGATATATTTTTTTAAAGGTAGAATGCAATAATTATATAAATTACAAATTGTCTATACAGATTGTTTAAACCTCCTGAATTATATCGGTAGCATCAACACGCCTAATAATATCAATTTGCATACTTTATATTAAATGTCAAAACAATGGCCTTCGCCTTCAGGTAAATGGGTTACTACCTGGTATAATGGGCCCGAGGTGTGTATTGTTCAAAAGCCAAACTCCATCACATCGTAGCCTTAGGCCACAAAATAAATACCTGTTTAGCGCCCACACATTAAAGTTTTTCCAGGTTGGGCGGGAGGTTTTAATTATTTTTTTTGTATTTGTATTTAGAATGGCAGTGTACAGAAAGAAGAAAACTAACCTTGATATTCATGGTCAGAAGGCATGATAAGAAGGTAGAGAAGACCATAGACACTTCCTAGCAAGAAAGTGAACAAGAAAACATTAAAATTACTATCAAATCTTTGTTCAACTGAAAACTCAACGACATGCAATCATTATAATAGGTGGGAAAGAGTTTTTAATTTTAATTTAAAAAGAAAGGTTTTTTGACCAATTAAAAAAATATATATTTGGAGGTCTGGGTCATTTCTCAGGTCGGGCGGAGACGCTAGACAAGTATATATATTTTTTTAATATCTGGCCTTAGGTTTGCAATATGCAGTGTAGTGGGAAGTTAATATCTCCCGTGGTAGATACAAGATTCACCCCGTACTGCTGCAGTAGGGGTGCAAACCAACCCTATGTAAAAGCTGTCGAAAAAACGGGTCAATGAATTGAGAGCCTAATTTCACAATCTAAGAAGCAACATTTATTCTTTACATATCTCTTATTGATAGCCCGCTACCTTTGAGTTGAAAAATATAATATAATATCTAGTTTAATCAGATTTAAAAGTGAAATCGACGGCGTTCTCTGGCCGCCATCTTGTCTTTTTGCATTCTCTCTCATTCACCAACTCTGTTCTGATATAAGTAACCATTTGACACTGGTGCCAGGCATTCTACTTGTTGCTCCATACTAACGCTATTTTCGACCGTTTATATATAAGGCTGGTCTTCACCCATGTACTACAAGTACCGGGTGAATCTTTTATCTACTCCCGTGGTTTATATCGGGGAGTGGTCGATGTGTGTGGGTGGTCGGTTAGAGAGGTGTACTAACACAACGACTGGGCGCACAGTGTCAGGATAATGTGACTGTGTGGGACATCAGGTCGTGGTGCTGGCAGCCTGATCTCCCAGTGAGGCAGCACTATAAAGTCGCCATGAGTGCACACTGTCACAAGTCGATGCACGTCCTGGTATGGCCTAGGGTCTTACTGGGGCGTAAAACTACACCAACCACCCAGCCTTCCCTGGCCCTCTCAGAGGACTGTGGTTGGGCTCTTAGGCTGCCCTTTTCCTTCCTCCTCCCCCCCCCCCCCCACCCCCAATGCGACTGAAAACTCCCCAAAAACAAACAACTGAAGCGTACAGAGCCCAACGTCTTGATACAAGCAGGTCGTAGAGAGCCCTGCCACCCCTCCATTTGACCTATTTTGGACTCGCCCACGTGACGTCACTTACACCGCTCAGCTCTCGGAGCCACCACACTAACAGCCGAGCTCGTGGAATTTGTACGTGTTCTTCCCAAAACAGGTACGATTTTGACCAGTTTCTTTTCGTAAGCTAATGTAAGCATCCACTCCTGGTTTAAGGATGTCTCGGATACCCGCATCTGATTTTAGCGAGTGGTGACAATGCGTATTAATGGCGTAGTATGGGATTAGTTTTGAAAGCAGATAGGTAAACTGCACACAGCCGTGACCCGTCCAACCACTGCGCCGGGGGGACTCGCCAGTTGAACCGTCAGGTTTGTGGGGAGGGGAGCCTGGGACTTTGCAACAACTGAGTACATTTGTTTTGGTTATTGTCGTGGGTTGACCTTGAAACCTCTTGGTTCCACTCTCTTCTATATTATCTCCCGCCCTCACCCAATTAACACCACACCCTAATTGATTTGATGATTTGAGAATATCGTGTTTGCAAGCGCGAAAATATTCCACTTTTCTAATTGTTTACTTGTGAGTTGTGGCAAGTTGTGACTCTGATGTCAGCCTGGCTAAGACAACGGCTTGGGGGCCTTGGCCCTTTCACTTTCAGACTTGTGGTTACGCCTCTTATTTTTAAAAGAGTGGGTGCAGCTTCAATTTTGAGTTTCAAGGCATTTGATATTTAAAAGGTACATAGGAATAATTGCAATATAATATATAAAATGAGTTTTGTACAAAGAGAATTAAAATTGTTACTGGAAGTTGCATTCATTGTACAGAATAATTATTGGAGAATTATAATATAGGACAATAGCCTAGTCCTAGACATAGATATATACAATATAATGAACATCGTGGTATGGACCAGACGGGATGGCCGAATGAGTTGAGCATCAGTCTCCTGTTTTCGGAGATCGGGGTATCCG
Source organism: Branchipolynoe longqiensis (assembly GCA_030323885.1). NCBI lineage: Eukaryota > Metazoa > Annelida > Polychaeta > Phyllodocida > Polynoidae > Branchipolynoe > Branchipolynoe longqiensis. The sequence continues at coordinate 112,720,468 of CM059188.1, forward strand.
AACCCATGAGTTTGTGGATTCGAACCATGGTCGAGTCAAACCAATGATTTAAAAATTTATGCTTGTCGCTTCCTAGCCTGGCGCTTGTCATTATTAGGATAGGGTAAGTACTGGTTGGCTCAGTGTCAGGATAATGTGACTGAGTGGGATATCAGGACCTAGTCTCCCAGTGGGGCAGCACTATAAAGTCACCAAGGGTGTGGACTGTCACAAGTCGGTACCTGTCCTGTTATGGCCTTAGATGTTGCTAGGACGTACACTGACTACTGGCAATGAGAGAATGCAATACCTGAAGCGCACATGTGCTTGGAACTCACAGAACAATATCCACACGATCTTTGTTTACGGCAGCCGGAAGAATATTCCACTTGGTAATATTTTATCCCTACCAGGTTCATATGCATGTCAACCATATATGTATTCAGTAATTCTATTTGTCACCTATGTCTTTGGTGTTGAGTTCAGAAAGTTTAAGCGTCTTTATCAATTCTTGTGATTGTATAATGTATCACGTATGCATGTAAAATCCTGCTATTTACACCCAGATTTCACTTGGTACTTGTTAAACCTGGGCCAGGACCGTACCCTGAGGACACTTAAACCTGTTGTCTTATGGCTTAAGGCAACAGCTTTCTTCAACCCCTACATCCTACATAATTATATGGACATCATAAGCATGTGCAGTTGTATGCTTCTAAGTGTGGTTATATCTATCTGTAATAATAAATAGAGCACCCGGTTTACTCCAATAGTTACACTAACATCTGATCATATCTGAGCACTTGGATCATGTTGCTCCAGAATCCTGTTGCTAAAAACAACCACAGTGGTAGTACTATTGGGTTTCAGTAGACGGCCTTCTAGACCCATTGACTACTCACAAACTTAACTCTGTCAAATTTGTGGTTGATTTAGTGGCATAACATGGCAGTTAAAGCTGCATAGTCAGATGAAAACATCAAATTTCCAAAACCAAAAGAATTACCTAGATTTGATTCTACAAATCTAACTTAGATACTGGTGCATTTATTAAACATTTGTCACCACATAGAAGGGAATACTGGGCCAATTTAATAGAACCTGTTAGTGCTCAAGCCTGTGGTGTCAGAGTTTTGGCATGCTTGCCAAAACTAATTTGGCATATTTGCACTTCAAATATTCCACAGGCAGATAAATGAGCACCTGGAAAAAAACAATATACTAAACAAGAGGCAAGGAGGTTTCCGAAAACTACTCCACATCAAAAACAATAGCAAACCTAACAAGTGATGTGCTGGCATCATTGAACCAAAATAAATTAGTTGGAGCAGCCTTCATCGACTTCAGCAAAGCGTTTGACACTGTAGACCACAGCATATTAATAAGAAAATTAAACATACATGGGCATTCAAATCCAATCAATAAACTGGATAAATGCTACCTAAGCAACATGCAGCAAAAAACTAAAGTAAATTGGTACACTCTCAGACCAACAAACTGTCACCTGTGGTGTACCCCAAGGATCAGTCCTGGACCACTACTATTTATACTATACATAAATGACCTAGAAAAATGGCTGGAGACAGAATGTCTCCAGCTATATGCGGATGACACTTGTTGTATATGCAGAAGGAAGCACAGTAGAGGATGGTAGCAACCAAACTGAACAACCTCCTGCTAAAGCTGGACAGCTGGTGTGAATCCAATAAAATAAACCATCAATGCAAATAAATTAAAACTGTACTCTTCTCACATACAGCAATCACAGGAAGAAACCTACAATGCACACTAGGAAACCAAACACTGGAAAGTGTAAATCACTACAAATACCTAGGCTAGAACTAGATAGCCAGCTAAACTACAATCTGTGTGTAACAAAAATCATACAAAAAGTAAATCACAAACTATGGCTATTTGCTAAACTAAGAAAGTATATGACACAAGATATGTCAATAAAAATCTTCAAAGGCATGGTACTCCCCTACTTTGACTATGGGATGTAATCTACATGGGTGCTAAAAAAGAGCTACTTAAAAAATTGCAGATACTACAAAATAGGGCCCTGAAAATATGCCTGAAAGTAGACAAACTACACCCCACTTATGACCTACACAAAAGAACTAAAGTAAAGCTACTAGAAAACAGAAGGATAATCCACCTAAAAACATTAGCGTATGGATATAGCCAAGACATTAAGCGTCTAACCCAACCACTAAGGGACACCAGAGCAAGCAAGGCACCACTACTGAGGCAGACCAGAAACCAGATCAAAGCCCATGAAAGGAGCACACTGGAAATGGCTGCCAAGGCATGGAATGCGCAAACGGTGAAAGAAAGACAAATCCCTGACCTAAAAATGTACAAAAAATATCTGTGCAAAATAAAAACTGGGAACCTCAACTGAACTGCACCACAAGGGGGCAGGTGATATGTCACGGCCCACCAACTGGACAGCCCAGGGCGGGGAAACCGGAAATATAAAAGCCAGATATCATATCCAACAACAATATAAATCAAATCAAATCCAAACAAACATAACTCAACCACCTATTACGTACAAGCCTATGAACATGTAAATAAAATAGGCTAGTATAGAATTAAGTAGAAAAAAGCGGAAAACTCTTCCCAAGAAAACCCCAAAACACTAACATAGACAACTAACATACTAATAAGAATAAACGTACCAACAGACTATCTATCTGCTAGTGAAATGCAGACAATCAAATAACTTATCAGCAGCTACTGGTTGGTAAGACAACAACAACACTACAGCTGGCCAGCATTGAAAACAAGCCTGGGTACCCAGGCTTACATGCTATGGACAGAATAAATACAGCCTCAATAAAAAAAATAAAATAAATATCTCCAAACTTAACCATTTAAAATCAAAGTTACTTCAAACTCAAGGAATGTAGATTATAGTGACCAATCTAATATATCTATTTCAGAAAATGACAGAAACTCAAAACCATCGGACTATGCAACTTTAAGTAAAGTGTGTCCTATGCAGTAGGTTATTTGTCCTTGTTGGTACCGGACGCTGTGGCAGAATCGCTAGAGCAAAAGCCTCCCATGCGGGAGATAGTCAGACCAATGACTTGCAAATTTGATACTTGTCACTACCTAGCCTGGAGCTCCGCATTACTAGAATATGGCAAAGACTGGTTATCTCAGTGTCAGGATAATGTGACTGGGTGGGATATCGGGTCATGGTGACGGTGGCCTGATTTCTCAGTGGGGCAGCACTATAAAGTTGCCATGGGTGTGCACTGTCACAAGTTGGTACCTGTGCTGATATGACCTTAGATGTTGCCAGGATGTATAATTCCAACAAACAAACAAATCCTTGTTGGCTTACAGTAAAAATGAGCATAAACCACTTTGTAGTGTGAGGTGACTCACGAAGTCTCTAGGGACCGGATGGTATGTCCAAGTGGCTATGGAGCCTACTTCCCATTCCAGAGCTGGGCTCAATCCCCGGTAGAGTAAAACAAATTATTAGGAGAAAATTGACCAGACGGGATGGCTGAATGAGTTTAGCATCCATCTCCTGTTTTGGTAGATCCTGGGATTCGAACCCTGGTCGAGTGAAACCGCAATGACTTAAAAATTTATACTTGTCGCTTCCTAGCCAGACGCTCGGCATTATTAGGATAGGGAAAGGACTGGTTGGCTCAGTGTCAGGATAATGTGTCTGAATGGTTATTACATCGCCATGAGTGCGAACTGTCACCCGTCGTAATATAATGTCAGGTGTCAATTTAATATATTTATCTCAGAAAAATGGCCGAAACTCGAACCCTCGGATTATGCAATTTTGAGTAGTTATGATCATATGACCGAATATTTAATTAAACTCTTGTAGCAGTGAATTATCAACTGCCTTAAGAGTTTAATTATTCACTGGATTAGTGAATATGACCTTTTCAGCCGGTACGATGTAAAATTAAAAGTAGTCAATTAATAAAACTAATTGATTCGCCTTGGTGGCCAGTCAAAACCGTTGGATCTCATTAACTGTTTAAATGCTACCTGGTTGCGATATTAGATCTCACGATGATCTGAGCTGACATCTATTACATTACAGTTACACAAGTTTTACAAAGACTTAACTATTCTGCACTTCTTACATCTTGTGGTTTGGCTTGTGTGTGTGTGTGTGTCTGTGTAATTGTATTTTTATCATCGGCTATTGGATGTCAAACATATGGTAATTCTGACATATTTCTTTGGAGGAAACCCACCACCGCCACATAGGCTACTCTTTCTGATAACCAGCAAGGGGTCTTTTATATGCACTTTCCCACAGACAGAACAGCCCATACCACAGCCTTTGGTGAACCAGTTGTGGATCACTGGTTGTCAAACGAGAGGACTGTTACCAAAGCACAGTCTTTACCGTATATTGATTTTTCCTTGAGTGGATGTTTAATTCCATTATTAGTCAGGATGAGGATTTTCCTGCCGTACGGCGGTTTCCCGACTTTCGGCACTTGCTAATATTATTCCAAATTTGTTGAAAAAATAAAGTGGTCGGTCGGTATGGGTATCCCCAGCATTGCTCACATGTGACATCAGATAATCAGTCCTATATGTATGACCGTGTAATTTCTGCAATTTTCTAACAAGTTTAACCAATTTCTCCTCAGAATGCACTATTTTGATGGTAAATCTTTGGTATCATCGGTAGAGCACAGGCCTCGCATGCGGAAGATCAGGAGTTTGCGAGTTTGGTTCCCGGTCGAGTCAAACCAATGACTTAAAAATTGATACTTGTCGCTTCCTAGCCTGGTGCTTGGCATTATTAGGATAGGGCAAGGGCTGGTTAGCTCGGTGTCAGGATAATGTGACTGAGTGGGATATCGGGTCATGGTGTCGGTGACCTGATTTCCCAGTGGGGCAGCACTATAAAATCACCATGAGTGTGTACTGTCACAAGTCGGTATGCATCCTGATATGACCTTAGATGTTGGTAGGGTGTAAAACAACAACAAACAAACAATCCTTCGGTATCCTACCACAGGAGGTGCAAGCCCGGTCCCGCACTCCAACTTAGTTGCTCCCTCGCAATGACCCACCTTTTTAAGTGTGACCTGTTCTCATCGCTGATTGGTCACATTTCCAGGGTCCGTGTGGGGTCTGGAAAGTCTTGAACTTCATTTTCCCAAATTCAAGGCCTTGAACAACCTTGAATTTAACCTATTTTGGGTGATTAGTCGTGAAAATCCTTGAATTCCACTAAACTGTCCCCACCGATCTAAATTTGTCCAAAATTGCCATCCTTGTTTTCCCCCTGAAATCCAAATATCGTCTTGATTTCCTTGAAATACTGAATAGCCTTGGATTCCATATCTTAACATGTGTATGTACCCTGCATTTCTTATATGTAGTAAATCGCAACACTGCTACCCAAGACATAAGCTTGTAAACACATTAAAATATATATATGTATAGATCTCTAATATGGAGCAGTGCCCCGAAAGGTGTGGTAGGTCCAAAAGGAAGCAGTGCATTAAAGCTGCATAGTCTGATGACATATCAAATTTTCAAAGCCAAACCAATTATCTAGCTTTGATTTTACATATCTAACTTAGATACTGATGCTCTTATTAAGCACTTGTTTCTACATAGAAGGGAATACTGTGTCAATTTAACAGAACCTGTTACTGCAGAAGTATATGGTGTCAGAGTTTTGGCATGCATGCTTGCCAAAACTAATTTTCCATGTTTGTACTCAGAAGTTTACCATTTAAAATAAAAGTATCTTTGAACTAATGTAAAGTAGATACTAGGGATCGATCTACTATATTTATCTCAGAAAAAACCCAGAAATTCAAAACCATCGGACTATGCAACTTTAACGTAACAATACCAACTTAAGCATACATTGCGTCCACACATTGCGCCAATGCTATTTTAATTCCCAACAAGCATGGCGCAGTAGTGTAGATTTGTCTATTGATATACACAATAACCCCACAACAAGGCCCTACAATGCACACCTCACAACGGGTGATGGTTGCCGGCTGGTAGTGATGGGCGATAAATACTACATCAGTCATATCACTCCCATAGTCCTGTTCTGTAGGTACAATTCATTGTTTAGGCATGGCATTGAATAATTCATTTGTTTATTTAGAACCCTTGTGGCATCAGTCATTCTCAGGTCGATGAATGTGTTGGACGACACCCCATCAAAATAGCATGCATGTAGACTTTATAACCAAGTGTCTTTGTGAGATTGACAGTTGACCTGAAAATAATTCTTATTGAGGTAAAGCATTTAAATAAAAGTGTACCACCAGACGGGATGGCCGAATGAGTTGAGCATCCATCTGTCGTTTTGGTAGATTGTGAGCTTGAAATCCTGATCGACTCAAACCAATGACTTAAAAATTGATACTTATCGCTTCCTAGCCAGGCACACTGTGCTCAGCATTATTTGGATATGGCAAGGACTGGTTGGCTCGGTGTGACTGTCAGGATAATGTGACTAAGTGGGATATCAGGTCATGGTGCTGGTGGCCTGGTCTCCCAGTGGGGCAGAACTATAAAGTCGCCATGAGTGTGCATTGTCACAAGTCGGTACCCGTCCTGATATGACCTTAGGTGTTGCCAGGACATAAAACTCAACCAACCAACCAACCATAGTGTACCTGACTCACCCCGCATTCCGGCGCCTAGCTACAGCGTGTCTTACTGTCTGGTGGGACTTCCTTATCGTGTCTGACACCACTTTATTATAGGAGGGCGGGTGTCGGGGGGGGGGGGGGCATATGCGGGTAGCTACATTTCCCCAAAATAAATAGCGCGGAGGGCAAAAACTTCCATTTTTGCTTGTTCTCACCGTAGTGTTAATTTGGAACTTACTAGGTTAGGTCAAAGACCCTATAATACTAAGATGGCTCACTCAGCCTGTACTGTGTAATCAAAATGATCAAACCCACCACCTGGTGCACTGGCTGTTCTCTTGGTTAAACAGGTGCTATATTATATGTATAAATGTATATATGAATGTGAAAGATGTGTGTTGATGATGATGTGTATTTGTTCATAGCAATTTCATATTGATCTGTATTCATACTTACCTATCTCATGTATAATATAATTGTATGTGTTTACATGTGAAACACCAACCAGCAGCTGGGCTGATCAAACCCACCACAAGGTGGCACTGCAAAATTTACATTACCATGGGAGAGATAGGGAGTCAGCCATCTTAGTATTATAGGGTCTTTGGTTAGGTTTGGTCCTAGAGCGTGATGAGAATGGTGGGAATTATGTCGTGTGCCATGAACAATGTTGCATTTAATCACCAATGACGACCAGTCTGCTAACATCACCGGTTGTGAGGTGTGCACTGTAGAGCCCCGCTAATAGACAAATCTAATTGTCAATAATCAATAATACTTAATAATGACGTAGTTCACTGGTTGTTGGTGGTTTCCGCAGAGGGTGTGTGTGTGACAAAAAGGTAAGGCTTGTTTTATTTAACAGACGTATTTCTTTGGAGGAAACTGTCTGCTGCCACATAGGCTACTCTTTTCGATAACCAGCAAGGGGTGTTTTATATGCACTTTCCCACAGACGTGACAGCTTTTGGTGAACCAATTGTGGACCACTGCTTGGTGTCTCACACACACACACAACCGCACGCACATACACACACGCACGCACTTCAGGACCGTTATTTGCCCCTGCAGGGTGGCGAACCACGACCATTCTCACGGTCCCTCCCTGGCTGAGCAGTGAATAATGGGGCGTTAGGCTAAAGTAATCTAGGCACGCACGGGTGTGCCCCCCCCCCCTCCTTTTGTACTTAAGTATGGCTGACGTGTCAATTTTACACGTCGACGCCATCATTTAAAAATTAAAAGTCTACCTTAAATGACATCCAATCATAAACCGTGTTCACACGTACAGCGTTAGGCCGACTTAGATGAGGCGAACTAGCGACACATTCACACATACATAGTTTTCAAAGTGTGTCACGTTAAACCGGCTCAGATCGATGTTTGTTTGTTGTTGTTTTACATCCTAGCGACATCTAAGGTCATATCAGGATGGATATCCACACATACATACATCCACATGTACATCCACATGCCACATATACATCCACAAGTAAATACATACAAACAACACACCTAACAAGAGATAGGAAGAGTAGGATGGTCCAAACATGTGATCCAACCACTATCAAAAGCAACTACCTGTTAAGAAGCAGTCTCCATATGATATATGAAAAGAATGGGACGGTCCAAACATGTAGGACGGCCCAAACATTTGTGCTAACCACTATGAAAGCAACTACCTGTTAGGAAGCAGTCTCCATCCATGTGCTTAAGCCGCCTCAACTAAACCAGTTGCATTCACACATGCCACTTAGGCCAACTCAAGCTAGTTCGCCTCATCTAAACTACCTCGTGAAGTGGTTTACTTGAGGCGAACTAGTTGAGTCGACTCAGCCCTAATTCGCTTCAGAGGACCGTTCACACACACGATCTGAGTCGACTTAGATGAGGCGAACTTCTTGAGGCGATTTAAGGCCCGTGTGTGAACGGGGCTAGTTATCATCGTCCTCATTATTGAAAAATGTATGTGAATACCTACCTATATTGTAAAAAACCGACAACCTCCACAGATCGACCACTCCTCTATATCGATTGCTTTATGTGAGTCCCAACAATACCATTCTAACCATATTCTAACTCCCTATACTTACCACCTCCCGAAATGGATCACTTAAACAGTTATAGTCGATCACAAGGTCGTGTCGATTTAGAGAGGTCTTACTGTATACCTACAACACATACGTCGGAAGACCAGTGCTACGGCACTGACAAAAGATATATTTATGAATAAAATTCATTTACCAATAAAAAAAGAAATAGATCATCGTTGTCGTCACCATCCAACAAATAAATACCAGGCATGGAAGCCGAATCGGTAGAGCACAGTTCAATTCCCGGTCGAGTCAAACCAATGACTTATAAAATTGATACTTGTCGCTTCCTGGCCAGGCGGTTGGCATTAATATGCTAGGGCAGGGACTGGTTTAGCTCAGTGTCAAGATAATGTGACTGAGTGGGATATCATGTCATGGTGCCAGCTGCCTGATTTCCCAGTGGGGCAGCACTTTGAAGTTGGCATGTGTGCGCACTGTCTCAAGTCCGTACCTGCCCTCATATGACCTTAGATGTGGCCAGGACGTATAACTCCAACAACCAACCTGCACGTTGTCATGGTCGTCCTAAATTAATAACCAACCAACCAATCCAACAAATGCCCGTGAGCATATTTAGACATGCGTGACTTCCAGCTAATATCATATTTTGTTGTTGGGTTAAACTAATTATTTATTGGAATGTCTGTCTGCACCCCCCCAACCTCACCTCCCCGCTTAGCTGATCTTCCGGATTCCTTTGCATTTATTTAAACAAAACTTGTGTGTTATTTCTTGGGGTGATTACCTAAGATTAAAGCCGATCGGGGTAGCCCGAGTGATTATGATATAACCGCTTACCATCCGATATCCGCTCCCTGGGCGGGTCCGTGCAGATGTTAAAGGCCCCGTCACACTTTACCGGATTGAGGATACGGACAGACCCAGACAAAAATATTCTAATCCGGTGTGATTCAGACTTGAAATGTATCAATTGTGTAACAGATGGTAACGGTTGATAATGTATCTAACGATCAACGGACAATTCAGTATACAAAAAGAACTAAAACAAACGGCAAAGGATGTGTAATGGATATTTAGCGGCTAATAACCGCATACATCAGTCCTGCACAATCCGTTACAAGTTTTGTGCATGCTCAAAACTTGTAACGGATCGGGCCAGATATCAACGGATATGCAATGGACACAAACCGGACTTTGTCGGGTATCAACTAACTTTGTTCCGTTTCAATCCGTTTCCTCGATCGGGTGAAGTGTGACAGGGGCTTAACAATTGGTGTGTATCGCTACCCGACCAGTGGGTACTGCTAGGTTGGTTATTGGCAGTTTTACGTCTTGGCAATATCTGTTCAGCGATGAAAACAGGCCGCGATGCGACTTACTCGTTATAGACATGGTAAATAAACCATCACACACACACAAAAAGTCATATCAGGACGGGCACCGACTTGTGACAGTGCGCACTCATGGCTACTTTATAGTGCTGTCCCACTTTTTAACCAGTCCATATCAGATCCTAGTTATGCCGAGTACCGTGTTAGATAGAGAAGTATAACTTTTGTACATCATTGGTTTGACTCGGCCGGAATTCAAACTCCGGATATTTCGCACGGCAAGTCTGCGGTCTTACCGATTCGGCCACGGCATCCAGTGTCTAATTAATGAAAGCTAGAATGGAATTATATTGTTGTATTGAGCGTAGAGCTGACTGACATGGTAGCGTGTTCAGTGAATCTGGTGTCCGCGATATATACGTTGAGTAATGTGATTATCGACTGTCTGGTGGACAGCCCAATGGGGAGCTTTCAGTTTGCATGACTCTCTCTCGTCAGATGGTGCACCATGACGGTCTCTGTAATGCTTTGGTTGGATAGAAGCAGTTCCTTCTACTATCAAGTGTGTAAATAAGAGGGGGTGTAGGTGTGTATGGTGCGGGCGTATGTTTGTGTAGGGGAGTGTGGGTGGTGGGCTGTATTGCTGTGGTGGGGGTTGACGGTGTGGGTGGTGGGGGCTTAGGGATGTGTCAGGGATGTAGGTGTATGTGGTGTGGGTGTAGGTGGTTTGGTGGAGGTGTAGGGTTGTCTTGCAGAGCGGCACCTCAAAATCTTTAGCATCCCTTATCCCACACCACACACCCACGCCCCTACACCACCCCATACACCACTACACCCCCACCACACACATACCTACATCCCCACCACACACATACCTACACCCCACCACATCCTTAAACCCAGGGCAAGGACTGGTTAGCTCAGTGTGCGGATAATGTGATTGACTGGGATATCGGGTCATGGTGCTGGTGGCGCGATTTCCCGGTAGGACAGCACTATAAATTCACCATGAATGCCCACTGTCACAAGTAAGTACCGGTCCTGATATGACTAGATGTAAAACTCTAACATCTAACCAACCTATCATCCCCAAATTGAGATTTGCTGGGTGAGTGCGTTGGTTAGTTTCTGTGGGTGCGTTGGGCTATGGGCTACGGTTCGTTGCGTCTTAAACTCATTTGGTGAGCGAGAAGTCACGCAGTGTGACATTCCTCCTGTCCAATGGGAGTTGATGATACATATCAGTGCGGGCCAGCGCTGCCTAGTGGCAGTACGGGGAGGTCGCCTCCCATTGTGTGCAAGATAGACCACTTGTGAAGCGCACATTGTATCACTGTCAGTGTATGGCCTTGGTTACCCCCCCCCCCCCACCACCACCACCACACACACACCATTGAGCATACACACCGCCCCTCCTGGTGTGGCGTGCTCAGCCGTGTGCCGTGCTCAGCCGTGTACATAGATTCAAACTCAAGGCATTGTCACTGGTCGTGAGTAATCTTCATACAGAAAATACAGAACAAGTGAAATATCTCTAAAACCACACCACCTATTAACAAATCGCTTGGTACACATATAGAAAACTTCTTCACCAAACAGATTATATTAAATTTATAAGGTTAGGGTTCTTGACTTCTATTAATTTTGATTAAAACTAATGTTTTGCACTGCGCGTACCGTCAAACTCAAGGCATTGTCAATGGTGGTGAGCAATCTTCAAACAGAAAATCCAGGAAAAGTGAAATATCTCTAAAACCACACCACCTATTAACAAATCGCTTGGTACAATGTATATAGAAAACATCTTTACCAAAAAGGTTAGTGACTCACGACCATTGACAATGCCTTGAGTTTGAGTCTATGCGCACGGCTGAACACGGGGCACGGCTGAGCACGCCACACCGGTTTGGTCAGCCTATTATTAATGTCGTGTGCCACCACCCAATGAGGTTCTTGTACTAACTATTTGTCGAACAGTTTCCTTAGAAAATGAAACAAATTATGTGGATAAAGATTTGTGGTTTATTTGTTTGTTTTAATGAGAGATGATAACCCAAAAGTGAATTACCCTGGTGGTTTGTAATTGTATTTTAAACCAAGTGGTTATGGTTTTAAAATGCCAGCGTCAGATTCGACAGATATTGATACTTTGCACCAGCACATCTGCCAAGGCATGTGTACAGGTGCCATGTTGTTGAATAGTGACACTAACCGGTGTTAGCTGAAATTGTCGAATGTTTACATCTCAGCAGCGTTCAAAATTACAGCTTGTCCGGGACAAGTGAGAATAGGCGTTGGGCTTGAGTTTGTCCTTTGGACAAGTGAAAATTTTGGGCTGAAAAGCAGGTGTTTCATGATTCTCCATCATTTGTAGCCAATGCCAATATATATATGAATATGTATGTGTATATAATGTAAGTACTGTGGACAAGTGAAAATTCAGCCAGACAAGTGAAAATCACACCAGACTTGTCCAGTGCACAAGTGACAGATTTAGTTTATTCTAGTATCACTGCTCAGTTTTATTCACGACCCAAATTATTTAAATGTGAGTGCAATTCATTATTTAATTTACTATTGGCTTAATTAATTTAACTTAGCATTACTTATTGATCTGCTGTATCACTTGTATGCAAATATTATTTAGGATGCAGCCAAACACTGATTGTCCATCTTTAATAATTGTCATACCCGTCCTGATATGACCTTAGATGTTGATAGGACGTAAAACAACAACAAACAAACAACAAACAATTGTCATACTCTAGTACTTATTCTGATATGACTGCCTAGCTAATTCATAGTAGCGGTCAATGTTTTAAATTATGTCTGTACCTAAAACTTACCACTTGACATGACATTGAGAAGTAGCCGATCAGTGGTTGCATGGGTAATTTTCGGGGAGGGGGCACATTCTCAAATTGTATTAGTTGAACTTGGGCAAAAGTATAGCTTGAACAAATCAATTATAAACATATGGATTTTGTACAAATGTAGTATTTATTAACTAGCCACTGCAAACCTCATTGTGTAGTATTACTATTAGTCCGGAGCCGTTCACTAGAGAATCAAGATAACGGTTGGTTGTTGGGAGTTTTACGTCCTTGCAACATCTAAGGTCATATCAGGATTGGTACCAACTTGTGACAGTGTGCACTCATGGTGACTTTATAGTGCTGCCCACTGGGAAACCAGACCGCCAGCACCATGACCTGATATCTCAGTCAGTCACATTATCCTGACACTGCGCTAATCAGTCCTTGCCCTATCCTACAAATGAATGCCGAGCAGCAGGCTAGGAAGCCACAAGTATCAATTTGTAAGTCGTTGGTTTGACTCGACCAGGGTTCGAACCAATGAGTTCGAATCCCACGATCTACCAACACGGGAGACGAACACTCAGCTCATTCGACCATCCCGTACTGAATTTTGTACTGAATGGCGTCTTTATAGCTTTGCCATACTGGGAGATTGGGCTGCCGAGACCATTACTCGATATCAGTCACATTACAGCTGGCCAGCATTGAAAACAAGCCTGAATACCCATGCTTATATGCTATGGACAGTATAAATACAGCCTCAATAAGAAAAAAATCATGGTTCTGAGTAAGCCAGTCCTTGCCATATCCTATTAGTATTAATAATGCAGAGCTCCTGACAACGTACTAACAACGATCACTTTTGTATGTCATTGTTTTGAATTGGTCGGGGTTCGAACCCACAAACTCCCGCACGGGAAACCAGCCAACGATCTTTTATTGCTCGCTAAAATTCTTCTTTTTTTTCCCCCTACATTAGTCGAGTAAGCTGTAGAAATTAAAACTATTCGACTGTCCTATCGGTGTATCTCACCACCCCCTTTGTTCCTTATATTTATTCTCACGGTTCCGTGTGAAAAATGTGCCTTCCACCTTGTGAAAAAGCTATTCTGGAATAGCTGTTGTGTTTACGATGTTTTCCCTCGACCAGGGTAAGACAATAAGGACTTCCTGGTTGCGCAGGGCAATAAGGACCGCCTAGTTTACTCGGTCAGGCAGGTGAAGTTCCCGGTGACCTGCCTGAACGGGCAAGTGGTTAAATCTCCGATCTGCAGTCGCAGATTTCAGTTTAAATTGGCTGGCTTGGGCTTGGGCAAGTAGTTTTGCCACTCGGGCAAGTAAAAAATTCAGTGGCAAAAAAAAAAGTGACCATCCTACCCTGCTCGACTATTTCTGTGTGTGGAATAATGCCGCTTCACATTAGCCGACCTTCCCTGATGTACTTGTATTTAATGGTCTATCTGTGCCAGCCACCATTGTGTGCATATTGGTGGCTGGCGCACACTTATATGTAACTGAAGACAGCAGGTGCAGTTTGTTTGTTTGTTGTTGTTTTACCTCCTAGCAACATCTAAGGTCGTATCAGGACGGGTACCGACTTGTGACAGTGCGCACTCATGGTGACATTATAGTGCTGCCCCACTGGAAGACCAGGCCACCAGCACCATGACCTGATATCCCACTCAGTCACTTATCCTGACACTGAGCCAACCAGTCCTTGCCATATCCTAATAATGCCGAGCGCCAGGTTAGGAAGCGACAAGTATAAATTTTTACGTAATTGGTTTGACTCGACCAGGGATCGAAGCCACGATCTACCAACACGGGAGACGGATGCTCTAACTCATTCGGTTATCCCGTCTGGTTCAGCAGATACAAACAGTGGATTGTATTTTCATGGTTGTTTCATCCGCACAAGCATTAGAAATTCAATGAAGCTATTTTAACCTTGTGGCGGGAGGGGGGGGGGATGGGAGGCTCTACTTGGAATGCGTAGTCTCCCAAATTAGTAGTGGGCAAACAAAATAGTTACGGTACTATATCCAAACAGATCAGATCAGAAAAATAACAACTTGCCTGTTCGGGCAGGTCACTGAAAACTTCACCTGCCCAACCGAGTAAACTAGGCGCCCTGGGCAACCTGGCAGTCCTTATTGTCCTACCCTGGATCACCCCACAGAGAATTGTTCTAATTGTACAGGCTATGATTAGTTAGATAATTGTGAATGTTATGGTTTTATTGGCCTGTCTCTAAGTAAGTCAGTATAGGTATAGTTGGTTGTTGGAGTTTTACATCCTGGCAACATCTCGGGTCATATAAGGACGGGTACCGACTTGTGATAGTGCACACTCATGGTGACTTTATAATGCTGATCTGCTGTGATACTAGGCCGCCATCACCATGACCTAATATCCCGCTCGGTCACATTATCCTGACACTGAGCCAACCAGTCCTTGCCCTATCGTAATAATGATAGGAAGGCTAGGAAGCGACAAGTCTAAATTTTTACGTCATTGGTGTGACTCGACCAGGGTTTGGGATCGTGGGTTTGAACCCTGGTTGAGTCAAACCAATGACTTAAAAATTGATACTTGTTGCTTCCTAGCCAGGCACTCGGCATTATTAGGATATGGCAAGGACTGGTTGGCTCAGTGTCAGGATAATGTGACTGAATGGGATATTAGGTCATGGTGCTGGCAGCCTGGTGTCCCAGTGGGTAAGCACTATAAAGTTGCCATGAGTGCGCACTGTCACAAGTCGGTACCCGTCCTGATATGACCATAGATGTTCCTAGGATGTAAAACAACAACAAACAGCTATCTCGTCTGGTCATGTATAGGTATGAGTCAGTGGGTGGTGGCTGCACGCAGCCTTGTGTCTGTAGCACTGCTTTGAATGTAGATAGCCATACCGTCTCCCTCTTTCTTTTTTTTCTTGAAGATTTATACTGCATATTATGGATAGGCCTGAATAGACTTGTTTTCCCCATTAGACAGTTTGTCGATAGAAAGCCAGAGCCTACACTTTTACCGACCCAAGGGATTTTTAACCTCCCACACCACATAGACATGGTATGAGAGCAACTGGGCTTTGATTACGGTGTAAGTTATCCACAGCGGTGGAAATCCAAATTCGCAGAGGTGGGGCGGCACGGGGAATCGAACCACCAACCTTCAGATTAGGAGTCTGACCCAGAAAAAAGTCAGACACTCTAACCACTCCGCCACAGAGAACATCCTCTTCATGCCGCTGTTCTGTCCAGACTGCCCATGTGTGTTACTAGTTCTATTTATACATCACCTTCGGTATTATGGGCTATACTTTACACCCCAGTCACACTATGTTTGTGACTACCAAAAAAAACCCTTGTCGGCAACCAAAACAAAAAAAACTAAAACAAAAAAAAAAGGCGTGTGGGGTAAACAAAAAAGGCTAGGCAACTACAGGGAACAGAAGTTGGCGATCGGTCTGGGTCTGATTTATGACTGGTTTGCACTTTGCAGGTCAGTTGCAAACCAATCACCAACTGATCAGTCGCAAATCACTCACCAACCAGTCACAGGTAGTTGGCAGTGTGCCAGGTCGACAAGACGTTGGCGATTAATCACCGACCGATCGTCAACCTATGAAAATGATAGCCAACCAGTTTACTCGCAAGGTTTTTGGTGCAGCATGTGCAACCTCCTAGGCCGTAATCGATTAACACGATCCGGACGACTCGGGTTACCTGAGTCATCAGAATTTCAAACAGAACACCGCGAGTGGAGTCGACAAATACACATGACACGTGCAAAACGATCCGACCCGAGCAACCCACCGCTTTGCTGGGGTGGCTAGGAGCAATGACGTCACATTGGCGCTGGTACCGTCCTGCAGGATAACAGCCACCGCTACCAGTCATACATGTTTTTTTGGGTAATACTAATAACATAGATTAATGAAATGGATATATCACGAAACTATGCCATCATAAAACAATTTAAATCCTATTTTGCTGTAGTTATATCGGTTATTAAAGAAAAAAAGGTTTTGGATTAAGCCACCATTTTTTTCCACCCCGAGCGTTGAGAAGCGTATTCGATTATTCGACCCGAGTCTGTAGGATGTGCGCGTGCGCCAAAAAGTGGCTCGGGTCACCAGAGTTGATTAATCGATTACGCCCCTTGCGACCATAATGGTCGCCAGAAGGTCAGCGACCACTGAGGACCACTTTGCAACTGCCCGTTTGTTTTGGTCGTTGAGATGTATTACCTGCTTACATAATATATACATACATACAGTGCTATAAATGCGCTGGCGGTCATATCGATTTGCGCTGCAGTGTTAGTGACCAATTGGATTTGTTTATTTGCTGAGATAATCGATCCTGTATTGCCATAAGAACCGAACCTCCATTGGCTATAGATAGACCCATGCTTGTATCCAGTGGGGTCAATAGACTCCGGGCATAGTCTTCGTCACACTTGGCGCGTTGTGAGTGTGTACTGTAGGCCAAACTGGGTTATATACAGTGGTGTACTGAGGGAATGACGTTCTCTTGTTTGGAAGGGGGAGCAACATTCCCTGAGCAGACGGGATGGTCGAATAAGTTGAGCGCTCGTCTTCCGTTTTGGTAGATCATGGGATTAGAGTTCGAACCCTGGTCGAGTCAACCCAATGACTTAAAAATTTAGACTTGTCGCTTCCTAGCCAGGCACTCTGCATTATTAGGATAGGGTAAGGGAATGGTTGGCTGAGTGTCTGGATAATATGACTGAGTGGGATATCATCAGATCATGGTGCTGACAGCCTGGTATCCAAATGGGACAGCACTTTAAAGTCACCATGAGCATGCTCTGTTACCAGTCCGTACCCATCCTGATATGACCTTAGATGTTGCAAGGACGTAAAACTCCAATAACTAACCACACAGGTGGTGTCCCCAGCTGTCTACTTTGAATTCCTCCTGTCTACATAACCTAATGTGTGTTTGGAGATTGACAGTTTATTTGAAAATAAGTTTGAGAACTGTCAGATTTTCTCAGCTTTTGCATATTTGTCTACATATAATAAACTGTTAATGCCAACTTTGGGATAGATCAGATGTAACTGCTAAACCAAAAAAGATAACAATATGTGCTGTATAAGCATTATACGAGTATAATTATCTATAAACTGATTACCCTTTAACTGTGCCTCTGCTTGGCACCTTGTCTTGATACCTCACAACTATTGATGCTTAACAATTCAGGCGAATGGACAGGCTCTCTCTGCCTTGCCTGGTGCTGCCACCTGGCCTATTCATCTATCACGATTCAGCCTCTTGCCTGTACCACTCGCTTGTACATTTTTGAAATTTTACTGGCAATATGGCACTTATCTCTTGCCAGAGAATACAGTTTTCCATCCCACCCACCTTGTTTGTCTTTCCTTCCATCTTTTAGGAAATGATTATATTGATATACATTATGTGTCCATATGGATGACTGAAAGTCGGGTGATGTGGGGGGGGGGGCACAATACTAGAGTTTATCGTTCCCGTGTGTTCCCCCCCCCCCCCCACACACACACACACATACATATATGAGCCTGTCTCAAAAGGTGGTAACTCGTTTTGTCCACATAACGATTGACACAAAATAGTACAGAAACAGTTACACTGAAAACCCAAGGACATTTGCTTCAAAGCAATATGGATTCTATTGGGATTATCAAACACCATAAATCAGTTTATCCTGAGAAAATGCATAAGCAGATAGTATGTTCATCATTACAATGGACAAAGTTTTGTCCCAAATTACTTGGCACCTTCTGAGACAGCCTCATATAAAACAAACACATTACTATAGCTACTAATTAAAGCCAATCATAACAAAAACAGACCCCCCCCCCTCCCTCACATCCACATTCCTTGGCGACACAATCACATCAAGCGGATTTTCTAGATGTGGATATAGGTGGGGGTGAGGGTTCTTGTTGAGGTGCTGTGTGTGCGCTGATGTATATAGCGTTCGAAATAAGAGCTTGTCTGAGCCAAGTGAGAGTAGGCTCGGACAAGCAGAATATGGCTTCAGCTTTTCCGTTGGACAAGTTAAAATGTTGGGCTGCCCAAAAACCTTGTGGCCAGTCAGTTACTCTGTGTGAAGTAATTTACCATGCCAGTGTGAAGTCATTAAAATGTAATTTACATTATTTATTACATTTGTTTTAATTTTTTTTATATTTATTTGTGTAGTTTTATTCCCATAACCATGGCAGTTAACTGAGATAATAAAGTACTGTGGACAAGTGAAAATTCAGACGGACAAGTGGAAAATCACATCAGACTTGTCCTGTGGAAAAGTGAAAAATTTGGCTTATTTCTATCACTGATATCGGGCTCTATAGCGTTATATATATATAGCCCTATACCGTTTATACATGGCAGTGGCGTACATTATGATGGCCCCTGCACACAGTTATTCCGGTGAGTGTGTTGACTGATGGCTGCCTGTGCGGTGTTTACAAGGCCACGTCGTACCCCTGGTGGGTGTTTTATGACCCACACTCCCAACAAAGGCGTGATTCTGGCTTGAAGAGGATATATGGTAAATAGGCGACCCCCTGGTGGGGGTTGTGTGTACCTGCACGCAGACTACACAGCGGATGTTATACCTGGCTGCCCCCCCACTCGCGCAGTGCATGATGGGAGCTGTGTGCCATGTCCTCACAAGTTCTTGACTAATGTGATCATAATCCTTTTACTCTTTACAGTTGGCATAGTCTGATGGTTTTGCGTTTCTGTCATTTTCTGAGATAAATATATTAGGTTGATTGATATAAGGCAACACACACAAAAATGGTGATCGTCCACGCCCCTATCTGAAAAATCGGCCGCCTCTGAATTTTTAGATTAAAAAAAAACAACTTAAAAATTCGTCGGAATAGCAGCAATTCAACTTTTGTATCAATTTTTTAAGTCATTGGTTTGACTCGACTAGTGTTGGAATCCAGGAGTTGGAATCCGACGACCTACCAGAACGGGAGGCGGACACTTAACTAATCGCATCTGATTACGTCTACGTTATGTCAGGCAAACAAATTAAAAGAATTTTTTTAAACGCCCGCCCGGCCCAGATTTTTATTTTAAATTAATGATCAACTTTTAAAAAAAGAGAAGAATTTGGCCTAATGTATGTTACTTTAGTTTGAAGTAAATTTGATTTTAAATGGTTAACTTTTGAGGTATTTGAAGTGCAAAGATGTCAAATTAATTTTGTCAAGCACACCAAAATTCTGACACCATAGGCTTCTGTGGTAGCAAGTTCTATCTATTGAATTGCCTCAGTATTCCCTTCTATGTGCTGACAAATCTAAGCAGAATCAAATCTATTTAGAATCAAATCTAAATAATTGTTTTGGTTTTGAAAATTTGATGGTTTCATCGGATTATGCAGCCTCAAATTCAATACTCGAGTCACACTACTGCTTGTAACTACAAAAACGGAGTTGGTCGCAAAATGGTCGCAAGTGGTCTCTGACCTCCTTGCAACCATTTTGGTCACAAAGAGGTTGTAGCTACTGAACTAATAACCACTTTGTGACCAAAATGGTCGTCCAGAGGTCTGTGACCAAAATGGTCGCCCAGAGGTCAGGGGCCATTGCTTTGGTTGAAAGGAGGTCGCTGCTCACAAGGTTCTTTGGTCCAAAGTGGTCGCAAAGTAGTCACAAGTCATAGTGTGACTGGGGCTTAATGAAAACAGGTGAACGGAGGACAGGCATTGACCCCCATGTAGGCCACGTCCACTTGTTTGTTTTTGTTTTACGTCCTAGCAACATCTAAGGTCATATCAGGACGGATACCGACTTGTGACAGTGCATAATCATGGTGACTTTATAGTGCTGCCCCACTGGGAGACCAGGCCACCAGCACCATGACCTGATATCCCACTCAGTCACATTATCCTGACATTGAGCCAACCGGTTCTTGCCCTATCCTATTAATGCCAAGCACCTGGCTAGGAAGTATACATTTTTAAGTCATTGGTTTGATTCGACCATTGTTTGAACCCACGAACCCATGCGTTTGGATCCCCCGATCTCCCAAAACAGGAGACGGACGCTCAACTCATTTGGTTATCCCGTCTGGTCGCCACATCCACTGTCTGCCTGAATTACACTGGTGTTAGCAGCTAAGTGTCATCCGTTGTATACAGACAAACAGCTAATGAACAACTCATATGTAGGGTATTCACATGACGTCATCAACCGGATGCACGGCCATTGTGGTGATATCAACCAGTAAACAACCTATAGAGTTTGCCGGTACGTGCAGTGCAAAACGTCTATTTCATTCAAAATTAATAGAAGTACCCTAACCTTATCAATTTAATATAATCTTTTTGGTAAACCTTTGAGGTATTTGAAGTGCAAAGACGTCAAATCTATATGTGTACCAAGCGATTTGTTTCTAGGTGGTGCGGTTTTAGAGATATTTCACTTTTTCTGTATGAAGATTGCTCATAGCCATTGAGTTTGCAGTGTGACAGTGTGTTTATTATTGTGGTTACTATCGCCACAATGGCCGCACTTCCGTTTAGCGTGACATCAGTGCATACCCTATACATATATATATATATATCCGATATATATATATTTTACCTCGGTATACAGCCTCAGGCTAGGGAGAAGGAAGCACATCCGGGTCCAGCAATTAGCATAAGCAACTCACGATTGGATTACGTTTCGTTGAGTTGCTCCCACAATTTAGTCGACAAACAAGCTAATACGCAGTAAGTATATTAATAACTGTGGTTAGCTTACTTATAATGCATTATAGCATCAAAATGGAAAGTTCAGAACTTTCTTTGGTCCATTTTGGACTAGTTTATTCGGTTATAAAAAACCAAGGAGAGAACGCTCTAAGGAACGAAACCGATTCTTAGCGGTTCTATCAACACCCGTGTGACATGGGTAGAGATGTGGGCTCTGCCTCATCTCCTGTGGAAATTCTCTCGGACTCTAATAGAGGGTGTTGTTGGAGATGCTCCTGGGTTTCTTTTATAGACTCCCCACAAACTTTTTTCAGGCGTTTCTCCGAGTTTCGTAGCATTTTCTCCAACCTGCTGGCGCAATAGTCGCAGGAGGGAGAAGTGTGCGGAACAGAGGGATGGGCGAGCCGATACACTGGTCGCGACCCCGCGTGAGATTTGGGCTTGACCCACAATCTACGCCAAAAATTTAGCTTATTACGCCTGTGTTAGAACGGTATAAACACGTTCTCTAACACCACTAGATGTCCAATTACGTTATAAACAAGATTGTGACATTTAGAAATACCGGGACTGACCATTAATTTTGTTTCAGATCCCGATGGCCACGAAGCGGAGTAAGCGAGTTGCAGCAGCTGCTGAAGGACGCGCTCCGAGAGGCTCGGACGAGGAGTATGACTCCTCACCGGTGTTGTCGGCCATGCCTTCACCACAGCCCGGGGCGCATATCCTTTCCGACGCGGAAGAGGAGACAAGGCCTGCGGGCCCGACAGCGCCAGATTGGGAGACTCGGTGGGCGGCTATGGAGAGTCACATACTGTCTCTCCAACCACCGCTGCCTCAGAAACGGCATTTGCCTATGCCGGGTTTCCAAGATGAGTCGGACTGGGAAGATTTCTCAGAAACAGACTCAGCGATTGAGCCTAAGGCTCCTCCTCCTCCTCCTAAACGGAGGAAGAAAAAGAAACAAGTCAGTTCTTCAGGTGACGACTTCACCAAAGAGAGGAACAAGTCAGGACTACGCAAAAAGCGTAAGCCCAAGTCAAAGAAGAAGAAGAAAGATTCTTCTTCAGATTCTTCCCCAGATTCCACATCAACGGAATCAGACTCAGATACACAATACGAAGGTGTGTATGCGGCCATTGGGGGGGAAAGTGTCAAAAAAGGTTGAGAAACCTAGAGCTAAGCAGGTGAAAACCACCACGCTTATGCACGAGACCATTAATGGTCATTTCCGCACGTTCAAACCGGCGGAAGTCATCTCCAAGCTAGGAGATGAACTGACGGGCATTAAAGGTGTCCCCAACTCCATCATTAAAGAGATGGACCGCGATGTAAACATGACGGAGGACCGCAAAAGATTTGAAGGCGTGTTGCACATTGTGCATAAAGCGGTGCTTGGTACCCTAACGGCCATCACTCCGGTGGCAAATAGGATGCAAAGAGAGAATAAGTTCTCGTCCTTGGCCAACGCCATGGACAAAGGCATCGTGATGCTCACGGCGGCAGGTAAGTACCTGTCATACAGAAGATACGAGAATGTCTTCAAGTCGGTGTGCACAGACGCCGGCAAAGAGGTGGTCCGCTCAAAGAAGGTCACAGACAATGATGGGAAAGAGTATACGCTCTTTCTGGCCCCAGAACCGATCAAAGGGAAACCTTTAGATAAAACAAAAATGTTCGGGGGTCAACTACAGTACCTCTTTAAAGAGGTGGAAACCGCGGCCAAGAGTGGCAGAAACATGGACGGGAGAAAGAAGCCGGAAGCCCCACACTTCAAAAGATCACGCGGGGATTTTCGCCCACCACGTCTGGGCAGAGGCACCAGACCGGGCTCAAACTTCAGCCAGTCTTTCCGGGGCCGGGCCGCCCGCCCAGGCTGGACCGACAACACCACACGGCCGTTCGGCCGAGGCTTCAACTCCCCACGACCCTTCCCCAGGGGCGGGTCCAAGTAGAGGCCCAAACACAGACATTTCAAGTCCCTGCGGCCTCTAAAACCACACAAACTGTAAGCAACTTTGTGGCTGGCAATATTAATAACCATGTGCTTGAATGGAACAAAATTGCCAGTGATCAAGAGATTTTAAATATAGTTAATGGTGTTCGAATTCCCTTTACACAATCCCGGTACAAGGGAGAGTTCCTTTTCCCTATAAAATTGAACCACTTGAACGAGAGGCACTAACTGAACAGGTACAAAAAAAATTTGATGAAGGAATTATACACAAAGTTACACACTGCCCAGGTGAGTTTATCTCAAATATCTTCTCGAGACCAAAACCTAACGGTGACGTTCGAATGATCCTGGATTTAACAACCCTTAACAAAATGATCGAATATCGACATTTTAAAATGTTCTCTCTAGATACGGCACGAGATCTGATTACACCAGATGCATGGATGGCTAGTGTTGACTTACAAGATGCATATTACACAGTTTCCATAGAGAAAGAACACCGGAAATTTCTCCGTTTTCTTTGGAATGGCCAACTCTGAGTTTACCTGCATGCCAAATGATTTAGCTTGTGCCTCTCGTTTGTTCACTAAACTGCTAAAGCCTGTTTTTTCAGTTATGGCTCGGAATGGTCACATAATGTTTCCTTACATAGATGATTCTTTTATAATGGCGTCAACACAAATTGATTGTGTTAACGCAGTTATGGATTTATGTGCATTACTCACTAAATTAGGGTTTTATGTACATCCACATAAGTCAGTACTAAAACCAACAAAACAACTAAAATGTTTAGGCTTTATTTTGGATACACAATCCTTAACAGTGTCGATAACAGAACAGAAACTAAATAAGTTTTTGACAATAGCGACACAGCTTCTTAAGTTACCGAAACCTAAGATTAGACAGGTCGCAGTCCTTATCGGAATAATGATATCTTATGCACCCGCTATTCTATACAGGAAAGCCCATATTAAATCTCTAGAAATAGATAATAAAAAAATTAGCGTTAGCACGAACTAAAGGCAATTTTGAACGAAAAATGTTTATTTCCAAAGAGGGTTTACAGGATATTGGATGGTGGATGCAATATATAGCAAATTCACCCAATCCAATCCGTATGGCGGAACCAAATACTGTAATTACCACTGATGCTTCTCTAGAGGGTTGGGGAGCCCATCAAGATGGGGTAGCAACAGGAGGTAGGTGGTTAGATGACGAACGGTCAGACGACATTAATGGGCTAGAATTGCGTGCCATTTATCTAGGCTTACGTAGCTTAGTAAAAATACCTAAATCACAAGTTAGAATACTAACTGATAACACTACTGCTATGGAATATGTCCGTAACATGGGTGGAACAAAATCAAAGCCTTGCAATCAGTTATCTAAACTGATTTGGAACTGGGCACAGGCTCAACAAGTCTGGCTGACTGTAGCGCATATCCCAGGGTCACAAAATACACCTGCAGACCATAAAAGTAGAAAATTCCATGACCATTTAGAATGGTCCCTGTCTACACCCCTGTTTAAATTAATTTGTACAAAGTGGGGTACACCTGAAGTTGACTTGTTTGCATCACGAAACAATAACGAGTTGCCCTGCTATGTTTCCTGGCATCCCGAACCGGATGCTTGGAAAGTTGATGCATTTACTTTTGCCTGGGTAGATAATTATTTCTATATTTTCTCACCGTTTAGCATTATCAGCCGAGTGGTAAGAAAAATCAGCATGGAGGGAACACACGCCATACTGATTGTGCCAGATTGGGACACGCAACCTTGGCTACCAGCAGTTTCACAACTGGTGAAAGAACGTATACGATTCCCAAGAAAGGCCAGGAACCTAACGCACCATGGACCGCTATCGGTTCACGGCGACACCCCTATTGGCATTCCCTTTCTAAGGAAACAACTACAGCAATTTGGATTGGATAAAATTACTGAAGACAGAATAGTAGCCGATGCATGGAGGCCAGGAACTGTCAAAATGTACACTACATACTTAAGAAAATGGGGTGTACATTGTTTGCTAATGAAAGTCAAACCAACAAATCCAACAATTGCACAAGTAGCCCGTTTTCTTCGTTCTCTAGAGGATGAAGGACTAGGGTTTGGGGCGGTCAATGCAGCCAGATGCGCGTTATCAATTGTCTTACCTAGAATTGAGGGTGATACAGTTGGTAAACATTATTTACTTCAGTCAATTTATCAAAGGAATCCTCCAAAACCAAAGTATAATCGCTTTTGGGATGTTTCTATAGTATTTAAGTTGTTTAAGGCTTGGCCTCACAACTCCTTATTAGATATCAAACAATTAGGGTTTAAGGTAGCTGTCTTGTTACTCCTAGTAACGGGACACAGAGGACAAACAATTGTTGCATTAACATTAGATGGATTAGAAATAGACAAGAAACAAGCTACGTTTGATTTAGCACAACTGCTAAAGTCGAACAGATTAGGTGACCCTTTATCTACGGTTCACTTAGACTATTTCCCAGAGGATCGTAAATTATGTGTTGTGTCAGCCATACGGGCTTATATATCCAAGACTAAGAACTTACGTGCATCACAACAACTGTTAGTGAGCTTCATAAAGCCACATAATGGACAATCACCGTGTTAAAATGGGCTGGAGTGGATACGGGTAAATACTCTTCCCACTCAACCAGAGGTGCCATGGTGTCCAAGCCATGCTTGCTAGGGATTTCTGTCAAAAGAATCCTAGCGCACACAGGCTGGAAGACGGCTAAGTCGTTTGCAAAACATTACAACAAGCGACTAGAAAAGCCTACCGGCATTGCAAAGCGCCTGCTCACCAACTAACAAGAATAGGTGAGAACAACAAACTTTAAATGTTACAATTACTAATACAATGACACATAAACATGTTAATAATAAGAATAAAATGATATTAAGGATAAAAATGAATTATGTAATGGTCTCCCTAGCCTGAGGCTGTATACTGAGGTAAAATAGTATAGTTATACGAGTCTTACCGGGGTATAGATGATGGATAACTGTTGTTTTCCCGAGGTATAAGCCTCGGATAGACGTGGGCTAGGGCCCGCCCACCACACCCTACCACGTCTATTCCGTTATTGTACCATTACGGGAAAATCATAGTATCCATTGTATTAAAGATCATTTTTATCCTGAATAAGTAGGTAAAGATTGCTGGACCCGGATGTGCTTCCTTCTCCCTAGCCCACGTCTATCCGAGGCTTAGACCTAGGGAAAACAACAGTTATCCATCATCTATACCCAGGTAAGACTCGTATAACTATACTATATATATACTATTTATAGAAATAATATAAATATAGCATCTTGAATGTGAAGATGGCTTTTATTTCCGACACAAGTGTTAAACCTCACTCAATATCACTGTCAACTCTATCACATATTATGCCACTCGTTTTCAATCGGCGTTTCTCATTCTAAATATAGGCCCCCCCCCCCCCCTCCACACACACCTGTAAGGCATCCGCCAGGTGGCGCGCTGGGACACTGCCTCCAGGGTGGGCGGCAAACTTGGCTGCATTTAGTGGCCCACCTGACCCATTCGCCCAGTGACAGCTGGGACATGACAAGTCCCTTTTGTTTTTGCACCAGACTATAGGCCTGGTTTTAATCTCCCGACCTTCTGCACGGGGAGCCTGCGCTCTACCGATTCGGCAACTGCGTCCGGTCTCATACATCAACCACCGGACGCGGTAAGGCGAATCGGTAGAGCGCAGACCTCCCGTGTCGAAGGTTAGGAGTTCAATTCCCGGTTGAGTCAGACCAATGACTTACCAAATTTATACCCGTCACTTCCTAGCCAGGTGCTCGGCCTTAATAGGATAGGATGAGCACTGGTTGGCTCAGTGTCAGGATAATGTGACTGAGTGGGATATCAGGTCATGGTGCTGGCAGGCTAGCTGGCCTCCCAGTGTGGTAGCATTATAAAGTTGCCATGAGTGCACACTGTCACAAGTCGGTACTCATCCTGATATGACCGTAGATATTGCCAGGACGTAAACTCCAACAACCAACCACTCTTTTGTTTTTGCTTTGCGCGCGTCAGACATCAGCCGGGAATTTGACTGCACACGTCCAACTGGCAACCCAGGTTCAGGGCCTCGTACATCAACTGTTAGTTGATGTATATTGGATGGTTGGTCCTGGCAACATCTAAGGTCATATCAGGACGGGTACCGACTTGTAACAGTGCACACTCCTGGCGACTTTCTAGTGCTGCCTCACTGGGTGACCAGGCCACACTAGCACCATGTCCTGATATCCTACTCAGTCAAATTATCCTGATACCGAGCCAACCAGTCCTTGCCCTATCCTAATAATGCTGAGTGCCGGGCTGGGAATTTGGTACGTCTTTAGATTGACTCGACTGGGAATTGAACTCCCAACCTTCCGCACGGGAGGCCTGCGCTCTACAGATTCGATCACCGCGTCGGGTGGTTGATGTATGAGACCCCCTCTCTCTCTCCCTCTCTCCCTCTCTCCCTCTCTCCCTCTCTCCCTCTCTCCCTCCTCTCTCCCTCTCCTCTCTCCTCTCTCCTCTCTCCCTCTCCTCTCTCTCATCTCCTCTCTCCTCTCTTTTCTCTCTCTTCCTCCTCTCATCTCTCTCTCTCTCTTCCATCCCTCCCCTCTCCTCTCTCCTTCCCCCTCCTTCCACTCCAAATTCCCTCTCCCCCTCCCTTCCACCACCTCTCCCCCTCTCCATAAAACCTCTCCATGACCCTCCTCCCGAAAACCTCTCCCTCTCCCTCCATTAAACAACCTTCTCCCCTCTCCATACCTCCACCTCTCATAAACCTCTCCCTCTCCACTTACAACCTCTCCATACCTCCCTTCCATAAAACCTCTCCCTCTCCATAAAACCTCCTCTCCACTCTCCCTCTCCATAAAACCTCTCCCTCTCTCCTCTCCCTCTCCCACTCATAAAACCTCTCCCTCTCCATAAAACCTCTCCCTCTCCCTCTCTTTTATAAACCTCTCCCTCTCCATAAACCTCTCCTTTCCTTATCTTCTCTCTCCATTCTCTCCTCTCCTCTCCTCTCCTCTCATAAAACCTCTCTCCTCTCTCCGCTCTCTCATTTCATAACCTCTCCCTCTCCCTCTCCATAAAACCTCTCCCTCTCCCTCCCATAAAACCTCTCCCTCTCCCTCCCATAAAACCTCTCCGTATTCGTGTCGCCCAATGCTGAACGAGACCTCAGTTGTCAGGGTAGGTGGTGGTGGTGGTGGGGGAGAAGTGTGTGCTTCCCCTCTGGTGAATCTGTGATGTTCTAGAATCTTCCCTGCACACATACATACGTGTGTGTGTGGGAGGGGGGTGCCGGGGGGGGGGGGTCCTTGTTCACTCACAAATCAGGTAGGTCACCCCATGTGGAAGGAGGCTTGCCAAGTATGGAAACTTGGAAGATATACTGGAGTGGGTGGGTGTGCAAAAACAACAATAACAACACACATTGTCGGCGCGCTGGTTGCCCACCAGCCGTTAGTTACGTATGGTAGGACAGTATCCTTTTTTCCCCACTTGCCCTATCGGGCAAGTAACTGAGTGTTCTACTTGCCCGAGTGGCAACACTACTTGCCCAAGCCCAAGTCAGCCAATTGTAACTGAAATCTGCGACTGTAGATCAGGAAAATAACGACTTGCCCTTTCGGGCAGGTCACGAGGGGGAGGGGGGTAGAAAGCTTGTCTTATTTAATGATGCCTCTAGAGAACATTGATTTTCGTATCATCGGCTATTGGAAATCAAACATATGTTCATTCTAACCTATTTCTTTGTGGAGGAAACCCGCTGCCGCCACATAGGCTACTCTTTCCGATAAGCAGCAAAATGTCTTTTATATGCACTTTCCCACAGACAGGACAGCACATACCACAGCGTTTGATGAACCAGTTGTGAACCACTGGTTTTGGCAGGTCACCGAG
The DNA here is from genome assembly GCA_030323885.1 of Branchipolynoe longqiensis. Lineage (NCBI taxonomy): Eukaryota > Metazoa > Annelida > Polychaeta > Phyllodocida > Polynoidae > Branchipolynoe > Branchipolynoe longqiensis. The sequence goes on from CM059188.1 coordinate 112,749,917, forward strand.
AACTTCGCCTGCATGACCGATTAAACGAGGTACCCTGGGCATCCGGGCAGTCCTTATTATCCTGCGCTGGAACTTAGGGGTTGAAAGTCGGCTGTAAGACAAACGCTTGTCGATTTGTTATTTACCGGTATACCATGTTTGCTATGGGTCATTACAAATTCTTTAAGCAATATTTTTTTCACCGAATATATTTAACTTAAAAAAAGATAGTTTTGCATTCCATGTTTGATACAATGGGGACAGCACATAGAATATTCTGTGGTTTCACCTCCTAGCAACATCCAATGGCATGTGCAATGATATGTCCGGACCGTTTGTATTGTGCGTTATGCTAAAGCTGCATAGTCCAATGAAATATCAATTTTTCAGAACCAAACCGATTATATAGATTTGATTTTACATATCCAACTTAGATACTGGTGCACTTATTAAGCAGTTGTTTCTGCGTAGAAGGCAATGCTGAGTCAATTTAACAGAACCTGTTACTGCAGAAGTCTATGGTGTCAGAGTTTTGGCAAGCTTGCCAAAACTAATTTTCCATGTTTGCACTCAAAATAAAAGTAACTTTGAACTAATGTACAGTAGATACTAGTGATCGATCTAATATATTTATCTCAGAAAAAATAGAGAAAATCAAAACCATCGGACTATGCAACGTTAATTGTTATGCTATAATCCATTGCTTACTGGGGGTGTGACTTACCGCTGTTCCACCACTCACAATTGCTGTGGCAACACTAGGAGGACGTGCCTCTGATGCTTGGTTAGTTGGTTGTTGGAGTTTTATGTCCTGGCAACATCTACGGTAATATCAGGATGGATACCGACTTGTGACAGTGCACACTCTCGGCGACTTTATAGTGCTGCCCTAATGGGAGGGCAGGCTGCCAGCACCATGACCTGATATCCCACTCAGTCACGTTATCCTGACACAGCCAACCAGTCTTTGTCCTATCCTAATAATGCCGAGCATCTGGCTAGGAAAAGACAAGTATACATTTTTTAAGTCAATATTTTTACTCCACCAGGGTTCGAACCCATGGGTAGGATCTACCAAAACGGGAGACGGATAAAACACAAACAAAAGCTCTTTGCCAAGGATCACTTACAATTTACATACTTCTCAAGTCTCCTCTCCTCTCCTCTCCTCTCCTCTCCTCTCCTCTCCTCTCCTCTCCTCTCCTCTCCTCTCCTCTCCTCTCCTCTCCTCTCCTCTCCTCTCCTCCCCTCCCCTCCCCTCCCCTCCCCCAGAACCCCACCCGTCGCAGCCGGCAGCTTCAGCCAATAACCCTTTCCCTTTAATAAAGCTGACATCGCGTTTTATTTCATTGTCCACTGCCGTTTTGTGCTCGTTGACTGAGTCGCATATTAAGTGCGCCGTGTCGCTTCATGGCAGGGGTGCAACCACCCCCACCACACATGTCATGTTGGGAGGGCTGCTGTCCCACTGCTGGCACTGGCGTGTCATTGTGCAGTATTGTGTCATACACTAGCGTACCAGTCTTACTTTTTTTCTCAGGCACTTGCCACAGTTTAGTGATGGTTCATGGGTTTGGCGCATAAGAATGCGGAAATGTATTACCGGTCCACTATGGTTAAGTCACACTACAACGTATAGCCTTAGCGTATGCCGACGTATGTGATTTTCGACCAACACGTCGGTGTACGTCGTCATACGGTATGTATACATTGGGCGTGCGTCGAGGCTCCGAACAAATTTTGTGCATGTTAACAATTTCCAAAGTGTGGCTCGTACGCTGCGTGTACGTTCGGGATGCGTTGGGAGTACGTTTGGAATACGTTGCCTCACGTTAGCCATACGTTCAGCCGGTGGGAACGTGCAGTCCATGTACTGCCAACGGATGCATAAAGTACTCCTAATGTACTTCAAACGTATGCCTGCCGTATCTCCAGTGTACTTAACGTATACGCCATACTTCTAGTGATGTAGTAATGTACGTAACATTGGTCAGCGTACCGTGAGCGTTTTGCGAACATTTTGCGAGGCACATGAATGCTCTCATGCTAGCAATAGGTCAGAGGTATGTTGTGTGTACGTCCATTTTAATCCCCCGCCGCTGAAAAGTTTGACGAATGCCGAAGTACTGGCAAATTTTCTAACATTGAGCATGCGCTGACGCCGTACGTCGTAGTGTGACAGGGCCTTAAGATTCCGTATATGCGACAATCGAATGCGGTATGCGGCATAAGCTGTGTTCACACGGGCAAAATGTGAAGCGAATTAGACAAATCGAATCAGGTGAATCGAATTAGCGGTGCGTTCACACGGGCAAAATAAATCGATTCACAGAAATCGCCTCACGTAAACTACCTCGAGAGGTGGTTTACAGTATCCAGATCACAGGAATCGATTCAGCCCTAACCCGCCTCAGCCGCGCGTTCACACGGCAAATGTGAGCCGAACTAGGCAAGTCGATTTCTACGAATCGATTTACATTGCCCGTGTGAACACGGCTATAGATACCCATGTCATTTTCGTGTTGTTTTTGCTAAAGTTTTGTGAAGGAAATTGTTTCCGATGGCAAATGCAGCAGCATTCGTATCCGCATTCATATTCACATTCACACATATGGAAGCACAACTCTGCATTTACATGCTTTGCCAATTTTTGTCGCATTCGCATACCGCATATATATATATGGAAGCTTAAGCCGGTGTTGGGAGTCTTGACAGCTGGTTTCCCTGGGTGGTTGTTGGAGTTTTACATCCTGGCAACAATGTCAGGATGGGTACCGACTTGTGACAGTGTGCACTCATGGTGACTTTATAGTTCTGCCCCACTGGAAGTCCAGGCCACCCCCACCATGACCTGATACCCCACCCGATCACATTATCCTGATACTGAGCCAACCAGTCCTTGCCCCATCCTAATAATGCAGAGCGCCTGGCTAGGAAGCGCAAGTGTCAATTTTTAAGTTATTGATACTTGTCACTCACGCCCCGACTGGACACGGTGGCCGAATTGTAGAGCGAAGGCTTCCTGTGCGGAAGGTGGGGAGTTTGAATCCCAGCTGAGTCAAACAAATGATTTATAAAATTGATATTTGCCGCTACCTAGCCTGACGCTCATCATTACTAGGATAGGGCAAGGACTGGTTAGCATAATGTGACTGGGTGGGATTTCGATTCATGGTGCCGGCGGCCTGATTTCCCAGTGAGACGGCACTATGAAGTTACCATGAGTGTACTGTCACAAGTCGGTACCCGTCCTGAAATAGATATGACCGTAAATGTTGCTAGGACGTAAAACAATACTCACTCCCCAGGTGAGCCGGGTAGGGGGGGGTGGGGGGTGGGTGGTATTACGGTGCAGTGTTCACTGCCCGTGCCTGAGTTAAACCAGTGACTTGGCACTTACTCCTACCTCACCTGGCACTGGGCCTCAGTTAAGGCCCTGTCACATTACCGTGCATCTCACAAGCGCGTGGCCAATGCGTAAAAGCACTTTTTTTTACGTCGAGATGCGTCAAACTTTTCGGCGCAGGGGGCAAAGTTGGACGTATGCATACTGTATACATAGCATATGATTAACGTATGGCTAACGTGCTCCCGGGCGAAAAACGCTCGAATTACGCTCATGGTACGTCTGCAGAACACCGGTGAACGTTATATACGTTATTCGATCGCCAGAACTATGCCTGTTACGTACGTCAAGACACGCTGGAGAAACGCTAAACTTACGTTAGACTACATTGTCAGTGCGTGGACTGTACATTACCACTGCCTTTAATGTAGGTCAATGTAGTGCAACGTAGTGAACAACGTTTGTCTAACATACATCGACATATGCCTAACATATACATAACGTACGGCCGACGTCAAATCCACACATTGTCGTACGTCGAAAGTTTTGTTCATGCACAAAACTTTGCCGTCGACGTACATTGATGTATACCAACGGGCGCCTAACACACGCGAAACGCATAACGATGTACCCCGACATAGTTGGCAAAAATCACATACGTTAGCGTGATGTGTCGTAATGTGACAGCCCCTTTAGATGCCGAGCGCAGAGGTAGCTGTTTCAGTTTGTTTAAACTTGTCTTTTCACACCAAAACAAGTGGTAAACAAATATTTTCACATTCAGTGAAACCTTTCTAACTGACCATGTCCACAGATCGACCACTCCCCTATATCGATCGATTTATTTGGGTCCCAAACAATCGCCCATACAATACCATTGTAATGGAATGAAAAACTCCCGAAACCTCCCACCTCCCTAAATGGGCCATGGTCAGTCCGTCGATTTAGAGAGGTTTTACTGTACATTTTTTGCCTTTCTAGATTTATTTTTATTAGCAAATCATTAAAGATAGCATGGTAAAATTGACTGTTAAAACATGCCCATTACTATGGTGATAATGAGGGTGATGTGACTGAGAGGAGAGACGGTGCCGTTTAAACGCTGTGTGTGTTGGGGGGGGGGGGGGGACATAGCTCAGACGGTAGCGTGTCCAGCTGTGTAGGTGTGAGTGATCCGATCGATCCTGGTCAGTGGACCCATTTGCAGTTTGTGCTATTTTCCATTCCAACCAGTGGTCCACAACTGGTTCATCAAAGGCTGTGGTATGTTCTGTCCTGTCTGTGGGAAAGTGCATATAAAAGACCCCCTTGCTGCTTATCAGAAAGAGTAGCCTGTGTCGTGGCAGTGGGTTTCCTCTCAAGAAATGTGTCAGAATGACCAAATGTTTGACGCCCAATAGCCAATGATAAAAATCTATATGCTCTAGAGGCGTCTTTAAAGAAAACAAACTCTTTTTTTTTCAAACGCTGTCCAGTAGAATACTGCTCTGCGCACTACCACAGCTTAGTGACCGTCTTGATATGACCACATGTTACTAGGACATGAAACCCCAAGACATCCGAAATGAACGTGTTTCTATCCCGGCCGTGGTAGCCGAATTGATAGGGCGCAGGCCTCCCGTGCGGGTGATTGGCAGTTCGATTCCCGGTCGAGTCAAACCAATGACTTATAAAATTGATACTTGTCGCTTCCTAGCTTGGCGCTCTGCATTATTAGGATAAGGCTAGGAGTGGTTGGCTCAGTGTCGGGATAATATAATTGAGTAGGATATCAGGTCATGGTGCTGGTGGCATCATTTCCCAGTGGGACAGCACCATAAACTCACGCACTGTCACAAGTCAAGTACCCGTCCTGATATGACCTTAGATGTTGCCATGATGCAGGGGTGAAAGATCTCCGCGATTCCGCGGATTTCCGGGATTTTTCAATCCAGCAGCACCATCAGCGTAGATCTGTACTAATACGTGGTGCAAACGCCGCAGCACTATCAGCATATACTACTACTATACATGCTTCAAACGGTGCAGCACTATCAGCGTATACCAATATATATATGAAACCCGACTTCCAGAAATTTTCCGCGATTCCATGACAGTGTTAAACATATGGGAGAATATCAGCATTTCCACTTTTTTTCCCAGAGATCACTTTCATCCCTGAGGATGTAAATTTCCACTAAACAACCTACTGTGTTTCCATTGAGACATGTGTCATTTCTATTTCGTGCTCTAATGATGTATGTGCATATATATGTGCATCACTCCATTGCTCCATAGGATGACTTGGCTTACTTCGTGAGTTCGGAAGGTTATTGTTAAAGGCCCTGTCACACTGCATAAGCGTATGCCGACGTATGTGACACGTTGTAAAGTCTACTGCTCGAATCTGTGGTTGTGTGGGCAGGCTATAGTGAAATCAATACAGGCAAAGAGAAAGGAAGAGTATAAAGTGTGAAAGAAGAGAGAGAGTCGAGCCCTCTGGTTTATTATTCATATGGTACATGGATTCAGTGTAGAGTATCACCCCACCCTATTCTCCCAATGAGAAACAAGCATTCTTAGCTCTACCAATAGGGATCCAGCATTCCTGGTCCCCATGGTTACCAGTGATCTGCCCACTACCACCACCAATCTGTGTGGCTCCCCTGGCCACCACCTGCCTTGAGCCTGAGTGTGGTGATCCTGACTAGCAGAGGGGGGAGAGGGTAGGCTCTGAGTGCCCCTTACACACAGCCCCGCCAGCACCACTATGTCTATTTACATCTCAATCAGGCACCACGGGGACCTACATATACACATACATGCACCTGGTCACGTATACCCGATCAATAATAGAACAATTGCATTCCCCACCAATGCATTAAATGCTGTCATATGGCGGGAATTTTGAACATGCCAAAAAATACTTCTTATGCCAAACATACCCATAACTTGTCTCAGCGTACACCAGCATACACCAACGTGTTGGTGCAAAATCAAATACGTTGGCATACGCTGATGCAATACGGCACAGTGCGACAGTGCTTGGGTAGGCCTACCTGTAAAACGGATACATTGAATGTTAATCTTAGTAATCATTGCCTCTTTGTACGGTGGGCATCTTATGGATCCCGATAAGACGGGATGGCCGAATGAGTTGAGCGTCCGTCTCCCGTTTTGGTGGACCGCGGGATCAAGGGTTCCAACCCTGGTTGAGTCCCAATCGGCGTAAAAATTGATACTTGTCGCTTCCTAGCCTGGCACTCAGCATTATTAGGATAGGGAAATGACTGGTTGGCTCAGTGTCAGGATAATAAATGAGTAGGATCCCAGTGGGGCAGCACTATAAAGTTGTCATGCATACACACCGATGCAAATCGGTACCTATCCTGAGATATTGCCAGGATCTAAGACTCCAACAACCAACCACCCAATCAACCCTAAAACGGACACGTTGAATGCTAATCTTAAGGGGCTGTCACACTATGACGTATGGCCTTAGCGTATGCCGACATATGTGATTTTCGACCAACACATCGGCGTATGGCATCATACATTACGTATACATTGGGCGTATGTTCGAGATACAGCCCGTTATAGGTCGTCTTACATCGGCATGCATCGAGGCGCTCAAAAATTGTTGTGCGTGTTCAAAATTTTCAACGTATGGCTCATACATTCCTTATACGCTCTGTGTATGCTAGGGGTATGTTGGGGCATGTTAGCCATATCTCCAGTGTACTTAACGTATACGCCATACTTCTAGTGATGAAGTAACGTAAGTAACGTTGGTCAGCGTACCGCAAGTGTTTTGCGAGGCACATGAACGCTCTCAATAGTCTCATATTCTAGCAATAGGTCAGAGATACGTTCTGCATACATTACGTACATTGAGTGTATGTCCAATTTTATCCCCCGCTGCTGAAAAATTTGACGAATGCTGACGTACTGGCAAATTTTCGAACATTGAGCACGCTAACACCGTACGTCGTAGTGTGACAGGCCCATTAGTAATCATTGCCTCTGTGCGGTGGTCATCTTATGGGTCCTGAATGGCCACCTGATACCCACCCGATATCGGTGGGGTATCGGTGTTTGGCGTGCAATGCAGTGCCTTAACCGAGCTAGCCGGTCCACTGAGAACCCCCGTCGGATGATCGTTATGAACTGCTGCGTCTTTTTGTTGGCAATATCCTGACGGACAAGATTAATCCTCGCCCTTGGAGGTTCGTGTGTTGAAGGGAGTGGGGAGGCTGTAACCATGGCAACCATTCATTTAGTTTCTTCACGACGGGATGCGTAACGTCTTTGATGGTGAGAGCAGGAATTCATTAATAAAAAACTGGGAGCGTGATGTCTCCTATTCTAAATCTAATGCTGCCCGAATGCTGTCCTCGAATGGGACCATATTAACTCAATAACGAATTAGTTTATTCGAAGAGCCTGGCTACCAATGTAGCAACTTGTAATACTTTGAGGAGCGGGACGTAGCTCAGGCGGTAGAGTGTCCACCTGTGAATGTGTGGGTCATCCTATCGATCCTGCTCAATGGACCCATTTACAGTTTGGGCTATTTTACCTTCTAACCAGTGGTCCACAACTGGTTCATCAAAGGCTGTGGTATGTGCTGTCCTGTCTGTGTGAAAGTGCATAAAAAAGACCCCTTGCTGTTATCGGAAAGAGTAGCCTGTGTGGCGGCAGCAGGTTCTCTCCAAAGCAATGTGTCAGAATTGGCATATGTTTGACGTCCAATAGCTGATGATATAAAAATCAATGTGCTAGACGCATCATTAAATATAACAAGCTTTACATTTTGTAATGCTTTGAAGTTTACCGAGGCTAAAGCCGCATTTAATTAATGGATAATTATGTCAATAAGGTTGGTTGTAGGAATTTTACATCCTGACATCTACAGTCATATCATTATCAGGACGGGTACAGACTTGTGACAGTGCACAGACCAGACAGGGTGGCCGAATGAGTTAGAGCGTCCGTCTCCCGTGCCGGTAGATCGTGGGGTCGAACCCTGGTCGAGTCAAACCAATGACTTAAAAATTGATACTTGTCGCTTCCTAGCCAGGCGCTCTGCATTATTAGGACAGGGCAAGGACTGGTGTGCTCAGTGTCAGGATAATGTGACTGAGTGGGATACCAGGTCATGGTGCCGGTGGCCTGGTGTCCCAGTGGAACAGCACTATAAAGTCGCCATGAGTGCGCAATGTCACAAGTCGATACCCATCCTGATATGACCTTAGATGTTGCTAGGACATAAAACGACAACAAACAAACATGTGGCAGTGCACAATCATGTTGACATTATAGTGCTTCCCCACTGAGAGACCAGGTCACCACCACCATGGCCTGATATGCCACTCAGACACATTATCCTGACACTGAGCTAACCAGTCCTTGCCCTATGCTATTTAATGCTGAGAGCCAGGCTAGGAAGCAACAAGTATACATTTTTAAGTCGTTGGTTTGACTCGACTAGGGTTCGAACCTGTGTGCTCGAATTCCAGGTTCTACCAACGTGGGAGACGGACGCTCAACTTATTCGGCCATCCTGTATGGTGCCAGGATAGTCTGGCTACCAATGTTGTAACTTGTAATGCTTGAAGTGTACCGAGGCTAAATCCACATTTAATTAGTGGATAATTATATCAATAAGTTGTGGTGACTACCCGAGTCACGTGATTTCACATTCTGCGAAACTTAACTGCTCCAGGCCAGTTGCTTCTGAAAAAGATCCAATCTAAGTGGCAAATACTAGTTGTTTATACCTTAATGCAGCCAATAATATGTCTCTGATTCTAATATTGCCCATCGCCGGTCTGTGGAACTTCTGGAAGTGAAAGTGAAAGGGAGAAGACACTGAGTAATCATACCCAAAGGGCGTTGTCCAGTTAGTAGTAATTACCCATGCTAACTACCAGACGGGATGGCCGAATGAGTTGAGCGTCCGTCTCCCACTTCGGTAGATAATGTGATTTGAACCCTGGTCAAACCAATGACTTAAAAATTGATACTTATCGCTTCCTAGTCAGGCCCTCAGCATTATTAGGATAGGGCAAGGACTGGTTGGCTCAATGTTAAGATAATGTGACTGAGCAGGATATCACTTTATCAGGTCATTGTGCTGGTGGCCTTGTCTCCTAGTGGAGCAGCACTATACATTCACCATGAGTGTGCACTGTCACAAGTCCGTACCCGTCCTGATATGACCTCAGCTGTTGCTATGACGTAAAACACAAACAGCAAGTGTAATGCCGAAGTTTACCCAAGCTAAACCACATTTAATTGGTGGATAAGGCATTCAGATTATCGACTCAGACGATATGATGTTCTGCGAACCAAACTGCTCGAGCGAACTGCTTATGAAACCGCACCAATAAATTTATCTGGCGATGCCAAGTATTTTAAACTTTAATGCTGCCAATGTTCTGGAACTGGCGATGTGACGAGTGGCGACTGCACACCGAGTGTTGGTTCTTACATCATCTTCCGAATACCGGAAGCCAAGTCTCGGGGAGATATAAATAGCCTGCGCCAGTCGCGTCCCATCCAGTCATGAGCCGGCAGTCGGATCAGCAGCACATGTAGTACGCAGGTGAGTGAGACAGAATATACACACGTATACTACGTAGTATAGCGAAGTTCTACAATTCGGTAAGTATTCTTTTACTTGACTAATTCTTTGCAGCTTCTCGTTGCAGGTACATTCGCTAGCAGACTTCTGTGACTGAGATGCACAGCTCGCCTGTAGTTAACCTGAAAACCTCTGCCAGGTCTTCCTCGGGCGGGTTGAAGGCTTGACGTTAGTGAAGATGTCGTCAACTGACCCAGCCTAGGACAGAACCACACCATATAAGTGATTCTGGCCCAGACGTGCAACTATTGAGTAAAAAGAAGAAGTTGCCTCGTAAGACAAAATTGTCGGTAAGCATACCCGAATTACCGGGCATGTCGAGTCAGGCCCTACTGGCCCAGACACCTACACATGGCAGTGGCCACAGCAGTCGGTATAGCACCCGACAAAGAGTTGGCAGAGATGAGACTACTCTTTAAAGAAATGAAGAACTTGACTGAGAAGAATGTGGCCTATGTACAGCTACTAGCTGAAGCTGAGCAGAATAGGCAAACAGATGTGAATAAGACGTTGGCAGAAGCAGTTGCTGAACCAGACACAGAGGCCACAGGACCAGCTTGGGTTCCTCCAAGCATTTGAAGATTGGCCGTTGTCAACCGACCCACGTGATTTCGGTTGGGAGACAGATGAAGAAAGCGAGCAGCCACCAGTGGTCGACGCGCCATACACGCCACAAGAGAAAATCACTAAACCACCTGTTACTAACAAAAGGTTGCGCCTACCCCACCAGCTAGTGCAGCAGGGTCGAGTCAAAGTGAGGCAGATAAAACTGAGTCGTGTAATGTGTTTATTTTAATGAGGGTAATCTGTACTCAGAATTGCAGGATTTGTACAAGAAGTTACGTAAACCACTAAAGGAGAGAGCTGGAGCTTTTTACGCATACACTAAGCCTAAGAAAGCGATTAATGATATAGCTAGGTAATACACAGGTATCGAAACTATCCCCAAGGCGAGAGTACAGGCCCTCAATGATGAGATTAAGTTTGTAGAGGGACGCAAACTTGCCGAGGAAGGGATGCTTTGGGCGACTAAAGGCATAGTAGCGGCTCTTATGGCCATTGCACCGACCATAGTTCTTATCCTGTCCAGAGGGAAAGGGGATAACGAGCTAGATGAGCAGGCTAAACCTATGTTACTATTGTTAGATGCTATAAAAGTACTTGTACACGCACATGCACGCCCACCTAACGGCTGACAGGCTGTTGAATATCAGTAAAGTAGTGAACAATCCACTAGGCAAAGAGGTCATCAAGCGTAAGGTGGATAAATATGGAGAGAAGGAGATTCCCACTGAGCATTTGTTAGGTGAGAATCTGGGCGACATGAATAAACAGGTCATTAAGAGTGCGAGGGCCACAGATACGGTAATGAACATATTATTAGCCCCAAAGAAGTGGAAGCATAGTTCAGACTATTTCACTCGCCCAGCTGTCCTAGGTAGACGATTCAGGGGTCAGTACATCAGGGGCCGAGGGGGCAGTGACGAGGTATGCCGTACCCGATGTGGAATGCTCGTCAGGGCTATCAAGGCTAGACCTACAATAGGCCAGGCACTTACGCAGCCCCTAATTACCAGTCGTCACCAAGGGGAGGCCGGTGCCGCCAGCGGCCAGACAAGGAATTTTCCCAAGTAATCCCACACACTCAGGTGAGTGAACGAGTAACAGTTGAGATGTAGTCACCCCAAGTTTACAGCGGGGAATATTACTAAATCTATAGACATTTGGAAAGAAATTACTTCTGATGCTTGGATTATAAATTGTGTACAAGGCTTACAAATACCTTTTCTAGTAGAGCCCTTACAGGCGTGGACTCCACACCCATTTAAAATGGGGATGGAGGAAGCATGTTTCATTGAACATGAGTGAAAACTTTTATGTGATAAAAATGTTTTGAAATTAGTGAGACCGGTGGCAGATCAGTGGATTTTAAATATATTTTTACGACCTAAGTATAATGGAAAATTTCCTCTGATTTTGGATCTCACAGTGCTGAACAAATTAATTCGCTATGAACATTTTAAAATGTACAGCTTGAATACAGCGCTAGATTTGATAAATCCGTGGGCATGGATGGCTCGTGCTGATTTGACTGACGCTTATTATTGGCAGCATATACGGATATGGACAGATAGTACAACGGCCCTAGCATATGTAAAGAATATGGGTAGTACCCGTTCAGCGATTACAATTGGCAATTGAAATTTGGCAATGGGCCCAAAACAATGACTGTTGGCTAACAATTACCCACATTCCGGGATTTGAAAATACACTAGCAGATTTACCCTCTAGACACTTTAAGGACCATTTGGAATGGTCGTTAAACCCTGATGTATTTCAGGATATAATTTGGCACGGTCAGGCCAAATTAGACACAGGTGAAGAGTCGATAAAGGCTACAAAATTGATGGCCTACCTTTTTTAGCGCACTCCGTAAATATAAATCATCTGGTATAAAAGACATCAGTACTGCCTTGATAAAGATGGCAATAACAACACTAATTAGGGAATTCACACATATGTACAACTTAATAATTAAAACAGGCATCTTCCCCGATGCATGGAAAGTAGCTACAGTCACCCCAATCCCCAAGACCAATAACCCAAGATACTGCAGTGAACTGCGACCAATTTCAATCCTCCCACTTCCAGGAAGAATTATTGAACAGATCATACATAACCAAGTTAAAGCATTCCTTGAATCATCCAACTATCTGACCTACCAGCAAAACGGATTTAGGAAAAACAAATCCACAACAGGGGCTCAGGCATCTCTACTGGATGAACTTTTGGGCAACATGGATAAAGGCGAACTAACAATCACTGTCTTCCTTGATTTCAAGAAGGCATTTGATACAATTGACCACGAGATCCTGATGCAGAAAGTTTTAAGAGCTGGATTAGGCAACAAAGCACATCAGTTCTTCACAAATTACCTCAAGAACAGGATGCAGTGCACAAAACTAAACAACAATGAGTCCACCACCCATAGGGTCAAGACCGGCATGCCACAGGGCTCCACCCTAGGACCCCTGCTATTCCTAATCTTTATTGATGACCTACCACTAGTATCTGAAAGAGCAACATTTACATTATTTGCTGATGATGCAGCACTCACAGTACACAATAGAGATATTGTGGCAGCTGCAGCCTAGACAGACATGGTGCTAGATAAGGTGAATACATGGTGCTATGAAAATAAACTAACAGTAAATAGTGCCAAGACAGAGTATGTGATCTATGGGACGAAAATGAGAAAATCAAGAGCCCCTCAAATCCAACTACATATGGGTGGAACCTTACTTCGTGAAGTGGACTCCTACAAATACCTGGGCACAACTCTTGACTCCACTCTAAATGGGAATCGACAATTGGCGAGACTGAATCAAACGCTGGCACTAAAACTGACAACTTTTTGGAAATTAAGGAAATTCATAAGTGAAAACACTGCACTACTCCTGTACAAGACTACAATATTGCCTGTTATACATTACAATGACATCATATATATGAGCTCTTAACAAAACAACAAAAGATCAGACTGCAAAGAATTCAGAACCGAGCACTGAGAACAGTTTACCAAGGCAAGACACTCAGTGTGGCTGAACTGCACAAGAAAGCAAAATTGGATACTCTCTCAGAACTAAGGGACCTACACCTGATGGCACTAATGCACAAACGCACAAAAGACGAAAAATTCATTGACCGCATAAATAGAATAACAAAAGAGGAGCCTCCACTCTGCTCAATGTACCACACCCATCAACAAATAAATATATCGGAGCACCAATCTACAAAGGTAGTGTCATGTGGAATGACCTCCCTATCAGAGTCAGAGAAACGCAAACAATACTTGCCTTCAAAAATGCATATAGAGCCCACCTGGTTATTCAGGCCCTTAAATGACTACTGCAGTAATTACTAGCAAAGCCCTGAGCTCCTGCCACCCCGGATCCTCACTTGCTCTCTGGTGGGTTTTCCCCCCGTACCACCCACCCCAATGGGCCCCCCTCCCCTGCCACCACCCTTAACCATCATGAACAAACCATCAACACACCGAACATCCTACACAACTATCAATCTGTTTAAAACACATTGAACATTATATAAGACAGACAAAATGTCTTGTCAACTCTGAACTTAACTTGTTTTATAAGAGAAAAAATGTAACCCACAACGATTATTTGAGTTGCCCCGAGTATACACCTTCTACTCGGTGCTGCTCCTCATTTTTGCATGAACTACAGTGACTGGTGCTGTACATTATACAGCAGGAGCCACTCCCTTAATTCTACAGGATCGGTGCTGTAACTAATACAGCACAAACTTAGATTATTGAGACTGTCAATTCTAATAGTAAGATGGCCGGAAGACCAGTGCCCCGGCGCTGACAAATGTCATGTTCAGATGAATAAATACTTTACCAAAAAAAAAAAAAAGACTTAACGAGAAAAACTTTAGATCATTTCGTCTTTACGTGGAGACCGTCGGCAATTAATACAGCGCATTGAGCATGGTGCTACGATGGGAGGATTATAGGTGAGAACTTTCTCATAAAGTGGTTCTGCAAAAGTTGTCATGAACAACGACCGCCACAGCCGCGGTATGCCAGTTTCTGGTCAGTCGATATGGCACTGGTGTGGGTAGAAACACTAGGATCGAATATTAACATGTCTTTAAAGTTGTTGATGTTAAAACTATTTTGTTGCTATTGGTCTCCTCGCAGAGGGGGTAGACAATTTTGAATTTATGTACGGATAGAATGATATGTATGAAAAAAGCTATTACGTTCAAAATGAGATGGCTCTTGAAACATAATGAACTGGGTCAACTGCTTGACACAATTACCTTTTATGCATATCCGAGGAACAAGAAACTTTGTGTAGTTAGGACACTCTCCAGATATTTGGACAGGACAACACTGTTACGTAAAGGCAAAACACAGCTTTTATTGTCTTACATTGTACCCCCCAAGCTGATCTCCCAAGCAACACTAGCCCGGTGTACCATTGAAGTGCTGAACCAGGTGGGGATTGACACCACTAGGTTCAAAGGTCAGCACAAGGGGAGCGGTGGCGTCCTCAGCAAAGGTCATGGGGGCGAGCCTGAATGTGGTAATGAGGAACTCATCGTGGTGTGACGCGAGGAGTTTCGCACATCATTACCATAAACCGATAGAAAACCCAGGGCAAGCACAACGGGCCATCCTGGAGACAGTTAATAATGTTCAATACATTTTAAATAGAGATTAAAGTTAAAGAATCATGACGTGATTGTTTTTTTCACAAATTAAGGATGTGGTTTGACAAATCTTTTGAAAAGGATGGAAGAAGCGGAAATGTATTTATATGATTATCACTGCATGTTGTCGCAGACAAGTTTAAGAATTATAAAATGTGGAAAATGTTGGATTGTTAATAATAAAAAATTGAATGGCAATTACTTGGTTAATTGGTTAATTATAAGTATATAGACATCTGAGATGACTTGTAATAATACAATGAACTTAAAAATCAAAAAGAGAAAATAAGAGGGAGATTCTAATAAGCTACAAACACTCTCCCCGGGACTTGGCTTCCTGTATTCGGAAGATGATGTAAGAATATTAGTTAAACTAGACTTACCTGTAAGTTGATGTATAACTAAGATTCTTGTGAATCTTACGAATACGAAGACAAGGATAGGGGCCCACCCACCCATCCCTTAGTTGTTACATTCTTCATATTACAAAGGCTGACTGGGACGCGACTGGGGCAGGCTATTTCTCTCTCCCCTGATCCTTGTCTTCGTATTCATAAGATACGTCAACTTACAGGTACGTCTAGTTTAACTGTATTATTGTTTTATATCCTGGCAACATCTAAGGTCATAACAGGACGTGTACTGACGTATGACAGTACCCACTCATGACGGCTTTATAGTGCTACCCCATTAGGAGAACAGGCCACCAGCACCATGACCTGATATCCCACTCTGTCACATTATCCTGACACTGAGCCAACCAGTCCTTGCCCTATCCTAATAATTCCGAGTGCCTGACTAGGAAATGTCATGTATCAATTTTAAAGTCATTCGTTTGACTCGATGAGGATGTTCAAACTCATGGGTTCGAATCCCACGATCTACCAAAACGAGAGATGGATGCTCAACTCTTACCCCCATCCCGTCTGGTCCCACATACATCGTGTTAAAGGATGAAAGATCTCCGCGATTTCGCGGAAATTGGCCATCGGCGTTTCCGCGTTTTTTTGCCAGGGACCACTTTCATCCCTGGTTTAATGTGACTTCTGTAGTTCAAATAGGATTTGTTAAACCCCAGTCACACTATGGCTTGCAACCACTTTGGACCAGAGAACCCGGTCACCGGCGACCAAAGCAATGCTCGCTGACCTCTGGGTGACCATTTTCGTAGCAAGGAGGTTTTTAGTGCAATAACTCCAACCTTCATGCGACCAAAATGGTCGCAAGAAGGTCGGTGACTACTTTGTGACCATTTGCGATCAACCTTTTTTTGTGGTTTGGCAAAGTGGTCACAAACAGTAGTTGGACTGGGGTATTAGGCCATGTATCCATAGACCGTTGTTCCCTTGTTCCGTGTTCACTTGTGACCTTGTGACGCGCTACACAGACAAACCTGTGTTTTGCTTAGTGGCCGTTCCCATAGGTTGGACCCATGAACTGCATGGCCTCGTGCATGCACGTGTGACATACTTTCCGGTGTAACAGGAAATCGAAAAAAAAACATGCCCCAAGTAAATAATGGTTCATTGAGATATCTGGTGCATGCACAATAAGAATTTGGAATATTAAAATGGTTCTATTTACTGTATGCAGTGATTGAAATTGGAACTAAAAAGGCCATTTTGCTAACGACATTGTTTTCATTGCCAATCCTGAAGCTGAGTGATAATACCAGGATATTGCTGCACCTTTTATCTTTAGAATGGCCACAGTGGCGAGATCTGTGAATAAAGGCCAGGGGACCAGGATACCGTTTTCAGTGCATGTGCAGTTGGAATTATGAACTGGACTATCACAAAGATGTTTTCATTAGGATAAAGACTGCCAAACATGGGGTGGGTTTGCAATTTCCCGGGGGGATATGCGATTTCCGAGGAAATTGCAACCCACCCCCCTCATGCCCATATATGGCATGGGGGTTTGTGATTTCCGAGGAAATCACAAGTGGGGGTTTGCGATTTACAGGGTTTGCAATTTCCTGCTACACCGGGAACATAGAGAATGAACATATTCATTGTCTGTGTGGCACGCCTATGGATACAATACCTTAGAGGACACACTGCTCAACATTTTCCAGATTGTTTTGGTGCATGGATGATAATGATTCCAGTGTGCATATATATTTCTAACACAACATAGTCTCCACACTTCCTCTGATTCTGGATCCAGCACCACATGCATTCGCATTGGAAATGGGAAACGGGACGTAGCTTAGGCAGTACAGTGTCCACCCTTCAAGGTGTGAGTCATCTGATCGATCCTGCTCAGTGGACCCATTTGCAGTTTACACCGTTTTCCATCCCAACCAGTGGTCCACAACTGGTTCATCAAAGGCTGTGGTATGTTTTGTCCTGATTGTGGGAAAATGCCTATAAAAGACCGCTTGCTGCTTATCGGAAAGAATAACCAATGTGGTGCAGGGGGTTTCCTCCAAATAAATATGCCAGAATGACCATACGTTTGACGTCCAATAGCCAATGATAAAAATGAATGTGCTCTAGAGGCGTCGTTAAATAAAACAAGCTTGACTTTTGTAGAGTTGCAAACGCGGCTTAACACATTTAAGCAGTTTGACTGTCGCAGGTTGTTGTTTCAGGTGAAATTTGCATGATTTTGACAGCTTTGATTTTTGTTAGATCCCCAGTTAATTAGCTAAATATGAAAATAATATAAGTGTGCTTTTATCTAAATCTGCGTCTAATTTGAAGCTGTGCCAAACATGTTGGTAGCCTGAGAGAACTTTTCCCCATCTTCCTTCTATCGTCATATTTGCTTATTCCATTGACTGGATGCGGTGGCGGCTGAATTGGTAAAATGCAGGCTTCCCATGAGAGTTTGAAACCTCGCCGAGTCAAAGCAATGGCTTACAAAATTGATACTTGACACGTCCTAGCCTTGCGCTATGCATTACTAGGATATGGAAACGGCTGGTTAGCTCACTATCAGGATAATGTGACTTAGTGGGACTGCACTATAAAGTCACCATGAGTGCACACTGTCACAAATCTGTGCCCATCCTGATATGACCTTAGATGTTGCTATGATGTAAAACCCCAACAAACAAACAGCTTATTTTGTTCTTCCCATTGGATGTTGGTTGGGAGTTTCACATCCTGGCAAATTCTAATGCCAGCACCATAACCCAATATCCCACTCGGTCACATTATCCTAACACCGAATCAACCAGTCCTTGCCCTATCCTAATAATGCCGAATGCCTGGCTAGGAGTAGGAAGCGACAAGTATCAATTTGTAAGTCATTGGTTTGACTCGACCAGGGTTCGAACCTCAACTCAATCAGCCATGTTAGTCGGGGAGGCCTGGTTGTCTTGTTTGTTGGTGAGTTGCTCGCTGGGTGGCGCCACCCCCTCACCACTTCCAACCAACGACTTATAAAATTGACACTTGTTACTTCCTAGCCAGGCGTTCAACATCATTAGGATAGAACAATGACTGGTTGGCTCAGTATCAGGATAATGTGACTCAGTGGGATATCAGGTCATGGTGCTGGCAGCCTGATCCCCCCAGTGGGCCAGCACTATAAAATCGACATGCGCCTGCACTGTCACAAGTCAGTGCCCATCCTGATATGGCCTTAGATGTTGCCAGGACCTAAACCCCAACAACCAACCAACTGGGGAGCCTGGTTGTCTTTGTTGGTGAATTGCTCGCTGGGTGGCGCCACCTCCCTACCCCGTGATTGCCCCGCGTTCCGTCCACCTGGCGGCCGTGATGGGTAGGTTGGCTGCAAGCACCTGCTCCATCACTTATACTGCAAGGTCAGGGCGATGATCTATGAGTCGTTCATGCTGACAGGTCAATGCACATAATCTTTGTACCACGTCGACCTTGACCTTTCCAGACCTGCCTACCCCATATTTCCTATTTGGCTACTCCAGGGGATAACAAAATATTGTGTTCTTTTCAAAAAAGATTATTGACATACCAAATTTTAATTTAGGGTATGTCAATCATGATAATCCGGCTTAAAATTGAGGAAAATATGTAACACTAACAATTGTATGGGTAATCAGGTTTTGCCTACCCTAAATTTCGTATTTGGATAATTGTGTACTAGAAAAATGTGTGCTTTAAAAATAATTGGTGTATAAAATTATAATTTTGGGTATTGTACTCAGGCTTAATATTGTCCATAATAGATTACCCAAAGTCGTATTGGCAGGCAGGTCTGCTTGCTATTCCCACGTCCTTTCTAAAAATAATAAGCTTTGTTCCCATGACTTACTTGTACAGCCTGCACATTGAGAACACTTCTCTACTCTAGGAATATTTCGTTGTGCGTGAAAATTTAAACACTAGCAGTTAAAAAGAAGGAAAGAGAAGATGTAAAAATTTGCTCGCGTACAAGGGCACATAAGAGAATATTTTGGATTTGAGCAGCTCTGAGCTGCTCGTGAATAATGAATTGAATGAGACCTCTGGGATATGGCCTCTCTCTGTCAGGGGGGACTGTCTTAAGGCCGTGTGTATCCATAGACTGTTCCATTGTTCCACATTCGCTTGTGACCTTGTGACATGCCGTACAGACAATGAACCTGTGTTTTGCTTAGTGGCCATTCCCATAGGTTGGACCCAGGGACCGTATGGCCTTGTGTACGGCACTCGTGACTTACTGACCGGGAACATTGAGAATGAACATGTTCATTGTCTGTGTGTCGCATCTCAGGCGAACATGGAATAGGGGGACATACCACAAGGGAACATTCTATGGATACACAGTCTTAAAGGGCATGGGGCGGAGTGGTCTGGGGTGGGGGCATTAGTGCTTACAGACGCAGCACATGGTGGCATGAAAGTCATTGTTGAATTTTTACTAGATTTGTTCATGCCAAATCTAGTACTGGTGAGAATGACTTTTGGGACCCAACGATTTTATCGAGGAAGATAAGCCTCTGGAGCGGAGGCAACTGTTGTATCATTATTGTGTGTAGAGTGCTAGTGACATTTCTAGAATGTGCTTGGTGAATCTAAAGCCGTGTTCACACACACAACTTTAGGCCGAACTAGATAAGGCGAACTAGATGAGGCGAACTAGTGTTGTGTCCACACATGCAGTATTCGGGGCGGTTTAAGGCGGAAATCGATATCTGTGCATGAGCAAGTCCATACTAACCAGCGCCAGTTTCGGTTAGTCGACATCGCCACGAGAGAGTGTGGGTTCGACCTAGATATGTATAGACTTGAGTCGTATTGTTTTGGAATGGTCAAAACTTCTGCTGGGCAGTGAAAACCTAAAAATAAATGATGGAAAAAATATCTGTGCACAGCTAGCGGTTTCATAGACCAAATTATATAATATGCGCTTTTGATCGACCGGAAAATCAACAAACTCAGGTCTTGACTGTGTATGCGTGTGACGTGCTTAAGCCACTTCAAGTAAACCGATACCGTTTACATTAGGAAGTTGGGCTGACTTAAGCTAGTTCGGTTCATATAAGCTACCTCGCGATGCGGTTTACATGAGGCGAACTAGTTGAGGTGAATCAGCCCTAATCCGCCTCAGCGTTGCGTCCACACGGCGAATGTGAGCCGAACTAGACAAGGCAAACTAGTTGAGGCGACTTAACGCCCGTGTGTGAACACGGCTTATAGCTGGTTTCTCGATGGGTGGTTGTCGGACTTCAGTTTTTAACTTTCGAGATTATTCTTGTAACTGGAGAGATACAATGGTTTATGATTTACTGGCCTGGATTAGCGAATCTTTAGACTGCATACTTCCAGTGTCTGAGGTTTGCTTGTTGGGGATTTACATCCTGGCAACATTTAATGTCCTATCAGGATGGATACCGACTTGTGACAGTGCACATTCATGGCGACTTTATAGTACTGCCCCACTGGGAGGCCAGGGCGTGGGCACCATGATCCAATTTCCCACACAGTCACATTATCCTGACACTGAGCCAACCAGTCCTTGTCCTATCATATTAATGCCGAGCAGCAGGTTAGGTAGCGACCTGTATCCATTTTGTAAGTCATTGGTTTGACTCGGCTGGGATTCGAACTCCGGACCTTCCACCCAACTGATCGATCACCAATCACAACCAATGCCACCCGGCATCTGGTCCCGCGGTTGTGGGGTCGACTCCCTGCTGAATCAAACCAAAGACGTCATTGATACTTGTCGCTGACTTAAAAATTGATACTTGTCACTTCCTAGCCAGGTGTTCGGCATTATTAGGATAGGGTAAGGACTGGTTGATGCAATGTTGGGTTCGTGTGACTGAGTGAGATATCAGGTCATGGTGCAGGTGGCCTGGTCTCCCAGTGGGGCAACACTATAAAGCCGCCATAATTACACACTGTCACAATTCGGTGCCCGTCCTGATATGACCGTAGATGTTCCCAGGACGTAAAAGCTCCCGTATTGGTTCGAACCCTGATGGTGTCAAACCAATGACTTAAACATTTATACTTGTCGCCTCCTAGCCAGGCCATCTGCATTATAGACTACATCACCGTTCCAGCGGCGCGGTGCATTGTGGGATGCGTCTGAGCAAAACAAACCCATGAGAAGCACATGGTACATGCTGATACACTGGGTGCAGTTATGAAATGTGCTAGATTCAGCTCATCTCAGCTCTTGTTTGAAACATAGAACACCAACTAAAAAAATATATATAGTAAATTAAGATATTACTCTTTTATCCAGCATTGCATTTACATCAATATAATATGCACATCTTATGCCATGTGCATTTAGATTTAGACACATCTGGGCACTCAGATTAGTGTTAGAGCCATAACCAGAGTCAGTTTTAATTATTTTATTAATGTTTTTATTTATAGCCTATGCTTAATGACATGTAGAACTAGAAAATTAGTAGGATTAATCAGATATTGGTTATATATTTCTCCGAAACAAGTGTATGTTGACACATTTGGCATTTTCATATTTAGAACAAGACTTAATAATGATGATGTGGATATCACTGATTGTTTTGTATGGAATTGTATGTTTCTTAGCTCAAAATGTTTAACTATGGCTAGTTTTGACTTAGCTATATTCATTAGATCATTATATTGCATGTGTGCATACATGTTTATGCCAAATTGTTATGTATTTCTCTTCATTTTGAATAAAATCGAAGTTTTTCCCTAGTTTTGACAAACTCAATGGCCATTCACATTTGCTTTGCTGCCAACGCCGTTTTCAGCGCACGCGCAGTCGGAACCGTGATCCCGTCTATTAAGGATAGGGCAAGGACTTGTTGGCTCAGTGTCAGGATAATGTGACTAAGTGGGTCATGGTCTCCCAGTGGGGCAGCACTATAAAGTTGCCATGAGTGCGCACTGTCATAAGTCGGTACCCGTCCTGATATGACCTTAGATGTTGCCAGGACGTAAAACGCCACCCCACCTCCAGTGCTGCGGCTGGCAGGCTGTGCACACACGTTGTAACGGGGATCGCCTGCTGCAGCCGCCTTTTTTCAACTACAGGGCCTGGGTAGCAGAGAGGGCCCGCCCAGTCTAAATATAGTCGCGGGTTGGTGCCCTGGGAGTGGAAGTCTGTTCGAGGGGTGTGGCATTGTTGGTGCTGCTGTGGCGTGGAGGCCAGCAGCAGCCCTGGGGCAGTGACCATGTAGCTGGGGAGGGGCTGCGGTGGGTGGGGTCAGGGGTCAGGGTTCAGCCCTGCCTGCAGGTCACGTCGATACGCCACTGTGTGGCTGGATGCACTTTGTGCTGCCACCTAGTGTCAGGCCTGTGGTAGCACCAGGTTGTATCCTCTTGTGGGCCGGTCAGGTCTTTCGTTGGTTGTTGGGGCTTTACGTCCTGGCAACATCTAAGGTCATATAAGGACGGGAACCGACTTGTGACAGTGCACACTCATGGCGACTTTATAGTGCTGCCCCACTGGGAGACCAGACCACCAGCACCATGACCTGATAATCCCATTTAGTCACATTATCCTGACAGTGAGCTAACCAATCCTTGTCCTGTCCTATTAATGCCGAGCGCCAGGCTAGGAAGTGACAAGTATCAATTTTATACGTCTTTGGTTTGACTCGACTGGGATCCAAACTCTCAATATCCCGCATGCGATGCCTACGCTCTACCGATTCGGCCATCACACCCTGTACGGGACAGGTCGTCATGGGGTGTACCTCTTTACGGTTTGAACGGATTTTCTGCCGGAAGTCTGGGAAAACAACAGGCCGGTTGCTCTCATACCATGTCTATGTGGTTTGGGACGTTTAAAATCCCTTGGGTCGGTAAAAGTGTAGGCTCGGGCTTTCTATCGACAAACTGTCTAATGGTGAAAACAAGTCTATTCAGGCTTATCCATAATAGGCAGTATAAATCTTTAAGAGATGGCGGGGTGGCTTAGCAGTTGGGTTGAAATGTTCATTTTTCATTTTTCAATTTTAAACTTTGTTAGAAATTACTGCTTTTCTCATAACGATATCTAATAGTGCTATCACATCGACTTTTGACATGGCACACTGGTAGAGCGCAGGCTTCCTGTGTGGAAGGTCTGGAGTTCCCAGCCAAGTCAAACTAATAACATACGAAATTGATACTTGTCACTTCCTAGCCTGGTGCTCGACATTAACAGGATAGGGCAAGGACTGGTTAGCTCAGTGTCAGGATAATGTGACTTGAGTGGGATATCAAATCATCGTCCCAGGCTGCCATTTTCGAGGCGATCAACAGCTAAGTGCCGTTCAGACGAGTGCGACGTCCGAAATTCTCCAAGGCGCACCTTGAACGCGGCCCTTGTGTCGGCTGCTGGTTGCCGGTGTCCCTATACTAGTGCAATAGATTACACTCGTGGCCTATGAGTGCCGGCTCGCTCGCACCTAGATAAAAGATTCACCCCGTACTTACAGTACAGGGGTGAACGACAACGTAGTCTAAATACGGGCGAAAATAGCTTTAGTATGGAATGGGAAGTAGGATGCCTGACACCACTGTCAAATGGTTATTTATATCAGCACAGATTTGGTGAAATGGGAGAGAATGCAAAAAGACAAGATGGCGGCCAGAGAACGCCGTCGATTTCGCTTTTAAATTGCATTAAAGTATGTTTTATTATATTTTCCAACTCAAAAGTAGCGGGTAAATATGAAGACGTACATAAAGAATATATTGTGCTTTTTAAATTAAGAATTTACCAGCTCAGTTAATTAACCCAGCATGTCGAAATTCTTCGCCAGCTTTTCTAATGGGTTGGTTTTCACCCCTGTACTGGAAGTATGGGGTGAATCTTTTATCTAGCTAGCACCGTGCGTATTTATAGGTTCATCCACTCAGCCCAAGCCTCGCCGCCCTTCATGGCTCACAGCCATTGTCATGGCCTTTTAGATGTGAGCAAACTGGGCGGTCTGTTCGTGGAGTGAATCAGCTGCCTGACTACCTGGCCGGCCATGCCTGTGATGAGAGCCGCGGCCATAAATCTACTACAGTATAACCCTGTTAAACCAAACTTGAAGGGCCCCTAGAAATTTGTTTGGATTAACTGATCATTGATTTAACCGAGCTTTGGCTTCGACTTTGACTTGGCTTTGGTAAAAACGGGGGTGTATTATAAATGTAATATACAATGTATGTGGATACGTTGATTATTGTTTTTTAATGTATATACACAGTATAACCCCGTTAAACCAAGCTTGGTTAGCCCAAACGAACGGTTAATCCAAACTTTTTTCGGCAGCCCGGCAAAATTTATCATAGAAAAAAGTTGGTGGGGTCTCAGATGAAAGTTTGGTTTAACCGTACTGAAAGTGGCCTGGGGTCCGACAATTTTGTTTGGATTAACCGATAGTTTGGATTAACCAACTTTGGTTTTACAAACTTTTTTATATGATAAATGGTAGTATTTTGCAGGGCTGCTGAAAAAAAGTTTGGATTAAACGATCGTTTGGTTTAACCGAGCTTGGTTTAACGGGCTTATACTGTATCAATATTCAGGCATGTAATCTGTCAAATTTTCATTTTAATACAGTTCAGACAGGGGTTTGTGGATATGTCAGCCAGCCAGCGATAACAACTTGTTGGTTATTGGACATTTTACGTTCTGGCAACATCTAAGGTCATATCAGGATGGGTACCAGGATGAGTGCACACTCAAGGTGACTTTATAGTGCCCCTCTTGGAGACCAGGCTGCCAGCACCATGACCTGGTATCCCACTCAGTCACATTGTCCTGACACTGAGCCAACCAGTCCATGTCCTATTCTAAAAATGCCGAGCGCCTGGCTGGGAAGCGACATGGATAACTTTTTAAGTGATCGGTTTGACTCGACCAATGGCTGCATCATTCAGGGGCCGTATGCATGATGCGGTGTTAGCGAGCCAAAACAGTGTTTGGCAGGAATCCCCCGTTTAGCGGGGAAAAGTCGCATGCAAGAGTCAGTGATAGCGGTAACACCACCACCGTAAACTAGGTTACGGTAACACCGTTCAATAGCTGGTTTAAGGGCAGTGTTAGGTATCGATTAGGCCCAAATCTAGTCAATGCTATCATATTTAACAGAATAAAATAATCAAAAAGTGAAATTTGGTCAAATTAACCCAAAAATCGAAGCGATATTAACACCGCCGCTACATCGGCGGCAATATTCATATTGTCGAATTACTAAACAAAACAAATGGCCGCCACTGCGGCGGCGGTGTTAATATCGCTTCGATTTTAGGTTTACTTTGACCAATTTTATTTAACGGAATAACATACAAAATAAGTGAAATTTGGTCAAATTAAACCACAAATCAAACTTATATTAACTCCGCCGCCGAAATTTGGTCAGATTAAACCAAAAATCAAAGCGATATTAACGTCGCCGAATCGGCGGCGATATTGGCAAATAGCGGTGCTTGCCGGGAACAGGCTCAGAGGGATTTCCCAAATCTATAAATAACCGCACGTTTAGCTAACATGAAGGAGTTAGGCGCCTCTACATACCACATGACCTAATTCCCGACCTCGGAGATACCTAAACGGTGTCATACTTTAACACCACGTGACGCTAACACTGCGTCATGCATACGGCCCAGACGAGTTCCAACCCCCCCCCCCACTCCCCCCAGGAAAAGTATGGTAGCCAGACGTCCTGCTTTAGGAAGGACAGTCCTACTTTTCTACGGCTTTTTATATACTTCATCATAAAACATGTTTGATTTAGGTTAAAACTGTAGTAATACATGTAATTACTATATTTTGTAATATCTGTATTCGGGCTATCATGAAGTAAAGATGCATATTCATTATGCTGTCCTTCTTTTTGGAGATTTGGAAATGGCCGCCCTAATGTGAGGGGTTACCAGCTGGACACCGGGCCACCAATTCACTCAGTAGTTTATATTAGTAGGAACTTCGCTTTTCACAAGTATGTGTACATATATATGTATGTGTATATATACAGTAAAACCTCTCTAAATCGACCGACCTTGGGACCGACTTTAAGTAGTGCATTTAGGAAGGTGGTCGGCTTAGAGAGTTAGAATATGGTTACAATGGTATTTTTCGGACCCAAATAAAGAGATCGATATAGGAGAGTGGTCGATCTGTGGAGGGGTCGGTATAGAGAGGTTTTACTGTATATATTATAGTGGCTCTGTCCTTCTTTTTGGAGATTTGGAAATGTGGTGTTAACGATTATTAATCTGGAGTCGCACTTCTTACACTAGCATGCGGCGCTGATCTATTTTAAATCACTCACTCAATCACTGAGTTTCTTGTGTATCTGTGGCCCCTGGGGAGCCATCATCACCTCCCCCCCACCCCCCTCCCACCCCCCCCCCGTCCGGTGGTCCGACGTTCTGCCTGGGGACGCGCCGTAAAGCATTAAGCAGGCTGTGTTTCATGCAGCAACAAACGCTTAATGGCTGCACTAGTATCTAATGTAGATATGTCAAATCAAATGTAGATCATTCTTTTGGTTTCAACAGCAACGAACGATTAATGGCTGCACTAGTATCTAATGTAGATATGTATTGATAATCAAATTTAGATAATTGTTTTGGTTTCAACGATTTGATGCTTTCATCGGACTATGCAGCTTTAAATAAATACCCCCACCCCCCTCCACTCGGACACACATATAGACACATGTCTTTGCTGAATATTTGTCACCGCCTGTGTCACAGTTTGAAAGGGTACCCGGTTTAAAACGGGGTATTTCGCAATGCGTCAAAGTCGAATGGCAAGCGTGAAATCTGTATGTATTTCTGGCTTGCTTCTGTCTGTGGAGCAGCTCAAGCAAGGATTCCTTAAGGAATCATTGTAGTGAATATATTGATATATTCATTGATAGAATATATTTTCCTCTGCACTAACAATATGTACTCCAAAGTGCGCGGATACGCTGTCCGCATCGCGAAATCTGACATAATTTAACCATTCTAAAACCACTTCAATCTCCACTAATTCTGCTTTGTTTGAAATAAAAATTATATCAGGTGAATGCCTGTTCTTTTGTCTTTTAGGGTGTTCAATTTTTTAATTAACTTGATGAAATAAAGTAGAGTCAATGGACACTTGTTTGGGTGTACCATCAACAGCTCTGTGCATGTTTGCCATTCTGTTTGCATCCAGTCTTAGCCACTCCCTTCCCTAAAATTGCTACCTTGCTGAGTATGGTCACCTGAGCTAAAAATAACCACCAATTAAAGATGGAGAAGAAACCAGGCTTCATAGCATATCAAGCATGGCTGTGTTTGAGTGGGAAATTTGATTGAACAGAAGGAGTGAAGACATTCAGACGCCAATTCTCCTTGAAAATTAATCAAGATCATCCTGAAAATTATATCAGAAAGCTCAAGTTTTCCTCTACCTAATCAGAACAATATTTGGTTGAGATTTATATCATACTCGGCAAGGTTGGTCTAAGAAATGACCATGTCTTCATGTCTCCGGCACCGGAACGATGAACATGGTGTTGATTGAAGCTTCTGTTTCGGCAGAAAAAGCTTGATGTGGCACCCATCAATGATGACTTTCGAGTGTGGAGACATTGAAAACATTTCTGAAGCCTATTATCGCCTGAGGGAATCTGTTTAATCATCTTAATAAAGTTAATCTATTTCGACTTGTAGTCAGCTAGCAATGCCTATAAAAGTGAACTTCAGTTTTTGCCTCATATTAATTTAAAACATGTATGATCATATGCTGCTTTTGATTCTGATTATTTTGGAATAAAAATTAGAGTGATAGTGTAAGTAGAACAGAAGTTATGATATTTCAAAGAATTTATCATTAACCCTGATGATATTCAGTAGATATTAAGGAATTTACAAGTTTAGCATAAAATATCTGACAGAATAACAAAGCGAATGGTCTGGAAAAAAATGGAGCCTGTTATTTGTGCTATAGAGAGTGAGATTCTTTAATATTGGAGAATTATACGCAACATAGCTCTTGTGTTGGGGCCTTAAAAACCTAGATTTCCCTAATTTGGAAATGTGCACAAAAAAGGGCAAACAAATGAATCTTTAAAACCTCATAATTTCGGAACTTTTCAAGAGATCTATTTACATTTTATATCACTGGAATCGGATTTAAAAGATCCATCTCAATCAGGCAGAAAAGCATGTGCATGCACATTGTGAAAAGCCCCATTTTAAACCGGGTACCCTTTTAAACTGCGACACCGGTACCCAAAATATATAAGTTACAATAAAACTTCCACCGAAGAAGGATAAAGTAAATCTGTGAAATCTCCCCAACATACCATCACAATCACAATCACATCCGCCTCCATTGACGTATTGATCGGACACTGTTTGCCCGCGGTCATCACATTGTCCAGACAGCTGTAAATACACCGCTGCTTTGGTCATTTGACTTGTTGAATTTGATTAACTTGCAAATATGACCGGACGCGGTGGCCGAATTGGTAGAGTGTAGCCTTCCCGTGCGGAAGGTTAGGAATTCAAAACCTGGCCGAGTCAAACAGATGACTTCTAAATTTGATGCTTGTCGCTACCTAGCCTAACGCTAGTGTTTAAATGAACTGGTTATACCACCTGACTACCTCAGCCAATGAAAATGACTGCTGCCTGTCCTAGATTGGGTTATTACCCAAGAACCTCTCAATTTCCTGCCAATGGCTGCCATCAGGGCCCGTATGCATGCACCAGTAGTTATCGGCTCTGGTGTTTATGGCGGTTGCCAGTGTATCTAACGCCGGTGTTCCAGATGTGTCACGGGGTATGTATGGGTCCAAAGCGCATCGGTGTTAGTTAACATATTAGTTATTTAGTGATTTGGGGGGCCCCTCTGAGCCTGTTCCCAGCGAGCGCCGCGATTTGCCAATATTAGTCGGCGGTGGCGGTGAGGGCGGCGGCGTTAATATTGCTTTGATTTTGGGTTTAATTTGACCAAATTTCACTTTTTGGGGATGTTTTTCTGTTAAATATGATAGCATTGAATAGATTTGGACCTGATCGGTACATAACACTGCCGGTCACCAGCGAGTCTTGTTATTGCTGAGCCTGTTGCCGGCGAGCACCGCTATTTACCAATATCACCGCCGATACGTATTCGGCGACAGCGTTAATATAGCTTCGATTATTGGTTTAATTTTACCACAATTCACGTTTTTACTATGTTATTCTGTTAAATATGATAGCATTGAATCGATTTGGGTCTGATTGCGGCGATTTGTTTTGTTTAGATTCGATACGACGGCAGCGATTTGTTCTGTTTACATTCGTCGATTCAACAATATGAATATCGTCGCCGATGTAGCGGCGGCATTAATTTCGCTTTGAATTTAGGGTTAATATAATGAAATTTCACTATTTGAGTATGTAATTCTGTTAAATATGATAGCATTTGGGCCTAATCGGTACCTGACACTGCCCGTAAACTTGCTACGGAATGGTGTTAGTGTAGGCGATGTTAAACTCGCGGTGTTTCCATAACACCGCCCCATGCATACTCAATTTTGCCCGCTAAACTAGAAATCCCCACCGAAAGCAGTTTTGGCTCGCTAACACCGACCCATGCATATAGGCCCTGGGCTCTGTCAATTCAAACTTTAAAGTTAATCTACTAGATCAATCTACTATTCAGTTCAAATTTGAGAGTAAATATATCAAGGTTTGTGAAGAATATATTTTTGCTTTTTAGATTAAGAATTTATGTGCTGATTTCATTTGCCCCCATTTTCTCCACTTTTTATAGCGAGTTATTCTTCGCTCCTACTGAGGCTACTGTAGTATGGGGTGAATCTTTGTTCTAACCAGCCTCAGGAGCAGGGCTACCGGAGTAACTAGTGCAACTGGTGTGGAGTACACTCCGGCAATCAGCCCACTGCTATGTCCGGTGTGGTGGTTTCAGCGGGTTCCCGTGCTCAGAGGTGTCCCTCGCTTCTGCGCTGCTTCTGCGCATGCGCGGATTTCGCATCAACTCGGGTCACCTGAGCCACTTATTGGCGCATGCGCACATCCTACAAACTCGGGTCGAATAATCGAATACGCTTCTCCGCGCTCGGGTGGACAATCTTTCTTTTTTTTTTTTAATAACCGATAAAAATACAGCAAAATAGGATTTAAAGTATTTTATGATGGCCCAGTTTACCTATATTTCCATTTAATTAATCTAAGTTATTCTTTTTATGCACATGGCACGTGTATTTGTCGACTCCACTCGCCGTGTTCTATTTGAATTTCTGACGACTCGGATGACCCGAGTCGCCCGGGTCGTGTTAATCGATTACGGCCCGTTGATGCGAAATCCGCGCATGCGCAGAAGCAGCGCAGAAGCGAGGGACACCTCTGAGCACGGGAACCCGCTGAAACCACCACACCGGTGACCGTCGGTGACCCGGAAGCGGCACTCGCTGACAGGTCACGAGAAGAGCAGGTGACTTGTGGCACTTGCGGTAATGGCTATCTGTCGTTACTAAAGTAAAGCTTGTTTTATTTAACGACACCTCTAGAGCACATTGATTTTTTTATCGCCTCATCGGCTATTGGACATCAAACATATGGTCATTCGGACATATTTCTTTGAGGAAACCTGCTGCCACCACATAGGCGGCAGCAGGTTCTTACCAATAAGCACCAAGGTTTTTACCAATAAGCACCAAGGTTTTTTTTATATATGCACTTTCCCACAGACAGGATACACGCTACCGCCTGAGCTACGTCCTGCTCCCTCATCTGTCATTGCCATCCACCAGCGTCCTTGCTTGGTGCGAGTTGTGGAGCTCACATAGGCAGGTGTTTGTTGTTTTATGTCCTAGCGACATCTACGGTCATGGCAACTTTATAGTGCTGTCCCACTGGGAGACCAGGCCACCAGCACCATGACCTGATATCCCAATCAGTCAAATTATCCTGACACTGGGCCAACCAGTCCTTTTCCTATCCTAATAATGCCGAGCGCCTGGCTAGGAAGTGATAAGTATAAATTTTTACGTCATTCGTTTGACTCGATAAGGTTTTGAACTCACAAACCAATGGGTTCAGATCCCCCGATCCCCCAAATCAGGAGACGGACGCTCAACTCATTCGGCCATCCCGTCTGGTCACAGGCATGCGTGAACGATGGACAGTGAATGTGATAACAGGAACTCATCCACAACCCCCGCCATTATCAGTCAGTGTCACTTCGTCCACTGACTATAGCCGTGTTCACACAGGCAATGTAAATCGATTCGTAGAAAGCGACTTGCCTAGTTCGACGCACATTTCACATGTGAACGGGCGTCTGAGTCGAATTAGGGCTGAATCGATTTCTGTGATGCGCATACTGTAAACCACCTGTCGAGGTAGTTTACGTGAGTCAATTTCTGTGAATCGATTTATTTTGTCCGTGTGGACGCAATAAGGCGGATTAAGGATGTCACACGCATGCGCAGTCGAGAGCTTACTTTGTTGACTTTCCGGTCGATCAAAAGCGCATATTATATAATTTGGTCTATGAACCGGATAGAGGTGCACAGATTTTTTTTCATCATTTATTTATAGGTTTTCACTGCCCAGCAGAAGTTTTTACGGTTCCAAAACAATATGATTCAGTCTATACATATCTAGGTTGAACCCACTCTCTCGTGGTGACGTCGCCTAACCAAAAACTGGCGCTGGTCAGACTGGACTTGCTCATGCGCAGATATCAATTTCTGGCCCAAGTACTGCCCGTGTGAACGGGCATCTAAATCGATTCATATGATTCGCCTTGGCTGAGTCGCTTTAGATTTTGCCCGTGTGAACACGGCTAAAGGGTGTGTCTTATTGATGCATTTAGGGAGTTGTGGTGGTGTGTGGGGAATAATATCTTTTTGATCATGTTTGGATGCTATTTTATTAGATTGTGTAGTGGTCTGCACTGACCTCTCAGGCAAGGAGCCGCATAGACAGGTGGGCGTCGGTAGTGTGGTGACATCAGGGAGCCTAGGTGGTGTAATGGTTAGCACACTGGTGTGTGTGTATCACTGTCTTGTGGCAGTTTTTTTTTGAGTTACACCAGTGATGAGTGCATACTACGAATTACTGTCATAATTTAAATAGATTTTACTTAAAG
The DNA here is from genome assembly GCA_030323885.1 of Branchipolynoe longqiensis. NCBI lineage: Eukaryota > Metazoa > Annelida > Polychaeta > Phyllodocida > Polynoidae > Branchipolynoe > Branchipolynoe longqiensis. Next base: position 112,782,595 of record CM059188.1, read on the forward strand.
CAGCATAGTCTCCCGATGAGATTACACAAATCACCTCAGACTCCGCGCCATTAACGTCGGCCCCTCTGGTTATGTATGGCGGCTGGGACGCCGACGGCTATATTGGATCCGGCTTGGTTCGATAGCGGCTTGTTTCTGAGACTGGCGTTGCCTGACCGACTTGTCTGTGTCATTCACACTGGCTGACCAGACGCGGTGCCGAATCAGTAGAGGGCAGGTTTCCCATAGGGAACGGTTGGAGTTTTATGTCCTGGCAAGATCTAAGGTCATATCAGGACAGGTAACGACTTGTGATGATGCACTCATGTTGACTTTATAGTACTGCCCCACTGGGAAATCAGGCCGTCAGCACCATGATCTGATAGCCCATCAGTCACATTATCCTGACACTGAGCTAATCAGTTCTTGCCCTATCCTATTAATGTCAAGTGCCAAGCTAGGAAGCGACAAGTATCAATTTTTTTAAGTCATCGGTTTGAGTCAGCCAGGAATTCAACTCCCAATCTCCGGCACGGTTTGCCTGCGCTCCACTGATTCATATGGAAGGTCGGGAGTTTGATTTTCGGTTGAGTGAAAGCAATGATTTACAAACTGTATAAATGTCGCTATACCTAGCCTCGCGCTCGGCATCAATAATATCCCAGTCACACTACAGCTTGCGACCACCTTAGACAAAAGAACCCACAGTCATCAGTGACGTCCTTCTGACCAAAACAATGGTTGCCAACGTCTGGGCGTCACTGGTGACTGTGGGTTCTTTGGTCTAAAGTGGTCGCAAGCTGTAGCGTGACTTGGGTTTTACTGGTTAACTCAGTCACCATGAGTATGCACTGTCACAAGTCAGTACGCATCCTGATATGACCTTAGATGCTGCGAGGATGTAACCCAAATAAGCAAGTGTGGTGACGGCAGTCATTTTCTCTTTAACACTTATCATATGAGCAATAATTTGTGTAAATGTAATTTGTTAAAGCTGCATAGTCAGATGAAGCATCACATTTTCAAAACCAAACTACCTGTATTTTGTTCTATCTACCTATATTTTGTTCTATATATATATCTAACTTAGACACTGATGCACTTATTAAGCATTTGTTGCCAAATAGAAGGGCACAATTTAATAGAAGCTGTTACTTACTTCCTAAGTGTCAGACTTTTGGCGTGCTTGCCAAAATTAATTTAGCTTTTTGCACTTCGAATATCTCCTAATTTAGCCATTTAAAATAAGTTACCACAAACAAAAAGTAAGGTAGATTATAACAATCAATTAAATTATTGACTGGCCTAAACTAAAAACATCGGAATATATGCAACTTGAATTAATCAGCTGGACCCGGACATAATGGCCAAATACGTAGAGGGCTCGCATTTTGCATGTGACATCGTGGGTTCGATCCCTGGCCGGGTCAAATGAAAGAGTTAATAAATGATACGTGTCACCACCTTGTCTGCTGCCCGGCATTACTAGGTACAATATGTTATGGAATGCAGGTATTGCAGGTATAGTAATACCTCAGGGAGCTTGACGCCCCTGCCTAGCAGAGTTGTAAACCACTGCCTTGTGGTACAGGTTCTTGACAGAACCGAAGGCTAAGGGAGCAAACCCTAAACAGAAAACCATGTTACTGTGGCAGCATTACGGGCGGTTGATGTAACATCTCCCGACCAGTCAGTCCAGGGACAAATAGTTTTGCGCGTGTCTTGACATGTTCTTGCCGGTGTGAAACCTCTATTTGCTCCCTGAGAGAGTGCCGCTGGTAACTTGCAAAAGCCAGCAGCACTTCAACACTTTTGCAGGCAGCTTTCATGAAATGAAACCTGAAGCTGAGAGACATTAAGACCGACTCATGGATGCAACTCTCACAGCAGAGAGCTAAATGGAGAGCGGCAGTCAAGTAATGAAAGCAGTCTTTGTCGCATCGCGACTGACAGCATGATGATGATGATGTTATGGAACAATGAAATTAAGGATACCAATTGTCCATATAATTTTTCTATCTTGATCAACGACTTGTTAACAAAAGAAGCTGTGTACTTTACAACGGTGTGTCCTGTCTCCAGGTCTGGCCATTTGCTGCGGGACGTGGCATGCGTGCACTGAGGCGTGACGATCATGCATGACAGCACAAGGCGCATGTGGCTGCACTGACCAATGACTTAAAGGTAAGTTAGGCTGGGGCTCTATGGTAGAATATCCGCTGGGAAAGAAAGTTTGTTATATTTAAAGCTGCATAGTCCGATGAAATATAAAATTTTCAAAACCAAATCAATTATCTAGATTTGATTTGACATATCTAACTTAGATACTGATGCACTTGTTAAGCATTTGTTTCTGCGTAGAAGGCAATACTGAGTCAATTTAACAGAACCTGTTACTGCAGAAGTCAATGGTGTCAGAATTTTGGCAAGCTTGCCAAAACTAATTTTCTCAAAAGTTTACCATTTAAAATAAAGGTAACTTTGAACTAATGTAAAGTAGATACTAGTGATTGATTAGATTACATCATCGGCTATTGGACGTCAAACATATGGTCATTCTGACATATTTCTTTGGAGGAAACCAGCTGCCGCCACAGACTATTCTTTCTGATAAGCAGCAAGGAGTATTTTATATGCACTTTCCCACAGATAGGACAGCACATACCATAGCCTTTGATATCCACTAGAAGCCACAGCTTGCCACTTTAATCAGAATGAAAAGAAAAGGACCCTTTAAAGATGTTGGTTGGTTGTTGGTTGTTTGGAGTTTTACAACCTGGTAACATCTATGGTCATATCAGGACGGGTACCGACTTGTTACAGTGCATACTTATGGTGACTTTATAGCGCTGTCCCACTGAGAAGTTAGGCCGCTGGCACCATGACCCAATATCCCACTCAGTCACATTATCCAGACACTGAGCTATCCAGTCCTTGCCCTATCCTAATAATGGCGAGCGCCAGGCTAGGAAGCGACAAGTGTCAATTATGTAAGTCCTTGGTTTGACTCGACCGGGAACTGAACTCCAACACGCGGGGTCCTCGCTCTACCGATTCGGTCACCGCGCTCACCGGTCACCTCCACTCGAAGCCATAACCTACAACTTTAATGAGAATGTAAAGAAAGGGACCATTTAAAGAAACCGCAGTTGAACTCGATTAGCAGCTTATGTTGGAAATTTTACGCCAACTACTCATTTATTGTGGGACTGGAAGCGGTGGGCGAATCTGTAGAGTGCAGGCTTCCCATGTGGAAGGTTTGGAGTTCGATTCCCAGTCGAGTCAAACCAATTACTTACCAAATATAAACTTGTTACGTTGCCTGGCATTTTGCATCACTAGAATAGACAATCACTGGTTAGCTCAGTATCAGGATAATGTGACTGAGTGGGAGATTTGGTCATGGTGCCCGTGACCTGGTCTCCCAGTTGCAGGCAGCACTATAAAGTCGCCATGAGTGCGCAATGTCACAAGTCAATACCCGTTCTAATATGACCTTAGATGTTGCCAGAACGTAAAGCCTAAACAAACGAACAAACAAAATGGGCGTCTTCTATTTCTGTTAGGGACTAAGGGAAGTCTTTGGGTATGGGGTATGTTTTTTTCCAGAACACAGGGATGAAAGATCTCCGCGATTGCGCGGATTTCTGGGATTTTTCAATCCCGCAGCACCATCAGCGTATACTAATATGTGGTGATGACGCCGCAGCACTATCAGCGTACACTACTAATATTAATCAATTCTCCAAGCATCGCAGCACTATCAGCGTACACTACTAATACATGCTTCAAACGGTGCAGCACTTTCAGCGTATACCAATATATATGAAACCCGACTTCCGGGAATTTTCCGCGATTCCCTGACAATGCTAAACCAATGGGAGAATATCAACATTTCCGCTTTTTTTCCCGGAGAGCACTTTCATCCCTGAGAACAAGTATTAAACTGCAGTAAACTTTACATACAAATTTATCTGGCCCAGGCAAGTAGCTTTGTAAAAGGAATGCCACCAAGATGTGCTTATAATATAATTAATTGAATGTTTAAAGCTGCATAGTCCGATGAAGCATAACATTTTCAAAACCAAAACAATTATCTATAATTGATTCTGCATATCTAATTTAGAATATATACTGATGCACTTACTAAGCATTTAGTGCTCCATAGAAGGGAATACTGAGGCAATTTAATAGAACCTGTTACTGAAGAAGCCTATGGTGGCAGAGGTTTGGCGTGTTTGCCATAACTAATTTAACATGTTTGCATTTCAGATATCTCAAGTTAGCCATTTAAAATAGAAGTTACTTCAACCCAAAGTCGGGTAGATTATAACCATCAATTTAATATATTTATCTCGGAAAAAATGACAGAAACAGACAGGATGGCCGAATGAGTTAGAGGGTCTGTCTCCCATGTCGGTAGACCATGGGATCGTGGGTTCGAACCCTGGTCGAGTCAAACCAATGACTTAAAAATTGATACTTGTCGCTTCCTAGCCAGGTGCTCGGCATTATTAGGATAGGGCAAGGAGCAGTGGAATGAGGAAGACCAGTCGTCTGCGACTGAAATTTCCCCTGCTTAAACAACTAATGTACCAAAAAAAAACACAAAAAAACTCAAAACCATCGGACTATGCAACTTCAAATATGTACCCGTCGTTGGGTGTTGTTTTTAAACCGCAGTGTTTATGTATCTGAGTGTGTTGTAATTTGTTAAATAAACAAGCAAACACATGCACATTCAAACAACGAACATTCTATGTGTGCAAAGACCCTATAATACTAAGACGGCTCACTCCCTATCTCTCCAATGGTAATGTAAATTTCGCAGTGCCATCTTGTGGTGGGTTTGATCAGCCGGCTGCTGGTTGGTGTTTCACATGTAAACACATACAATTATATTATACATGAGATAGGTAAGTATGAATACACATCAATATGAAATTGCTATGAACAAATACCCATCATCATCATCAGCAGCAGCAGCATCGCCATCATCACACATCTTTCACATTCATATATACATTTATACATATAATATAGCACCTGTTTAACCAAGAGAACAGCGAGCGCACCAAGTGGTGGGTTTGATCATTTTGATTACACAGTACAGGCTGAGTGAGCCGTCTTCGTATTATAGGGTCTTTGATGTGTGGCATGCCGGCCTCACGTCAGCGTGAGGTCTGGCGGGCGTTTGTGCCCTCAGGCCTTCACAGTCCGCATGCGCACAGGCCACGCCTGCGCGTAGCTGCGCATCGAGCCCCGGGCGCGCCGTGAGCACAATGAGAGGTGTGTGCAAACACCTGGCTTCGTGAGAAAAGCAGCCTGCGCGCGCATGCTCACTGATACTCTCTCTGTTGACCACGACCAGACGGGATGGCCGGATGAGTTGAGCGTCCGTCTCCTGCTCTGGTAGATCGTGAGATTCGGACGCACGGGTTCGAACCCTGGTCGACTTAAAAATTGATACTTGTCGCTTCCTAGCCAGGCGCTCAGCATTATTAGGATCGGGCAAGGGCTGGTTGGCTTAGTGTCAAGATAATGTGACTGAGCGGGATATCATGTCATGGTGTTGGCAGCTTGATTTCCCAGTGGGGCAGCACTATGAAGTTGCCATGAGTGTGCTCTGTCACAAGTCGGTACCCATCCTGATATGTTTCATCCTTGTTGTTTTTTGTTTTACGTCCTAACAATATCTAAGGTCATATCAGGACTTGATATAACCATAGATCTTGCCGGGATGTAAAACTTCAACAACCAACCAACCAACCAACCGTGACTGGAGCCGAGACTGCTATGTCAGTATGTAGCGTGCGCGCGCATGCTCACTGATAGTCTCCCCGTTGACCGTTAGTGTTAAAGCTGCATAGTCCGATGAAAACATAAAATCTTCAAAACCAAAACAAATATCTAGATTTGATTCTACATATCTAACTTAGATGCTGGTGCACTTATTAAACATTTGTCGTCACATATAAGGGGATACTGAGTCAATTAATATAACCTGTTACAGCAGAAGCCTATGGTGATAGAGTTTTGGCAAGCTTGCCAAAATTAATTTAGCATCTTTCCATTTCAAATATCTCAAAAGTTAGCGATTTAAAATAAAAGTTACTTCAAACTAAAGTAAGGTAGATTATAATGAACAACCTAATATGTTTATCTCAGAAAATGAGAGAAACTCAAAACCATCGGACTATGCAACTTTAATTTGAAATGCTGCAAGATGGCGAACTGTATATGCAACAGTGCCACCGGGCACAAGTCTATAAATAGTTACAGTCACAGGCCTTGACTACAGTAAGCACCGACAGAGTGCGTGCACACACTTGTAGTAACTGTTGTGTCCGAGATAAGGAAGTATCATTTAAAAATGATCTAGGACCACCATGACAACGTGCAGGTTGGTTGGTTGTGGAGTTTTATGTTCCGGCAACATCTAAGATCATATCAGGATGGGTACCAACTTGTGACAGTGTGCACTCATGGCGATTTTATAGTGCTGCCTGACTGGGAGACCAGGCCATCAGTGATATCCTGCTCACTCGCATTATCCTGACACTGAGCGAACCAGTCCTTGCTTTATCTTAATAATGTTGAGCGCCTGGCTAAGAAGCGACAAGTTTATTTGGTGTTTTTTTTGTACATTAGTTGATTAAGCAGGGGAAATTTCAATCATGCATGATTGGTCTTCCTCATTTCACTGCTCCTTGCCCTATCCTAATAATGCGAATGCCAGGCTAGGAAGCGACAAGTATACATTTTTAAGTCATTGGTTTGACTTGACCAGTGTTTGAACCCACGATCTACCAAAGCGGGAGACAGGCGCTCAACTCATTCGGCCATCCCAACTGGTATAAAATTTTAATTCCTTAGTTTATCTCGACCAGGGTTCAAATCCCACAATCTACCAAAACGGAAGACGGACACTCAACTTCCAGATAGCATAATATATTTTACGTGCTTCTCTGGTCTAAATTTAATAGTACCTGGTGCGATATGTATCAAGTCTGGTTACACTGGGAAAATGAGACGAATAATTACCAGGTGTGGAGGAAGCCATTTTATTTCACGGCTCTTGCCGAGCAATTAAAAACGTTAAAGATTCTAATAGAGCACCACCAATTTGTATTGATATAATACCTTATATGGCACATATATATTAGATACAATCTAAATCTGGCTTTGCTCCAACGGTCGTTCACTGGTGTAACTTTTAAATGAGATTTCAACCGGTTTCATGTTTTACATAAACAGGCGTCCCACTGTTTTAATCTCGAATCCCAAGATCTACCAAAACGGGAGACTGACGCTCAACTCATTCGGCCATCCCGTATGGTATGCCCTAACGTACACATGGGCATGGAAGCATGCTATTTTGGCAAAATCACCATCAATTATCATGTCCTTGCCTACTTGCGTGTTTAGATTTTCTGGATTGTTATATGCATGCATGCGTTTTACTGTGGTGTATTATTATCCTTAGACGTAGACTGATGCTTCTGTAAAATACAGACATGTAGCTATCACTGAAGAGCTTGTTTTATTTAACGACGCCTCTAGGGCACACTGATCTTTATCATCAGCTATTGGATGTCAAACATATTGTCATTCGGACATATCTCTCTTGAAGAAATCTGCTACCGCGACATAGACCTCTCTTTCCGATAAGCAGCAAGGGGTCTTTTATATGCACTTTCCCACAAACAGGACAGCATGTACCACATCCTTTTGAGTATCACTGAAGAGAACACCTAACAGCTATTAACTTTGCCCTACGCAGTGACCGAATCGGTAGAGCGAAGGCTTCCCATGCTAAAGGTCAGGGGTTTGAATCCCAGCCGAGTCAAACCACTGACTTATAAAATTTATGTTTGTCGCTACTTAGCCTGGTGCTCAGCATTAATGGGATAGGGCATGACTGGTTAACACATTATCAGGATAATGTGACTGTGGGATATTCCACTGTTCATTGCCATATCCTAGTAATACCGATTGCCAGGCTAGGTAGCGACAACTGTCAAGGCGTGTAGCACAAGAAACCCATAACATTGATTGTAGCTGGATGAAAGACGTGTCACTGCTGTGCAGTGAGCCGAACACAGCTTCACAGTGGGCCGAACACAGCTTCACAGTGAGCCGAGCACCACTTCACAGTGAGCCGAACACAGCTTCACAGTGGGCTGAGCACAGCTTCACAGTGGGCTGAACACAGCTTCGCAGTGGGCTGAACACAGCTTCACAGTGGGCCGAACACAGCTCCACAGTGGGCTGAACACAGCTTCACAGTGAGCCGAACACAGCTTCACAGTGGGCTGAACACAGCTTCACAGTGAGCCGAGCACCACTTCACAGTGAGCCGAACACATCTTCACAGTGAGCCGAACACAGCTTCACAGTGGGCCGAACACAGCTTCACAGTGAGCCGAGCACCGCTTCACAGTGGGCCGAACACAGCTTCACAGTGGGCCGAACACAGCTTCACAGTGAGCCGAGCACCACTTCACAGTGGGCCGAACACAGCTTCACAGTGGGCCGAACACCCAGCTTCACAGTGGGCCGAACACAGCTCCACAGTGGGCTGAACACAGCTTCACAATGATCCGAACACAGCTTCACAGTGGGCTGAACACAGCTTCACAGTGGGCTGAACACAGCTTTGCATTGGGCCGAGCAGAGCTTTGCATTGGGCCGAGCACAGATTTGCATTGGGCCGAACACAGCTTCACAGTGGGCCGAAAACAGCTTTGCAGTGGGCCGAACACAGCTTCGCAATGGGTCGAACACAGCTTCGCAGTGGGCCAAGCACATCTTCGCATTGGGCCGAGCACAGCTTCGCATTGGGCTTCGCAGTGGGCTGAACACAGCTTCGCAGTGGACCGAACACAGCTTTGCAGTGGGATGAACACAGCTTTGCATCAGGCCGAACACGGCTTCACAGTGGGTCGAACACGGTGGGTCGAACACGGCTTCACAGTGGGTTGAACATGGCTTCGCAGTGGGCCGAACACGGCTTCGCAGTGGGCCAAACACGGCTTCGCAGAGGGCCGAACACAGGATTTCTCAGTGTGCCGAACCACCTAGATGATGCTAGGAGGCAAACCCCCAACAAACTGCTTTTCGGTGTGCCGACAGTATACGGTGGTTGGTTATTGGAGTTTTACGTCCTGGTAACATGTACGGTCATATCAGGATGGGTACCGACTTGTGACAGTGTACACTCATGACAACTTTAAATTAAAGTGCCGCCCCACTTGTAAATCAGGCCGCCGGCACCATGACCTGACATATCCTGACACATAGCTAACTAGTCATTGCCCTATTCTATTAATGCCAAGTGCCAGGCTAGGAAACGACAAGTATCAATTTTGTAAGTCATCGGTTTGAATCGACCGGGAGACGAACTCTCGATCTCCCGTACGCGAGTCGCGCGCTTTACCGATTCGGCCGCAATAAATAGTGCTTGCGGTCTGTGTTGGGCCATTTGGTTGCATGTCATGACATATGTGTACTGCTGCCGTTAATGTTGACGACTGGGTGCTATTTATAATCATGTTCTACCATAAAACCCACGGATAATTAATACCAGGCTGCACATCTTCATAAAAGCTGGTCTCTGAATTTAGCAAATATTCTGGCTGACATCCCCAAATCCCATTTTGTGTTTTTAATTTTTATAATTTTTGTTAAGCTCCCCCCCCCCCCCCCCCTCATGCCTCCCCATTTGACCTTTTACTTGTTTTGTTAAATTTGTGTATTCCTGACTAATTTGTTGTTAAATCTGTTGTAAGTGGTAGGTTCTGTTATGATAGTTGAGTGTTTCTGTGCCTTGAGCATTAGATGAATAGGTGTCAGGTACATACCCTTTGGTGGTGTCTGAACACAACACATGGTCGATCGATGACACTGACACATGTCTAACGTAGGATGGTTGGTTTTTTGTTTTTTGTTGGTAAAGTATTTATTCATCTGAATATGATATTTGTCAGCGTTGGAGCACTGGTCTTCCAGCCATCTTACTATTGTAGTTGACAGTCTAATTAATCTAAGTTTGATCAGTGCTGTATTAGTTACAGAACCGATCCTGTAGAATTAAGGGAGTGGCTCCTGCTGTATAATGTACAGCACCAGTCACTGTAGTTCATGCAGAAATGGGGAACAGCACCGAGTAGAAAGTGTATACTTGGGGCAACTCGAACAATCGTTGTGGGTTACATTTTTCTCATATAAAACAAGGTAAGTTTATAGTTGACAAGACATTTTGTCTGTCTTATATAGTGTTCAATGTGTTTAAAACAGGTTGATAGTTGTGTAGGATGTTCGGTGTGTTGATGGTCTGTTCATGATGGTTACGGGTGGTGGCAGGGGAGGGGGGAGTTTTATGTCCTGGCAACATATAATTTCATATCAGACAGATACAGACTTGTGATAGTGCACACTCATGTGCACAAAATCATAGTGGTGTCCCACTGGGAAAGCAGGCCACTGGCACCATGACCCGATATCCCACTCAGTCACATTATCCTGACACTGACCAGTCCTTGCCCTATCCGAGCAGGCTAGGTAGTAACAAGTATCAATTTTATAAGTCATTGATTTGACTCGACCGGGAACTGAACTTCGATCTCCCCGCACGCGAGACCTGCGCTCTACCGATTCAGCCACCGCTCCCAGTAATGTCTAATGTATGCTATGACGTCATCACAAAGGAAAGGAAGAAATAGATGAATTAATTGGATAATGTAAGTGTGGGCGTATCGCCTCACTACATATGGGAAACTGCCAAGATTACATCGTATTACACACATTGTGATGCGCATTGTGCTGGGCGGTATTCTGAGCTGGACGAGATGGTCTAGTGGTTACAGCGTCACATTCCTGCACGGAAATTTATGCGTATGATCCCTGGCTAAGTGAAAGCAAGTACAGTGAAATCCTCATTGTAAAGCGATCATTTGGGGGTCCATTAAATGTCATTGCAAAAAGCAGCGGGGTTGAATTTACTGAATTACGTTTGAATTAAGGAATTCTGGGTTCAATGAATCATCGCGTTATATCAGAATTCATGTTTAATCGGGGCTCATTATAATGCGGTTTCACTGTAGTTATGAGACTGGTAAAGCCCCAGTCACACATACCCGGATCAGGGGCCGGATGAGCCCCGGATTGCCATGCGGGGTGGTCCGGGGTGATCCGTGGCTCATCCGTGCCGACGCCCCCTGATCCGTGGCTCAGCCCCGGATGTTTTAAAATGTTTAAAACATCCGGGGTGGTCCGGGGGATTTTGCGATCCGGGCCTGATCCGGGGGTGGTCCGGGTATTTCGGGGGTGGTCTGGGGTGGACCGGGCCTGTCCTGGGGTGGTCCTGGGTCATTTTGAGCCATGGTTTGACCCGGACCATCCCCGGACTATCCAGGACTAGCCCCGGCCTAGCCACGGACCACTCACGGACTGCCCCGGTAAGACCGGGGGTGATCCAGGATAGTCCGGGGGTGATCCGGGATAGTCCGGGGGTGGTCCGGCGCAGTCCGGGGGCGGTCCGGGGCTCGTCCGGGAAAGTGTGACTGCGACGCAAAAATCGACGAAAACAGTGATTTTATCCGTGGCGGTCCGGGACAGTCCGGGCCGTTGGTCGTGGGTGGGCCGGCTCAAAATCCGGGGCTAGTCCGGCTATGTGTGACTGGGGCTTTATGCGCTTGGCATTACTGGGTATGGGAAATGTCAGGATCATGTGACTGAGTAGGAGGTCGGGAGTTCGAATCCCAGCCCTGTCAAACCAATGACTTATAAGATTGGTATTTGTTACCTAGCCTGGCGCTCTGAATTACTAGGATAGGGCAAGGACTGGTTAGCACAGTATCAGAATAATGTGACTGAGTAGGATATCGGGTCATGGTGCTGACTGCCTGGTCTCCCAGTGGGGCAGCACTATAAAAGTCGCCATGAGTGCGCACTGTCACAAGTCGGTACCGATCCTGATATGACCTTAAATGTTGTCAGGACATAAAACCCCATCAGACAAACAAATTATCTGGTACAGTCCAGAAAATGTCTGCTTTTGGTCTCGTTGGTATAATGAAGTCTGAGATCCTTTTCTGAAGTGTGTGTGTGTGTGTGTGTGTGTGTGTGTTGATTTACTCTGCTGTAATATCCTGTTGATATGGGTAATCATGGAGGTGCTATTCTGTTGATATGGGTGATCATGGAGGTGCTATCCTGTTGATATGGGTGATCATGAAGGTGCTATCCTGTTGATATGGGTGATCATGAAGGTGCTGTCCTGTTGATATGGGTGATCATGGAGGTGCTATCCTGTTGATTTGGGTGATCATGGAGGTGCTATTCTGTTGATATGGGTGATCATGAAGGTGCTATTCTGTTGATATGGGTGATCATGGAGGTGCTATCCTGTTGATTTGGGTGATCGTGGAGGTGCTATCCTGTTGATTTGGGTGATCGTGGAGGTGCTATCCTGTTGATATGGGTGATCTTGGAGGTGCTATCCTGTTGATATGGGTGATCATGGAGGTGCTATCCTGTTGATTTGGGTGATCATGGAGGTGCTATTCTGTTGATATGGGTGATCATGAAGGTGCTATTCTGTTGATATGGGTGATCATGAAGGTGCTATCCTGTTGATATGGGTGATCATGAAGGTGCTATTCTGTTGATATGGGTGATTATGGAGGTGCTATTCTGTTGATATGGGTGATCATGGAGGTGCTATCCTGTTGATTTGGGTGATCGTGGAGGTGCTATCCTGTTGATTTGGGTGATCGTGGAGGTGCTATCCTGTTGATATGGGTGATCTTGGAGGTGCTATCCTGTTGATATGGGTGATCATGGAGGTGCTATCCTGTTGATTTGGGTGATCATGGAGGTGCTATTCTGTTGATATGGGTGATCATGGAGGTGCTATCCTGTTGATTTGGGTGATCATGGAGGTGCTATTCTGTTGATATGGGTGATCATGAAGGTGCTATTCTGTTGATATGGGTGATCATGGAGGTGCTATCCTGTTGATATGGGTGATCATGGAAGTACTATCCTGTTGATATGGGTGATCAAGGAGGTTCCTGGTTAAGCCACTACTGTGGCGTGTAATATCCTGTTGATATGGGTGATCATGGAGGTGCTATCCTGTTGATTTGGGTGATCATGGAGGTGCTATCCTGTTGATTTGGGTGATCATGGAGCTGCTATTCTGTTGATATGGGTGATCATGGAGGTGCTATCCTGTTGATATGGGTGATCATGGAGGTGCTATCCTGTTGATATGGGTGATCATGGAGGTGCTATCCTGTTGATATAGGTGATCATGGAGGTGCTATCCTGTTGATATAGGTGATCATGGAGGTGCTATCCTGTTGATATGGGTGATCAAGGAGGTTCCTGGTTAAGCCACTACTGCGGTGTGGAAGCCCTCCTAAGCTATTCACCACCCAAAGACAATAATACCCTGATAGCTGCATAAATTAGGCTATGTGGCAGCTCCCAACAGTCGGGTCACGTGGTCAGGTTTACAGCGATTTCTTTTTTTGGGGGGTACATTAGTTGTTTAAGCAGGAGACATTTCAATCGCGGACGATTGGTCTTCCTCGTGCCACTGCTCCTTGCTGAGCGCCTGCCTAGAAAGAGACAAGTATACATTTTTAAGTCATTGGTTTGACTCGACCAGAGTTCCCATGGTCTACCAATGCGGGAGATGGACGCTCTAACTCATTCAGCCATCCTGTAAAGTTACATAATCCGATGTTTTTGAGTTTCTGTTAGTTTTCTGAAATAATTATTCTGAATTGATCATTATGATCCACCATACTTTATTTAGTTTGAAGTCACTTATATTTTAAGTGGCTACCTTTTGAGATGTCTGAAGTGCAAACATGCTAAAATAATTTTGGCAACCACACCAAAACTCTGACACCATAGGCTTCTGCAGTAATACTAGCAGGTTCTGTTAAATTGCCTCAGTATTCCCTTCTACGTGGCAACACATGCTTAAAAAGTGCATAAGTATCGAAGTTAGATAATGTAGGATTAAATGTAGATAATTGTTTTGGTTTTGAAAATTTGATGCAGCTTACTAGGTGGGTGGTCCGGCTCAAAATCCGGGGCTAGTCCGGCTATGTGTTACTGGATTTGGGAAATGTCAGGATCATGTGACTGAGTAAGAGGTCGGGAGTTCGAATCCCAGCCCTGTCAAACCAATGACTTCTAAAATTGGTATTTGTTACCTAGCCTGGCGCTCTGAATTACTAGGATAGGGAAAGGACTGGTTAGCACAGTATCAGAATAATGTGACTGAGTAGGATATTGGGTCATGGTGCTGACTGCCTGGTCTCCCAGTGGGGCAGCACTATAAAAGTCGCCATGAGTCCGCACTGTCACAAGTCGGTACCCGTCCTGATATGACCTTAAATGTTGTCAGGACATAAAACCCCATCAGACAAACAAATTATCTGATACAGTCCAGAAAATGTCTGCTTTTGGTCTCGTTGGTATAATGAAGTCTGAGATCCTATGCAGCTTTAAACTGCCACATGGCAAGCACATGCTAAAGTTACGGGGCTACACTGGACACTCACCTCACACTCAACATTCTGGAAACCTAGCACTTTTCCCATTTTGTGCATTTTGGATTTAGCAGACGCAGTGGCCGAATCGGTAGAGCGCAGGCTTACCATGTGGAAAGTCGGGAGTTCGAATCCCAGCCGAGTCAAACCAACGACATATAAAATTCATATTTGTCACTACCTAGCCAGGCGCTTGGCATTAATAGGATAGGACAAGGACTGGTTAGCACAGTATCAGGATAATGTGACTGTGGGATATCGGGTTACAGAAAGAGAGGGCGCCCTCATCTCCGGTTCAAGGATACCATCAAGAGAAACCTGAAGCTGAGAGACATTAAGACCGACTTATGGACATCACTCTCACAGCAGAGAGCTAAATGGAGAGTGGCAGTCAAGTAATGAAAGCAGTCTTTGTCGCATCACGACCGACAGCATAATGATGATGATGATGGGATATCGGGTCATGGTGCAGACTGCCTGGTCTCCCAGTGGGGCAGTATTATAAAGTCGCCATAAGTTTGCAGTCACAAGTCGGTACCCGTCCTGATATGACCTTAGATGTTGCTAGGATGTAGAACAAAGAACATCAACAAACAAATGCTTTATCCCTACTATCATTAGCGCATGGGATAGGTAGAGTATAACCCCGTTAAACCAAACTTGAAGGGACCTTAGAAATTTGTTTGGATTAACCGATCATTGGTTTAACCGAGCTTGGTTTAACGGGGTTGTAGTGTATATACCAAAATGTTTCAAATGTTCCACCAAAAAAACTCAGAGTTAATGCTAGCCGCTAACAGCTAAGATGACAAGGCAACTACCAAATTGAGACTATTGCTGTTCAGCGATGAAAACAATCCACAATGTGACTTACTCATTATGGACAGGGTAAATAAGCCATTACACACCAAATTCTTTTTACAAAAAAGAAAATCAATTTTTATTTACGCTGGTTTGCGTCGGCATGCTCGTGCGGCTATGGCCGACGACCTGGGCGTGTGGCGACTGCAAATGTGGCCTCATTACCATCTTTTCACGTTTATCTGTCCCGGTGGCCTAATCGATGGAGTGTAGATTTCCCGTGCAGAAGTTTGGGAGTTCGGTTCCCGGTCGAGTCAAACCAATGACTTACAAAATTGATACTTGTCGCTACCTAGCCTGACGCTCGGGATTAATAGGATAGGGCAAGGACTGGTTGGCTCAGTGTCATGATAATGTGACTGAGTGGGATGTCAGATCATCTTACCAGTGGCCTGGTCTATTAACTCGCCATGAGTACACATTGTCACAAGTCGGTACCCATCCTGATATGACCTTAGATGTCACCAGGATGTAAAACTCCAACAACCAGCCAACCAACCAATCCTGCCGAGCCCTGTGGGCCGTGTGACGACTGTAAAATATGACCTCATTACCATCTTATCATGTAGTAGAGTATAATGCTCGAATCTGTGGCTGTGTAGGCAGGCTATGGTGAAAACAATACAGACAAAGAGAAAGGAAGAGTATAAAGTGTAAAGAAGAAGAGTGAGTCCAGCCCTCTGGGTTATTATTTATTTTACCTCAGTACCCCGCCTCTGGCTACTCGTAGTCCAGGGAGAAGGAAGCACATCCGGGTCCAGCAATTACGATAATCTACTCACAACGGGAGGACATTTGTTGAGTAGCTCCGGCAGTTTTTCTACATTAACTACTAAACCAACCAGGTTAGTATCGTTTTTGAATGGATACGTGGCATTCTTGGCCCTGCCAATAGGGATCCATCATTCCTGGTCCCCATGGATACCAGTAGTCTTCCCACCACCACAAACTGTATGTCCCCATGGCCACCACCAACCTTGACCTTTTGAGTGTGGTGATCCCTATCCCAGCAGAGGGGGTAGGCCCTGAGTGCACTCACACCAAGACCTGTCAGCACCACTATGTCTATTTACATCCCATCCCACTCAGGCACCACCAACCCATACATATATATAAACAGTCGTCCCCTGAAAACAGAAAACAAAAGACAGGAGTGGTTGAGAAAAGTGTATATTCTCTGGCGGGAATATATAATATGCCCACCTAAAATTAAAAATCTGTCCTGCTGAGCGGGAGCGGCAGTGGTAGTGACCAGGCGCAGCTGGTATCATGCAGTCATGAGCCACTCACAGGTGGCAGTGCAGTGGTGGATGAAGGAACTAAGCTAGGCATAGCAGGTTGGGTCGTCGTAACTCAATGAATAGGATTGGGTACTAGCTAAGTCACATGAATTCAGGTGTAGAGTAATATAGAGGGGGAGAACTGCTCGGTGGTAGTGTCCTTGTTTATATTTCCATAATAGATTATAGAGCACATAAACAGTCGTCCCCTGGAAACAGAAAACAAAAGACAGGAGTGGTTGAGAAAAGTGTATATTCTCTGGCGGGAATATATAATATGCCAAGAGACCCAAAGGTCCCCCAAGCCGGAAAGTCTTAATAGCCTTAATATTCCGCCCCCGGGTCCCCGGACAGGGAGGCGGGGACTGATATCGTTGATGATGCGCACACTCAGGGGGGTCTGGAGGTAAGCAAAGATGGTGTCGCTCGCCCAGTCCCCCCTCACTCTGAGTTCTTCGAGTGTGGCGCCGCACATGGACAAGAAGGTGCAGCCCCCCCCCCCCCCCCCCCCCCCCGTCGTAGGGAGTGAGAGGAGTAATCAGCCGGTTCCAGGCCAGCCACACCACAGAAGTGTTTTAGCATCCCCTGGTAGCCAGAGTACAGCAGGGGTGTCGAGGAGCCTGCGGGTGTCGGGATCCGGAAGGCCATGGCATCGGGTCCCGCCGGGACCTCCCCGAAGTGCCTCTCTGTCCAGTGGACCACACATAGTGACAGGTCTGGGCAACGGGCCACGGGTCTGGGCAGGTCACCTGGCACTTCCGTAGGAGCGCCCTGAAGCTGCCCTCCAGGCGGTATGCCCCTCGGAGGAGGTCAGGCCGGAGAAGATCCATCTGAGCATGCCTGGTAGAATGGGGGCTGCCTGTCTGGGATGGCAAAACCGCTCTCGCTTGATACCCTTCAGAGTAGAGGACACCTCGAAGCTCTTGTAGTCGATGGCCTCTGAGCCCTCCGATCTCAAGAAGAAGTTTAGGCCACTGAGGTAGTTCAGCACCGACGTGTATTTTAGCGTTCGAGCCAGCCACACCGCGTAGAGTGCCGTCTGGGCTGGCGAGCATGGCGTGGTAGGGAAATAACCTCCAAATTCCTCAACGAAGTCCAGGTATCGTCTCACCTGGACTCCTCTCGTCGTCCTCGAATTAGGAGCGTAGTACTGACGTTGCATCGCCAGTTTCTCCTTCTGCAGCTCTGCAACTGGAAGTAGAGGAAGACAGACGGTCCATAAATATGTGGTTGCAGCAGAGTAGCTGGGCGGCGTCTGCCACCCTCACTATGGCCTTGCTCTCCTTTTCGTTCCAACGGCTCAGGGCGTCGCAGATGGTGTTATCGGCGCTCCTCACATGGACAGATTGGATGTCGAAGTTGTGCTCTGTGGCTATCCAGAAGAGCCTCCGGATGAAGTACATCACCCCCTTCGATCTCGACCTGCCAGTGGTGAGGGCGGCCCGGACTGTCTCGTTGTCCATTATCATCACCACCGTGCTGTCCTTCCATCGGTGGCCCCAGGTCTGACCGGCACAGAAAGCCGCCCACATCTCAAGTACATTGATGTGGGCTCCACGGCAGGCATCATCCGGGGAAGCATGATGGTGGCCCACCTGGTGCCTGATAGCGTCATCAGCCTCT
Source organism: Branchipolynoe longqiensis (assembly GCA_030323885.1). Lineage (NCBI taxonomy): Eukaryota > Metazoa > Annelida > Polychaeta > Phyllodocida > Polynoidae > Branchipolynoe > Branchipolynoe longqiensis. The sequence continues at coordinate 112,800,911 of CM059188.1, forward strand.
CTGTCGAATGCCCCCACCCTCCAGTCCCGGTCATGGGTGGTACCAAACCCCTCACCAGAGGCATCGCTGTAGGTGGAGACATACGGGGTGTGGCGGCCGATGATCCTGGCCTTCCCATTGAATCTTCTTGCGAAGGCCAACGACCACTTCCTGTCCTCGTGGAAACCACTGGAGAGGCGGACCTTGAAGTGCGGCTTACCCACCCCCCCCACCGTGTCGTAGATGCGTCTACAGAATGTCCGTCCCCCTCGGACCACCTTGGCACAGTGGGCCAGAAGGCCAGCCAGGCTCTCCAGTCGGCCTCTCGTGGTCCTCCGTTTTCCCTCCAGCTCCCCCAGGGCCGCAGTCATCCTGACAAGCTTGTCCTCGGGCAGTGACATCTCCAGCGCAACAGTATCAATATCGATCCCTAGGAACCTGGTCCGGGTGGCCGGGGAAGTGACCTTGCGGAAGCTGATGTGAAACCCCAGCCTCCGCAGGATGGAGATCAGTTTGGCTTGGGTGGTGCACCCCCCCCTCGAAGTCCCTTGTCACCACGCAGAAGTCATCCAGGTAGTTAACGACCTCACCCGCTCCTTCGCGGACTGCGCATCGGACTATGAAGTCCGAGAGCTTGCTAAACACATATGGGCTGGAGGCAAGGCCCATGCAGAGCCTGTTGTCGCGGAGGTAGACTGGGTCGTCACCGAAATCCCAGAATATACCCTGCCTCTCGCGATTTCTGGGGTGGATGCTGACCGCGCGGTATGCGTCCCGGATGTCGATAGTCGCTAGGCTGTCCCCCCTCTGCATGAGGGCCGCCACGTCGTCCACGCTATTGTATGAGAATTTTACGGCCACCCCCTCCGTGTAATTGTTCACCGACTCCCCCTCGGGGCGGCTGCAGTCCACTATACCTCTGACTCCCCCACCATCCTTGGGGATGCAGAAAAGCCTGTGGACGTAGGTGGGGGGGGTCTGCGACCACCGTAATGGCACCGCTTTCAATCTCCGCATGGAGTTTTCTCGACATGGCGGCTCTGTCGGCCAAGTCGCCCCCGCTGCCGTGTGGGCAGTCATAGGCCGCCGTGCAATCATGGTTTATGACCATAAACCCAAAACAGACGCCTTTAAGTATGTATTCAGCGTCCGGGTCGGTGTCTCCTCGCAGGAAAAGTTCCGCGAACACTCTGCAAGGCCTCATCTGGGAGACCACCCCCTCAATGCTGTGTATACAGCTGCACACGCCTCCCATGCAACCGTCCCAGACGCCGAATGCCATCGTATGATCACCGCCGGGCTCCGTCACCGTGATCGAGAAGACACGTGTGCCGTCCCCCTCCTCCACTCGGAGCCAGTCCGGTCCTAGGCCGTCCGGTCGCCGCCTCCAAACCGGGCGGCTCCCTCTGCCACGACCGGCCGTGTGGCTGGTATCGTTGGAGGTGGCCGGTCCCGGCAGCCCGCCTGGGCCGGCCCTGCCATCACACGTGTTATTGTTTACACGCGAGCCGGTGCTTACACCTAGGTCCGCGCTGTCGGCCACCGGCCGGGTCCCACCGCCACCGACGATGTGTGCAGTATTCTGCATTTTTGCGTGCACATCCGGTACCTCTGGCATTTTTCCGTGTACATATTTTTTCACTTTAGCGTGCATCTCTGGTACATCTGGTATTTTCCCGTGTACCTCAGTGTTATCATTCCGGTCCTCGCCGTAGGCGGCCAGGTGGCTGCTCTCGCCACCAGCGGTGCCGCCTCCTCCCCGGTCGGAGCAGGCCTCTGGCCCACGCCCCTCCGTGGTGCGCGTTCGCGCCAAAACTGATGGATGCAGGTCAGCGGTAGCGTCCCTCGTGGTGACCCCGCCCTTCCTCCGGGCCACGTACCTCCATGGCGCGCGTTCCCGCCACAAGCGTAGGATGTAGGTCAGCGGTAGCGTCCCAACCGCTCGCCCCGTCCCCGCAGCTCCCCCGAGCCATAGGCAGCGCGGGCTGGCTGGTGTGACCCTGCCCTGGGTCCAGTCATTCCTTGGTACACTTAATCCTGGCATGGCTCCTGCTCCCGCAACGACTACACCAGTGGCCAAAACCGCATTTTTCCTCCCCGGCATTGCATCCCCCTTCTCTGTTCCACCTGAAGCATGCTCTTTTGCCTTCACGCTCAAAAACACGCCCAGTTTTCGTTGATGTACCTATCAGGCTCTTGGCCTTGGGCTTCATCGACTCATGGCCATAATGCAGTAAGCTGGCCGCAGTGTTTCCTCCGGTAAAGGCGGCGAACCCTTCACTCTCGGCCACCTTTCTGACTGCCGTGTCATAACGGACGTGTGCTGTGTCCTTAAAGATCTCATGCTTAGCTTTTGATGCTATGAAGGAGAGGTGCCCGAATAGGGCCTTGGCATCTGTAACCGTTACACCGTCCAGATCCTAACCAGACGGGGTGGCCGAGTGGGTTGGAGCGTCCGTCTCCCGTGCTGGTAGATCGTGGGGTCGTGGGTTCGAGTCCCGGTCGAGTCAAACCAATGACTTTAAAATTGATACTTGTCGCTTCCTAGCCAGACGCTCGGCATTATTAGGATAGGGCAAGGACTGGTGTGCTCAGTGTCAGGATAATGTGACTGGGTGGGATATCAGGTCATGGTGTCGGCGGCCTGGTTTCCCAGTGGGACAGCACTATAAAGTCGCCATGAGTGTGCACTGTCACAAGTCGGTACCCGTCCTGATATGACCTTAGATGTTGCTAGGACGTAAAACAACAACAAACAAACAAACAAACCGTCCAGATCCGCGAACCAACGGCCAGATGCCTCATATAGTTCCGATACCGATAGTTTTTTGACCTCCTTCTTCTCCTCAGTGAAGTGTTTAAGCGACCACTTACTTTTTCTCCTCCTTGACGTGCTCCTGGTACGGCTCCTGGATCCTGAAGTGCTGTATGATCGCGAACGCCTCCTCCTGTGCCGGCTCCTCCGTGTGACCTCCCCGTACGCTGAGTGTCCATTATCCGCGACCGGCGGTACTGCCGCCGCCGCCGTAGTCCTGTTGGCGGCGGTCGGTCCCGCCACCGCCGGGGAATGGTGGGCGGGGGCCTCCCGGCCCTCCCTCTCCCGTATGAGAGCGTCCCGGCGCTTAGTCAGGTCGGACATCCTCTTCTCTCTCTCCAGTTTTCTTATTTCTTCACGCATAAGTTGTTCGTCTTGGTCAATCTCGAGATCCTGAACGTCCTTTGTGATCGTATCCACTGCACGGTCCTCCGATCCCGATCCCCCCCGACGCCATGTTGATCGCTGAGAATTTACGAGTAACTCTGATTTGCTCACCGGCAGCGTCCTCACGTTTTACGTCTGGGATACACCTCTGTCCGGGATGGATTTTCCCACACGGGACACATAGGCTCTCGGACATCACAACTATCCGATGCTATCAGACTTATCCGGAACTATCCGGACTTAAGGAACTATCCGTCCTGCTGAGCGGGAGCGGGAGTGGTAGTGACCAGGCACAGCTGGTATCATGCAGTCATGAGCCACTCACAGGTGGCAGTGCAGTGGTGGATGAAGGAACTAAGCTAGGCATAGCAGGTTGGGTAGTCGTAACTCAATGAATAGGATTGGGTACTAGCTAAGTCACATGAATTCAGGTGTAGAGTAATATAGAGGGGGAGAACTGCTCGGTGGTAGTGTCCTTGTTTATATTCCCATAATAGATTATAGAGCACATAATGAGACTGTCTCAAAAGGTGCTAAAGGGGCTGTCACATTAGGGTTTTTTGCAGGAGCGTATGGCGGCGTAAGCGCGTTACGTCATATACGTCGGCATACGCCGTATACGCTACTCATACGCTACGCATACGCTACTCATACGCCGGCGTATGTGAAGCGTATGAGGCATACGCCGCCATACGCTTTCATAAATCCGTCCGTCCAAATTTTTTTGTGCATGCTAAAAAAAACTCGACCTATGAGGGCGTATGGCCCATACTGTCAAAAAATGTCACAGCACGCTCCCATACGCTCCTCATACGCTCCTCGTAGGTTCCTCGTAGGTTCCACATACGCTCAAAACCACCCGAAAGGTCACCAAATGTCATCATAGGCCGGCACGCGCAGGACCTACGTAGGTTTTCAATACGCTCCCGCCATACGCCGTAATGTGACAGGGCCTTAAGCAATATGGGACAAAACTTTGTCCATCGTAATGATCAACATACTATCTTCTTATGCATTTGCTCAGGATAAACTGATTTGTTTTTTACATGGTGTTTCATAATCCCAATAGAATACATATTGATATGAAGCAAATGTCCTGTTTTGTGTCAATCGTTACAATGGACAAAAAAAGAAAGAAGAGTTATCACCTTTTGAGACAGGCTCATTATATACATACATGCGTTTGGTCACGTACACCGATTAGTAATAGAACATTTGCATTCCCCCTATGCCGAATATCGGAATATTTTACAACGTTATCTGATTGGCCGTTGTTGGGCGCTGATTTTATGCGAGCTGACGTGGACCATTATGCGGCGTGGACGCCCTCTGGTGGCATCTGGTGGCGTCATCTGGCAGCCTCGTTCTGGCACGCGCTGGGCGGGTGTTGTCACCATGTCACCGTGTGAGCAGAATGCCTCATGTGATGGGTGCCGCCGCTGTCAGACTGCCAGCAGTGTGGTCACCCGATGATGTTTGTTTGTTTGTTGTTTTACGTCCTAGCAACATCCAAGGTCATATTAGGACGGGTACCGACTTCTGACAGTACGCACTCATGGTGACTTTATAGTGCTTCCCCACTGGGAAATAAGGCTGCTGGCACCATGACCCGATATCCCACTCAGTCACATTATCCTGACACTGAACTAACCAGTCCTTGCCCTATCCTAATAATGCCGAGCACCAGGCTAGGAAGTGACAAATATCAATTTTAAGGTCAACCGAACATACGACCTTCCGCACGCGAGGCCCGCGCTCTACCGATTAGGCCACCGCGCCCGGTGTCACCCGATGAAGTCGGCTCCCTCCTATTCCTTCCTAGCCGACTGACTGTATGATTGGCACATTCCCGTCGGCACACACACACAGCGATGTACTAACCACTCTACCGACGTGGGTCTTGGCAAAGGCAGTGTCTAGGGACCAGTTAGATAAAAGATTCATCCGGTACTCACAGTACACGGGTGAATACCAACGTAGTCTAAATACGGGTGAAAATAGCTTTAGTATGGAACAAGAAGTAGAATGCCTGGCTCCAGTGTCAAATGGTTACATATTTGGTGAAATGGGAGAGAATGCAAAAATCCAAGATGGCGGCCATAGAACGCAATCAATTTCAATTTTAAATCATATTAAACTAGCTATTTTATTATATTTTTCAACTCAAGGTAGTGGGTAAATATGAAGACATCTACAAAGAATAAATGTTGCTTCTTAGATTGTGAAATTAGGCTCTCATTTCATTAACCCGCTTTTTCAACGGTTTTTATATAAGGCTGGTTTTCACCTGTGTACTGCGCGTACCGGGTGAATCCTTTATCTAGGGACCAGTCAGTTCTGTTCTCACCAACTCTCCCAGCATTTGGGATATGTAGTTAGTATCATCTATGTGGCATTAACTTAGGTAAACGTCGTGTGTATGTGTGTATATATATGAGCTGTCTCAAAAGGTGATAACTCTTCTTTTTTTTGTCCATTGTAACGATTGACACAAAACAGCACAGAAACAGATACACTGAAAACACTAAGGACATTTGCTTCAAATCAATATGTATTCTATTGGGATTATGAAATACCATGTAAAAAACAAATCAGTTTATCCTGAGCAAATGCATAAGTAGATAGTATGTTGATCGTTACAATGGACAGAGTTTGTCCCACATTGCTTAGCACCTTTTGAGACAGTCTCATATATATATATGTATATATACTAATATTTGGTTCACCAGATGGGATGGCTGAATGAGTTGAGCATCCGTCTCTTGTTTCGGTACAACGTGGGGTTTCAAACCCACGGGTTTCGAACAGCTGGTTTCAAATGCTGGTCGAGTCAAACCAATGACTTGAAAATTGATACTTGTCGCTTCCTAGCCTGGTGCTCTGCATTATTAGGATAGGGCTAGGACTGTTTGGCTCAGTGTCAGGATAATGTGACTGTGTGGCAGATCAGGTCATGGTGCTGGCGGCCTGGCCTCCCCTTGGGGCAGCACTATAAAGTCACCATGAGTGTGCACTGTCGTCAGTAAAAAGAATAATAATAAATAACGCCAACCAGACGGGATGGCCGAATGAGTTAGAGCGTCTGTCTCCCGTGTTGGTAGGCCATGGGTTCGAATCCTGGTCGAGTCAAACCAATGACTTAAAAATTGATACTTGTCACTTCCTAGCCAGATGCTCAGCATTATTAGGATCTGTTTTAAAAATGGATGAGGCTATTCGCAGAGCTGCTTTGCTCTGCGATATTGTGAAAGAATGATTATTATTCGCAGAGCTGCTCTGCGAATTGCTGAGCGTGTTCTGATCATCACTCAATCTTTGGCCAGTAGATAGAAAACAGGTATGTGAAAATGAATATGGTAGTTTCAAAGAAGAATATCATCAAATTTGAGTCATTTGCAGAGGTTTTTGGATCAATGGGGAAAAAAGAATTCTGAGCAATTTTCTTTAAACTTCAAGTGTCGGATTCAAAAGATTTGAGACCCAGATGAAGAACATTTCTTCTACATAATGCAAAATACTAGCTTGGTAATACCTCTAAAAGTGGCCGACAGCAAAGGAAAGAGTAACGCATACCGCAAAAGTCGGGTAAACACCGCGATGCGTATCTCTGCGAATAAATAGCCTGTGCGTTTAAAAATAGACAAATAGTACAGGTTTCCTACTGGTCCTTAAAATCCTACAAAGTTCTTAAAGCTGCATAGTCTGATGAAAGGATCACATTTTCAAAACCAAAACAATTATGTAGATTTGATTCTACGTATCTAACTGTCACTTGAACTAAAGTAAAGTACATTGCACTGATCAACCTAATATATTTATCTCAGAAAATGAGAGAAACGTAAAACCATCGGAGTATGCAACTTTAAATTGACCATTTAAACAAGACTGGAAAGTCCTTGAAATTTTAGTTATTGGGCAATTGTTAGGAAAAGTCATGGATATATAGTTACTGACAATTTGAAATCATGTTTTAATTTAGTAATCTTAGTTTGCAAACCAGAGTAATGGTGCGCCCTGTCCCAAGAACCAATCCATCAATCAATCAATCAATAGTTCCATCCTCTAGTCGAGGGTTGGATGCAATGGTTCTCCACTTGTCCCGATGTTGTGCTGTTCTGATAGACTGTGAATAATTCAAGCCTGTCCACTGTGAAATATTTGTAAACCATGATGTTCTTGGTCTCCCTCTCCCTCTGCTGCCATTCACCTTCCCTTCCAACAATGTACGGTATATTGAACTCTGACGAATGATGTGGCCAAAATAAATAAGTTTCTTTGTCTGTATAGTGGCAAACAAGCTTTTCTTATTTTTAATTTTTCTGAGAACTTCTTTGTTGGTGATCTTCTTTGTCCATGATATTTTCATCATCCTTCGATAAGTCCACATCTCAATCCATACGGGGAGCAAATAGAGGTTTCACACCGGCAAGAACATGTCAAGACAGGCGCAAAAGTAATTGTCCCTGCAGTGGCTGGTCGGGAGATGTTGGGAGTTCCATACATCAACCGCCCTTAATGCTGCCACAGTGACATGGTTTTCTGTTTAGGGTTTGCTCCCTTAGCCTTCGGTTCTGTCAAGAACCTGTACCACAAGGCAGTGGTTTACAACTCTGCAGGGCAGGGGCGTCAAACTCCCTGAGGTGTTGCTATACCTGCAATACCTGCATACCTGCTAGGACATAACCAACAAATATAGTGCTGCCCAACTGGGAGACCAGACTACCAGCACCATGACCCGATTTCCCACTCAGTCACTTTATCCTGACACCGAGCCAACAATTTCATAAGGATGGCTGTGGGATTTCTGTGGTTGATCCTTAAAAATCGCTGTCTCGAGTCCTAACAAGTTTTTGAAAGTCATGGTAAGAAAACCTTTTAAGGAGTGGGAATCATGTAGTTATAGAATGGGACTGAAAATGTGAACAGTGGGTGTCACTGAATTCTCATCTCAGTTAAGGGATAGATCCGTTTTCCTGCCCAACTCTTAATTAAATACAGTGCAACTCCATTATAAAGCACCCTGATTTAACATGAATTCTAATATAACGCAAGATGATTCAGTGGACCCAGAATTCCTTAATTCAAAGGTCATTCAGTTAACCGAACCTCGATTTAGCATGACCCCGGTGTTTTCGCGATGACATTTTATAGACAGGATCATTATTATCATTATATAAAAAGGTGGAGCGGCTTATCCTTTATTATTGTTCTGATTATTACTGTGCAGTAATGGGTCGGTTATTCAATGACGATTAATATGTATATCGGCCTATCACGACCCGACTTGATCGATCCCTCTGTCCGCTACTGCAGCGCCACCGCGTGTTGGTGCCCTGCGAACCGCTACTCGGCCATTTCGCACCGGGTTTTCAAACTTGTAACCGGCTAGGCAATTATCCTAGCCAAGATCTAGAATTAAAGTGGTCATCCCATACTTATGTTTGTCTTATGTTCTAGAGGGTAGCCTAACTTTATAGACCCCAACAATCGCGTTGTAACGGGTTCGCCTTATCTTTGAGGTGCTGGCAGGTGGCAGGTTCTTACTTGGCTTATCAGGACTATAATTGCACTACTGGTATCCCGTAACAAGCTCCACAACAGGCAGCCACTCACTGCCTGCTTGGTAACGCACCTAATGGTTGGTTGTTGGAGTTTTACATCCTGGCAACATCTAAGAGGTCATATCAGGACGGGTACTGATTTGTGACAGTGCTGCCTCATGGCGACTTTTATAGTGCTGCCCCACTGAGAAATTAGGCCTCGAGGACCATGACCCGACATTATCCTGATCCTGAGCTAATCAGTCCTTTCCCAATTCAAGTAATGCCAAGTAGCGCCAGTCTATGTAGCAACAACTTGAACAAGTAAGCCCTTTACATTTTGTAAGTCTTTAGTTTGACTTGGCCGGGATTCAAAGTCCCCAAGTTCCCCACGGGAAGCATGTGAGCCTGTCTCCAAAGGTGCTAGCTCTTCATTTTTTCGTCCATAGTAACGATTGACACAAAACAGCCAGAAACGGCTACACTGAAAACACAAGGACATTTGCTTCAAATCAATATGTATTCTATTGGGATTATGAAACACCATGTAAAAACAGATCAGTTTATCCTGAGCAAATGCATAAGTAGATAGTGTGTTGATCGTTACTATGGACAAAGTTTTGTCCCATATTGCTTAGCACCTTTTGAGACAGTCTCATGTGCTGTACCAATTGGGTTGACCATACGAGATGGCAGAATGAGTTCAGCGTCCGTCTCCCGTTTTGGTAGATCGTGGTATTCAAACCTCCGGGTTGATTCAAACCAATGATTTAGAAATTGCGTAACCAGGCACTCAGCATTATTAGGACAGGGCAAGGACTGGTTGGCTCAGTGTCAGGATAATGTGACTGAGTGGGATATTAGGTCATGGTGCTGGTGGCCTGGTCTTCCAGTGGGGGGCCGGTTTTGTTACATGCTTTACGGCGCCCCGGCGGCTTGGATGATGAATGGGATATCACGTCATGTCTCTGGCAGCCTCATCTCCCAGTGGGGCAGCACTATAAAGTCGCCATGAGTGCGCCCTGTCACAAGTCAGTACCCGTTCTGATATGACCTTACATGTTGCCAGGACGTAAACTCCAACAACCAACAAACTTCTACTGATGGTGTGCACTGTCACAAGTCAGTACCCTTCCTGATATGACTATGACCTTAGATGTTGACAGAATGTAAAACTCCAACAACCAGCCAAGTTGTCCTGATGATGTGCACTGTCACGAGTCAGTACCCGTCCTGACGTGACTATGACCTTAGATGTTGCCAGGATGTAAAACTCCAACAACCAACCAACCAATTTGTCCTGATGATGTGCACTGTCACACCCTGGAAGATACCACCTGCTTGCTTGGGGTTGTTCGTAACCTTACGATGGTTACTGGATGCAGAACTGCAACATTATAGAGAGGCTCTGATAAATCGGCCCAATCTTTGGTTGAAGATTAATCTTCAGTAGGGACGGTTGTAGAAGCTGGGGACATCTTTACAACGTTGAAACGGCGAAGCATTGGGGCGGCCCCGAATCTCTTCGGCCGGCAGTAGTGGAGCACTTGTATCCAGCAGACAGCAGCAAGGGTTTCGAGGAAGGGCGGGTAAAGATAGGTGCAGCGGTGGTTCCAGCAACGAGAACGAAGCGAAAGAAACGTAAAGGTACAGGGCCCCACCCAAGCACACAACTCCCCTGGTCAGGGTGAGGAGTATGCCTGGGAGAGAAAAAAGTTGAGTCAAAGGACCGTGTCTATTTTGTCTATGGTGACATGGACAGAGTAAGAGTAGAAAGTGAAATGCTGGCGGGCTCCCCCTCCTGGAACTCTTTTCAGACATATGAAGGAGGAGCAAGGCCAGCGGAGAGGAGATAGAGAGAGGTGTGGACGAAGTGCATTCCGGATAGCAAGTGACACCACCTGAAGTCACCAGCTCCAATTATGGCCATTTTCCTTGCAGAGCCGCCGTGAAGCCAGTCGTTCTCTCATAACGCCATCGCGGGTGATTGCACTCCACCACACCAGGGGGCGTGCCGAGCAACCCGCCACCTGCCGGCGACCAGAGTAAGTAGTAGGTGCACAGCGCCACATGTTGCAAGCGGGTGCTTTAGAAGCACGGATAGACTGAACACACACGGGGTGGGTGATGGGGGGGGGGGGGGGGTTGCCACATTCACATCTACAATGTTCAATAATTTTATATATACTATACATATATATCCCATATTCTCGCGGGTAAACGCCCATGTGTGGGTTAACGCCTACCACCTACTTAGCCAATATTGCGTAAATGCCCACCCCTTAAACGCCCATGTGTGGGTAAACGTACACCCTCCACTTCCGTGATTTGCCAATTTAAGCACCCAGGGCGTTAATCCACAAGAATACGATATATATGTGTGTGTGTGTATGTGTACATAATGTGACGCCCCCCGTTAAAACACGATCCTTCAGGTCCATATAATGCGATCGCGAAAAAGAAAAAAATCATGGACACGCTAAATCAGGGTTCAGTTTACCTTTGAATAAAATAATTCTGGATCCAATGAATCATCCTATTATATCCGAATATGCATTAAAGCTGCATAGTCCGATGAAAACATCAAATTTTCAAAACCACGTCAATTATCTAAATTTGATTCTACATATTTAACTTAGATACTGAAGCACGTATTCAGTATGTGTTGCTACATATAAGTGAGCAGTGAAGCAATTTAATAGAACCTATTACCGCTAAAGCCTATGGTGTCAGAGTTTTGGCATTCTTGCTCAATCTAATTTGACATGTTTGCACTTCAAATATCTCAAAACTTAGCCGTTTAAAATAAACAGTACTTGAAACCAAAATGAAGGTAGACTATAACAATCAGTTTAATATAATTATTTCAGAAAAAAATGACATCAGGGTGCATTATCATGGGGTTCATTATATAAATAAATATATAAATGTGAATATATATACATTTTACCTCGGTAAACAGCCTCAGGCTAGCCTCAGGCTAGGGAGAGAGGTAAGCACGTCCGGTACCAGCAATTAGCATATACAACTCACGACTGGATAACGTGTCGTTGGGTTGCTCCGGCAAAATTAGTCTACATACAAGCAAATACGCAGTAAGTATAATAAAAACTGTGGTTAGCTTAATTATGATGCATTAGAGCATCATTATGGAAAGAAAAGTTTAGACTTTTCTGGGGTCCATTTTGGACGAGGTTATTTGGTTATTAAAAAACCAAGGATAAAACTCCTTCTCGAAGGATTTGTAAACCGATCATTAGGGTTCTGTCAACACCGTAGTCACCGTGTGATTATGGGTAGAGATTGGGCTCTGCCTCATCGCTGGTGGAAATTCTCTCGTACTCTATTAGAGAGTAAATGTTTGGAGATGCTCCTGGGTTTTTTTTTAGACTCCCCACAAACGTTTTCAGGCGTTTCTCCGATGTTTCGTAGCATTTTCTCCAATCTTGTTGAGTAGTAGTCACAGGTGGGGAGAAGTGTGCGGAACTGAGGGATGGGGGCGCGGCCGCATATACACTGAGTCCCGACCCCGCGTAAGGTTTGGGCTTGACCCACAACCCACGCACAAATTTAGCTTATTATGCCTGTGTTATAACGGTATAAACACGTTCTCTAACACTAATAGATGTCCAAATGAGTTTGAAACAACCATGTTGTGACATATATATATACCGGGACTGATCAAAAAAATTTGTTTCAGCTCCCGATGGCCACGAAGCGGTGTAAGCGCGGTGCAGCAGCAGCCGAGGGGCGTGTTCCGAGTGGCGGGGACGAGGAGTACGACTCCTCACCTGTGTTGTCGGCAGGGCCTGCGACACAGCCCGGGGCGCATATTCTCTCCGAGGAGGACATAGTGCCTGGCGGCGCCGCGCCTCAAAATTGGGAGACGCGGTTTGCGGCGATGGAGAGTCATATAATGGCTCTCAAACCACCGGTGTCTCGTAAACGGCGAGTGCCGAGTGTTCAAGAAGAGTCTTCTCTGGAGGATTTCTCGGACACAGACTCAGCGATGGAGCTTGGGCTCCTCCTCCTTCTCCTAAACGGAGGAAGAAGAAGAAACAGATTGTTTCTTCGGGTGATGAGTTCACCAAGGAGAGGGGGAAGACTGGGCTTCGCAAAAAGCGCAAGACCAAGTCCAAGAAGAAGAAGAAGAAGAGGAAAGTTTCTTCTTCTGACTCGTCCACGGATTCCACGTCCACGGAATCGGACTCAGACACGCAATATGAAGGTGTCTATGCTGCCATTGGGGGCAAAGTGGCTAAGAAAGTCGAGAAGCCATGGGCTAAGCGGGTGAAAACCACTACGCTTATGCGGGAGAACATTAATGGCCATTTCCGCACGTTTAAGCCGGCGGAGATTATTTCTAAGTTATCAGATGAGTTAACAGGCATTAAAGGTGTTCCCAACTCCATCATTAAGGAGATGGATCGAGATGTCAATATGACGGAGGACCGTAAGAGATTTGAGGGTATGTTGCACACAGTGCATAAGGCGGTGCTTGGTACCCTAACAGCTATTGCTCCTGTAGCAAACAGAATGCAACGAGAAAATAAGTTCTCGTCTTTGGCTAAGACGATGGACAAAGGCATTGCATTGTTGGCGGCGGCAGGTATTACCTGTCGTATCGAAGATATGAAAATGTCTTCAAGTCGGTTTGCACAGATGCTGGCAAAGAAGTGGCTCGCTCAAAGAAGGTTACCGATAATGATGGGAAAGAGTTTACGCTCTTTCTTGCTCCAGAGCCGATTAAAGGGAAACCTTTAGATAACACCAAAATGTTTGGCGGTCAACTACAATACCTCTATAAAGAGGTAGAAACTGCAGCCAAGAGTGGCAAAAACATGGATGGTAAGAAGAAACAGGAAACTCCTCGTTTCAAAAGGTCACGAGGGGATTTTCGTCCACGGCGGTTCACCAGGGGTACCAGACCGGGCTCAAACTTCGGTCAAGCTTTTCGGGGCCGGGGCGCTCGCTCAGGCTGGACCGACAACACCACACGGCCACTGGGCCGAGGTGTCCAACTCGTCAAGACCTTTCCCCAGGGGGGGGTCCAAGTAGAGGTCCAAACACAAACTTTACAAGTCCCTGCAGCCTCTAAAAACACACAAACTGTAAGCAACTTTGTGGCTGGTAATATTAGTAATCATATTTCTGAGTGGCACAAAATTACTAGTGACCAAAAAATTATAGAAATAGTTAGGGGTGTTCAAATTCCCTTTACACAAATTCCTGTACAAAGTATAATACCTTTTCCATATAACATTCAACCAGTTGAACGAGACGCACTAACTAAACAGGTACATAAATTCTTTGAGAAAGGAATTATACAAAAAGTGACATACTGTTCAGGAGAGTTTATTTCAAACATCTTCTCGAGACCAAAGCCTAATGGTGAGGTTCGAATGATACTGGATTTAACAATCCTTAATAAAATGGTTGAATATCGACATTTTAAAATGTTCTCGCTAGATACAGCACGCGATCTGATTACGCCAGATGCGTGGATGGCTAGTGTTGATTTACAAGATGCATATTATACTCTTCCCATAAGAGGAAAAGACTGGAAATTTCTTCGGTTTCTTTGGGATAACCAACTCTATGAGTTTACTTGCATGCCGAATGGTTTAGCTTGTGCCCCTCGTTTATTCACTAAACTGCTTAAACCTGTTTTTTCAGTAATGGCGCGGAAGGGTCATATAATGTTTCCATACATAGATGATTCCTTTATTATTGCATCAACACAAATTGATTGTGAGAATGCAGTGTTCGATTTATGTGCATTAATTACTAAATTGGGGTTTTATGTACATCCACAAAAGTCAGTGTTTAAACCAACAAAACAACTCAAATGTTTAGGGTTTATATTCTGGATACACAGTCTCTTACAGTGTCGATAACAGAACAAAAACTAATTAAGTCTATGGAATACAGCGTACCAGCTTATTACAGTTTCAAAACTAAATTTAGACAGGGTCGCAGTCCTTATTGGGATAATGATATCGTATGCACCCGCTATTCTATACGGGCTAGACCATAGTAAATCTCTAGAAAAAGATTAAAAATTAGCGGTTAACACGATCTAAAAGGGAATTTTGAGCGAAACTGGTTTATTCGCAAGAAGGGCTACAGGATATTGCATGGTGGATGCAACACATAGCAAGTTCACAAAATCCAATCCGCATGGCGGAACCTAATACGGTAATTACTAATGATGCTTCGTTAGAAGGTTGGGGAGCTCATCGAGATGGGGTCACAACAGGAGGTAGATGGCTTGATGATGAAAAATCAGACCATATTAATGCGCTAGAATTGCGTGCTATTTATCTGGGCTTATGTAGTTTAGTAAAGATACATAAATCACAAGTTAGAATACTAACTGATAATACTACTGCCATGGCATATATTCGTAACATGGGTGGAACCAAATCTAAGCCTTGCAATCAGTTGTCTAAACTGATTTGGAACTGGGCACAGGCTCAACAAGTCTGGCTGACTGTAGCGCATATTCCAGGGTCACAAAATACACTTGCAGACCATAAAAGTAGAAATTTCCATGACCATTTAGAATGGTCTCTCTCTCTACACCTTTGTTTAACTTCATTTGTGAAAAATGGGGTACACCTGAAGTTGACTTGTTTGCATCACGAAATAATAACAAATTACCCTGTTATGTTTCTTGGCATCCTGAACCGGAGGCTTGGAAGGTAGATGCATTTGCTATTACCTGGGAAAATAATTATTTTTATATTTTCCCACCGTTTAGCATTATCAGCCGAGTTGTCAGGAAAATCGGTTTGGAAAGGACACATGCTATACTGGTGGTGCCCGATTGGGACACGCAACCTTGGCTGCCAGCAGTTTCACAACTGGCAAAAGAACATATACGATTCCCAAGAAAACTCGAGAATCTGACACACCAGGGACCGCTAGTGGTTCACGGCGACGTGTCAACGACGCCCCTATTGGCATTCCTTTTCTAAGGAACCAGCTGCAGCAATTTGGATTGGACAAAATTACTGAGAATAGGATAGTAGCTGATGCCTGGAGGCCAGGAACTGTCAAAATGTACACATCCTATTTAAAGAAATGGGGTGTACATTGTTCGTTAATGAAAGTTAAGCCAACAAATCCAACAATTTCACAAGTAGCTTGTTTTCTTCGTTCTCTAGAGGATGAAGGACTATCTTTTGGGTCGATCAATGCGGCAAGATGTGCGTTATCAATCATATTACCTAGAATTGATGGTGAAACAGTTGGAAAACATTATGTTCTTTGTTATCTACTTCGTTCAATTTATCAAAGGAATCCTCCAAAACCAAAGTATAGTCGGTTTTGGGATGTGTCTATAGTATTTAAGTTGTTTCAGGCTTGGCCTCACAACTCGTGGTTAGATATAAAACAATTAGGTTTTAAGGTCGCGGTCCTGTTATTATTAGTAACCGGACATAGAGGACAGACGATTGTTGCTTTGTCTTTAACTGAATTAGAAATAGACATGAAACAAGCTACGTTTGATTTAGCACAATTGCTTAAATCGAACACGTTAGGTGACCCTTTATCTACGGTTCACTTAGACTGTTTTCCGAGTGATCGGAAATTATGTGTTGTGTCAGCCATACGGGCTTATATATCTAAGACAAAGGATTTCCGTGCATCACAACAACTATTAGTGAGCTTTATAAGGCCACATAAAGCAATTTCACGAGACACCCTTGCCAGATGGACAATTACGGTGTTGAAATTGGCTGGAGTGGATACGAGCAAATACTCATCCCACTCAACTAGAGGTGCCATGGTCTCCAAGGCACGGTTGCTAGGTATTTCTGTGAAAGGAATACTAGCGCATGCAGGCTGGAAGATGGCTAAGTCGTTTGCAAAACATTACAACAAGCGACTAGAAAAGCCTACCGGCATTGCAAAGCGCCTGCTCGCCAACTAACAAGAATAGGTGAGAACAAAAACGTTGAATATCATTATATAAGAATGGATGATATTAAGGATAAAAATGAATTATGTAAAGGTCTCCCTAGCCTGAGGCTAGCCTGAGGCTGTATACCGAGGTAAAATAGTATAGTTATACGAATCTTACCTGGGTATAGATGAGGGATAACTGTTGTTTTCCCGAGGTAGAAGCCTCGGGTAGACGTGGGCTAGGGCCCGCCCACCACACCCTACCACGTCTATCCCGTTGGTGTACCGTTACGGGAAAATCATAGTATCCATTGTATTGAAAGATCATTTTTATCCTGAATAAGTAGGTTAAAATTGCTGGTACCTCACGTGCTTCCTTCTCCCTAGCCCACGTCTACCCGAGGCTTCTACCTCGGGAAAACAACAGTTATCCATCATCTATACCCAGGTAAGATTCGTATAACTATACTATATATAGACATATATAATGCATATATATACAAATATATATATGTGCTATATAATTTATTATGTGAATATAAATAAAGAGTAGTCCCTAATGTTTTTCGGTGCTCCTTCTGGGCACCTCTCGCTTCCCAACACCCATTATTTTCTGCAGGCCTCCCTGTAACCGGGCACTCTCTGCTTCCCCCTTCGTGGGAACCGACTCCAACGGTCTCCCAACTCTCACTTCGAAAATAAATAAATACATATATATATATGTCTGCATTTTTAGTTTTAGAATTTGACTGAAATGGGAACCGTGTGTTTCAGCTCTAGAAGTCAGACTTTTGTTTGAATTAACACACCTGGTGTATATACTATGGTGAACATGTAGGTGATGCATACTGGCCGACTAGTACACGTGCACTAGTGCAAAGTACCCTTTTGTGCTCTTTGTATGTTGCAATGATTCTTGTATGTATTTGAGGCGCTTCCACTTTCCAAGTTTCTTTCTATTAATTTCTTTGTAATTCTCTTATCTAAATGTTGGTGTGAAATGGTTGTATAATGTATTAGATGTTTCTTTTGCATATTTGTGCAGTAAGATTTTGATTGTGCGCTTATTAATATTATTGAAAAGGAATAGGTAAATTCACTTTGAACAGTGCATACTGATCGAACAGTTTAAGTTATGCGTTCTAATTATAACTGCTTTGTTTATTGGATTATATCAAATTGCAGTTTGTTTTATTTTATAGCTTTTGTTGCTGCTACTCTCCTCAATGCTTTGTGAATGTTTTAACGATGTAGCACCCACATCCACTTTAATCATTTGCCACACCAGCTACACTATGCTCACTGTAACCACCAGCTACACCACACTCACTGTCACCACCTTCTACACCACACTCACTGTCACCACCTTCTAGACCACACTCACTGTCACCTCCAGGTATATAACACACCCACTGTCACCACCTTCTACAACACACCCACTGTCACCACCTTCTACAACACCCACTGTCACCTCCAGCTATCCAACACACCTACTGTCACCACCTTCTACACCAAACCCACTGTCACCTCCAGCTATCCAACACACCTACTGTCACCACCTTCTACAACACCCACTGTCACCTCCAGCTACCCAACATACCCACTGTCACCACCTTCTACACCACACCCCTGTCACCTCCAGTTATCCAACACACCCACTATCACCACCTTCTACAACACCCACTGTCACCTCCAGCTACCAAACACACCCACTGTCGCCACCTTCTACACCACACCCACTGTCACCACCTTCTACACCACACCCACTGTCACCTCCAGCTATCCAACACACCTACTGTCACCACATTCTACACCACACTCACTGTCACCTCCAGCTATGCAACACACCCACTGTCACCACCTTCTACACCACACCCACTGTCACCCACAGCTATCCAACACACCGACTGTCACCACCTTCTACACCACACCCACTGTCACCTCCAGCTATCCAACACACCTCCTGTCACCACCTTCTACAACACCCACTGTCACCCCAGATATCCATCACACCCACTGGCACCACCTTCTGCAACACACCCACTGTCACCTCCAGCTACCCAACAGACCTACTGTCACCACCTTCTACAACACCCACTGTCACCTCAGGCTATCCAACACACCCACTGTCACCACCTTCTACACCACACCCACTGTCACCTCCAGCTATCCAACACACCTACTGTCACCATCTACACCACACCCCCTGTCACCCACAGCTATCCAACACACCTACTGTCACCATCTACACCACACCCCCTGTCACCCACAGCTATCCAACACACCTACTGTCACCAGCTACACCACACCTACTGTCACCACCTTCTACACCACACCCACTGTCACCTCCAGCTACAACACACCCACTGTCACCACCTTCTACACCACACCCACTGTCAACACCAGCTACACCACACCCACTGTCACCACCTTCTACACCACACTCACTGTAACCACCAGCTACACCACACCCAGTGTCACCCAGCTATACAACACACCCACTGTCACAACCTTCTACAACACACCTACTGTCACCCACAACTATCCAACACACCCATTGCCACCACCTTCTAGAACACACCCACTCTGTCACCTTCAGCTATCCAACATCCCCACTGTCACCACCTTCTACAACACAGCCACTGTCACCACCTTCTACACCACACTCACTGTCACCACCAGCTACACCACACTCACTGTCACCACCTTCTACAACACACCCACTGTCACCACCAGCTATCCAACACACTCACTGCCATCCTCTGCCTCACTCCACCGACAGTAACCACATGACACACACCACACACTATGCATCACACCACCTACTCATACTATGTCCTGATATGCCCTTAGATGTTGCCAGGACGTAAAACTCCTACAACCAACCAACCTACTCATATTGCTCAAAATTGTGATGCTTCACGAGTAAGTAGAAGGTGTTGAATACGTGCATTGTGTACTTGAACTAATCATTACCCTGACAATGGCAATCTCTTGAATCTGCTCCACTAACCACCATGCCACAAGTCTAGCACTGAGGCATGGGTTCGATTCCTTCCTGTACAGTACTGCTGCTCCCCGGGAGGCGGCGAGTAGCGGGCATGGTGGCCATTTAAAGTCAACTCATGCGGAACGGTGTGTCTGCTGGCTGTTTGTTTGGAACCTTACCCAGTTACTGTTGGTTGAGTGTTGGAGTTTTACATCCTGGCAACATCTATTGTCATATCTGAATGGGTACCGGCTTGTGACAGTGTGCACTCATGGTGACTTAACCCCTTGCTGCTTATCGGAAAGAGTAGCCTATTTGGCGGCAGCGGGTTTTCGCCAAAGAAATATGTCAGAATGACCATATGTTTGACATCCAATAGCCGATGATCTAAATCGATATGCTCTAGAGGCATCGTTAAATAAAACAAGCTTTTCTTTTCATGGTGACTTTATACTATAGTACTGCCCCACTGGGAGATGAGACTGCCAGCACCATGACCCGATATCCCAGTCAGTCACATTATCCTGACACTGAGCCAACAACTCCTTACCCTATCCTAATAATGCCAAGCGCCAGGCTAGGAAGCAACAATAATACATTTTTACGTCATTGGTTTTACTCGACCAGGGTTTGAACCCCAGTTACTGTGTGCTATAACCAACAAGTGGCCAGCCACAGTGGGACGCCTCCCGCCTTGTGGTTGTTAATTGTTTGTAACACACACCGGTGAACCCCACACTACAGACCGGACGCGGTCCTCGAATCGGTACAGCGTAGGCTTCCAGTGCGGAAGGTCGGGAGTTTGATTCCCAGCTGAGTCATGCTAATGACTTACAAAATTGATATGTCACTACAGAGCCTGGTGCTCGGCATTGCTAGGATAGGGCAAGGACTGGTTAGCTCAGTATTAGGATTTGTTTGTTTGTTGTTTTACGTCCTAGCAACATCTAAGGTCATATCATGACGGGTACCGACTTGTGACAGTGTGCACTCATGGCGACTTTACAGTGCTGCCCCACTCTGAGACCAGGCCACCAGCACCATGACCTGATATCCCACTCAGTCACATTATCCTGACACTTAGCCAACCAGTCCTTGCCCTGTCCTAATAATGCTGAGCGCCTGGCTAGGAAGTGACAAATATCAATTTTTAAATCATTGGTTTGACTCGATCAGGGTTTGAACCCACGATCCCATGGTCTACCAACACTGAAGACGGACGCTCTAACTCATTCGACCAACCCGTCTGGTTGTATTAGGATAATGTGACTGAGTGAGGAATCATGTTGCCCTACTGGTCTCCTGGTAGTAGTAGGGCAGCATAATATGTGAGTGCGCTCTGTCACAATCGGCACCCATCCTGGTATGACCTTAGATGTTGTCGGGATGTAAAACCCCAACAAACATACACCTTTAAGTCGCTGCCCGAGCTTTTCTCTGGCTCTGCTTTAGTTGCAGCCATATTGGTTTGCCAATACGGCTGCTTATTGGTATACAAATTAAAGCTGCATAGTCCGATGAAATATCAAATTTTCAAAACCAAACCAATTATCTAGATTAGATTCTACATATCTTACTTAGATACTGATGCACTTATTAAGCATTTGTTTCTGCGTAGAAGGCAATACAGAGTCAATTCAACAGAACCTGTTACTGCAGAAGTCTATGGTGTAGTTTTGGCAAGCTTGCCAAAACTAATTTTCCATGTTTGCACTCAAAATATCTAAAAAGTTTACCATTTAAAATTAAAGTAACTTTGAACTAATGTAAAGTAGATACTAGTGATCGATCTCATATATTTATCTCATAAAAAATACAGAAATTCAAAACCATCGGACTATGCAACTTTAAGCCAGCTGCGACTAGTCACAGGGCATTGAGCAGAAATTATTCGCATTATTCATTGTGCTTCTCTCTCGCCACCAGAGGCGATGGGTAGAGCGCAAGCATCCTGTTGGAAGGTCGAGAGTTCGAAACCGACCGAGTCAAACCAATGGCTTACACAATTTGATAAGTTTCGCTATCTAGGCTGGCGCATGGCATTAACAGGGTAGAGCAAGGACTGGTTAGCTCAATATCAGGATAATTTGACTGAGCGGGAAACCGAGTCATGGTGCTGGTGGCCTGGTCTCCCAGTGGGGCAGCACTATAAAGTCTCCATGAGTGCGCACTGTCACAAGTCGATACCTGTCCTGATATTACCTTAGATGATGCTAGGGTGTAAAACAGCAACAACAAACAAACAAGCAGATCGTGAGGTCTGAGTAAGTTCTAGTCCTAATAGAGAGGGGGGGGGGGAGGGGGGGGGAGGGGGGAGGGTCGGCGTTGTGATAACGAAAGCTGTATGGCGGACATCGCATTTCCTCCCAGCTATAGTGGCGCCACCCAGTGGGAAAACGTTGCACTAGTATTAGAACAGGGTATGGTGAATGAAGTGTGGCAGCACTATAAAGTCACCATGAGTGTGCACTGTCACAAGTCGGTACCCATCCTGATATGACCTTAGATGTTGCTAGGACGTAAAACAACAACAAACAAACTAATTTCTTAGATGTGTAATAGTTTGTTTGTATTTGAATAGCAAGCCAACCGTAGACTTCATTTAAGCGTAATTTAAAGTACATTAAAACACTTTCAAATCTAACAACAAACTGCATAATAGTAACTCGATGTGGTGGCCGAATCGGTATAGTACAGGCTTCCCGTGCGGAAGGTCGGAAGTTCGATTCCCAGTGAGGTGAAACTAATGACATACAAAATTGATTCTTGTCACCACCTAGCCTGGCATGGCCGAATGAGTTGAGCGTCCGTCTCCCGTTTTGGTAGATCGTGGGATTCGAACCCTGGTCGAGTCAAACCACTGACTTAAAAATGGATACCTGTCGCTTCCTAACATGGCGCTCAGCATTCATAGGATAGAGCATGGATTGGGTAGCTCCGTGTCAGGATAATGTGACTCAGTGGGATATTGGGTCATGGTGGGACAGCACTATAAAGCCTCAATGAGTGCACTGTCACAAGTCGGTACCCATCCTGATATTACCTTAAATGTTGCCAGGACGTAAAACTCCAACAACCAACCAACCAACAGGTTGGTACCCGTCGTGATGTGACCTTAGATGTTGCCAGGACGTAAAACTCCAACAACCAACCAACCAACATTCGGATTGAACATGTTAGATCGTGCTGGTTAATTCACACTGGGCGATCAGTGAGTCGCCATGGTTACAGTTGTGAAGGTTTTATAACTTTGGGGGTGATTGTATTACACAAAGGGGTTATGGGATGTGTCCTGCGTGTGGCTTATTATAAACCTGACCGATGCTGTGTTGGTTCGATGGCGAGTGTGTCACAATCTGAAGAACACACTGGGGCAGGAGGTTCTCGGCATATCCTGTATGACCACGCATTTATTCACAACCAGTGGTCCACAACTGCTTCGTCAAAGGCTGTGGTATGTGCTGTGCTGTCTGTGGGAAAGTGCATATAAAAGGCCCCTTGCTGCTTATCGGAAAGAGTAGCCTATGTGGCGGCAGTGGGTTTCCTTCAAAGAGATATGTCAGAATGACCATATGTTTGACGTCCAATAGCCGATGATGAAAATCAATGCGCTCTAGAGGCGTTGTTGAATATAACAAGCTTTAATTTAGGCATTTATTCAACTTTGTGAGTTAGTATCAGTAGGTAACATTTCAAACACTGACTATATCAGTGCTTGTACAGAGTCTGATCACCCTACCTTTGTCGGATATTCACGTGTTTGTCGGATAAAGTCAGATTTTGGATAGTTTTTTCTTTATTTTTGATGAATCCGTCAGATTTTGCCTACATTTCTTGTTCAAAACTTAACTTGAATGTAATAAATGCTAATGAAATAAGTTACTTTATTCAGAATATATATTGTTAATTGTCTGACAGCTTTGTTTTTTAATTAGATTTTTTTCTCTCATATTTTAAGTGCTGGAGGAAAGCTAAGATTTTGGTTGCACAGAAATAGGATTTTTATTTCTGCCTTGGTACAAACTGAATATATAGGGGTTATTCTATCAAACTGGGCACCACATATTTGGTTTCCACATTACGATGCTGATAATTTGTTCTTTCTTTTATTGATTGCAAGTGAAATAATTATTGTATCCTCTGTGTATTAAGTATGTTAGCAGTATTACATTTATTGAAGCTATCCCAAGAATGAAATTAAAAGTTTACTTAAATGAATTTGTGCTAATGTGAAAAAGTGAAAGTTTACACATTTACACTATGCATGTAGCCAAACTTTTCTCTTGTAAGTCTTAACAGTAATCAATCAAATCTTGTTTGACGATGTTGTATATATCTTAAAATGAGGTTATGGATGTGTGTTTGATTTTCATGTTACACGAGTGATGTTAATGTATTGCTCAATTTGTATGAGATCTAATTCAAAAAGTGAAATTCATTTTTGTCAACTCTGACATATGCACGACATGCACACCTTCATAGGACATTGGATTAGGCTATTAATTGGAAGCTTTTTTGCTCTTATTTGAAAGGTTTTCACTTTTGGTTTCCATGTCACACTTTTGTGCCCAGTTTTAGAGAATGACCCATAGGCGATCTGTCTGAATGTTCATGAAGCCACGGCAACTGAACTCTGGAGTGACGAACTGTGGTGTGTGTTGGGTAGCGCTGAAACCGAGACGGTTAATTCTAGATTTAAGGGGAGATTGTAGCTAGGTATTATTTATGTTCACCTGTTCAAATTCAATGTAGGTCCTAAATGTAGAAATTAAGAACTTATACAAGGTAAATAATATTTAAGAAGATAAATTTTAATAAGTAAGCTGTAAGTAATATGCACCTTCACCAGCGTGAAGTTCTAAATAATACTAAGTCTGGGTGTTAAATTGACGTTCACTAGTGTTAGAAGTATGGGAACTGGAACAAACTATAAGGTAAGTCATGTGCTTCTTCTAAGGAGACGTCAGCGCAGATTGTTCCGTGTGTATATACTTTTACACTGTTGGAAACCGTGCGTTGTGGCCGAATCAGTAGATTGCAGGCCTCGCGTGCGGGAGTTCAGTTTCCGGTCGAGTCAAACCAATGACTTATAAAATGTATACTTGTCTCTTCCTAGTCTGGCACTCGGCATCAATAGGATAGGGCAAGGACTGGTTACGTCAGTGTCAGGATAATGTGACATGAGTGGGATATCGGGTCGTGGTGATTGCAGCCTGATTTCCCAATGGGGCAGTACTATAAAAATCACCATGAGTGCACTGTCACAAGTCGGTACCCGTCCTGATATGACCTTGGATGTTGCAAGGATGTAAAACTCCAACAACTAACCAATCTACACTGTTTGGTGAAAAGAGTTTTTTTTTCTTTACACAAATATACAAATTATAATTTAAGCATATGAGCGCAGGCTGGTGTGCGTTTCCGGTTACCGTCACGTGACCTCATCACATGACCTCATCACGTGCTGCTGTTTGTGCATCGCATGCGCAACATGACATGTACCGCACCCACCTTGGTACTAACCAGTATATATAATATATATATATATATGTGTGTGAGCTTCAGCGTCCGTGTCGACGCGGTACTGCCACCTACGTATAAACGCCGACACTAACCTGTATACGCCGCGCGCACCACCTAGCGATGGGCTAGCCAACTACAGCACCCAGCGTTCCCCGATTGCCAATTTGACTGTTGTTGACGGTGTTAGGTTAATTTCTACCATGCTGACTGTTCCACTCACCACAGAACATAACGACCCAGCTCTCGGGCTACCCTACCACCATCTTGGCAAGCTATAGTCACAGCTATCGCTATGATGCGCCGATGTAAGTATTTATTTACCTTGGTTTAAGCATTTCCTTTGGTTTTTCTCTGGCTTCCTCACCTGCCGTGTCTTCTTCACGCGCCCCTTTACTCGTAACAGCTCTTTGGTGGCACTTCTGCTTCAAAGGGGACCGTTCAACAATCACGTACTGCCAGTGGGGGAGGGGAGGTGGCGAGTGATGCCGTGGTTGTTTTTGGGGTTATTTTTTATTGAGGCTGTATTTATACTCTCCATAGCATATAAGCCTGGGTATTCATGCTTGTTTTCAATCCTGGCCAGCTGTAGTGTTGGTGTTATCTTATCTGGGTTGCGGGTGGTCAGATGATCTAGCTTTTTCTATGTGGGAAACTTAAAGTTGCATAGTCCCCTCCCCCCCCTCCCTCCCTCCCCCCTCCCTCCCTCCCTCCCCCCTCCCTCCCTCCCCTCCCTCCCCTCCCTCCCTCCCAATTCTTTTCCCCCTCCCTTTCAATTTCCCTCCCTTCTCACCTCCCTTACTCTCCCCCACCCTTACTCCCCCCACCCTTACTCTCTCCCCCCATACTCTCCCCCACCAATACTCTCCCCCACCCATACTCTCCCCACCAATACTCTCCCCCACCCATACTCTCCCCCACCAATACCTCCGCCACCCATACTCTCCCCCCCACCCATACTCTCTCCCCACCCATACTCTCCCCCTCCTTACGCTCCCCTCCCTTTCCTCCCCGACCCCTACTCTCCACCCTCCCTTTCCCTCCCCGACCCTTTACTTCTTCCCTCCACCCTTAATCTCCCCCCCCTACCCTTACTCTCACCTTACTCTCCCCCACCCTTACTCTCTCCCCACCTCTTACTCCCTCTCTCTCGTCTCCCCCCTCTCTCCCCCTCCTTCCTCCCTGTTTCCTTCCTCAACTCTATGTTGGTTAATCAAGGTGGGATGGATGTCAAAAACCCGCCCAATTTCACCCATACTGAACCCCCCCCCCCCCCCCCCCCCGCACCATTGTGGCATTTCGGATATATAGCACTACAAAAGAGAACATAATTATTGTGGTATGTGACTTTTGAACGGTCCTAAGGAGTAAGCCAGTTATTACGATTCGAAATAAAATAACTTATTTCGCATTAATTGTCCAATGCAACTAATCTAGTGTTGATGGTTTTAAAACTCGCTGGCAGAGCATGCATCGACTGCCATACTCACAATGCAGAGCTACACTCACAGTGCAGACCCACATACACAATACAGAGCTACACTCACAGTGCAGACCCACACTCACAATGCAGAGCTACACTCACAGTGCAGACCCACATACACAATACAGAGCTACACTCACAGTGCAGACCCACACTCACAATGCAGAGCTACACTCACAGTGCAGACCCACACACACAATGCAGAGCTACACTCACAGTGCAGACCCACACACACAATGCAGAGCTACACTCACAGTGCAGACCCACACACACAATGCAGAGCTACACTCACAGTGCAGACCCACATACACAATGCAGAGCTACACTCACAGTGCAGACCCACACACATAATGCAGAGCTACACTCACAGTGCAGACCCACATACACAATGCAGAGCTACACTCACAGTGCAGACCCACACTCACAATGCAGAGCTACACTCACAGTGCAGACCCACACACACACAATGCAGAGCTACACTCACAGTACAGACCCACACACACACAATGCAGAGCTACACTCACAGTACAGACGCACACACACAATGCAGAGCTACACTCACAGTGCAGACACACACACAATGCAGAGCTACACTCACAGTGCAGACACACACACAATGCAGATCATCACACACAATTCAGATGCCCACACACAATGCAGATCCTCACACAATGCAGATCCCCACCCCAAATTCAGATCCATTCACAATGCAGCCTCACCTAATGTAATATGTCGGAATTCAAATGCAGCACTTGTAATGTAGGCCCGCACTTGCAATGCAGATCCTCACTCACAATGCAGACCCTCACTCGCAAAGCAGATCCTCACAAATAGAGATACACTCACAAAGTAGAGCTCTAATCATAATGCAGATCCTCACTCACAATGCAGGATTCCAACTTACAATCACAAAGCCATACTCATAGTGCACAGCCACACACAGTGCACATCCACACTCACAGTGCACCGCCACACTCACAGTGCACAGCTATACTCACAGTGCACAACCATACAGTGCACAGCCACACTCACAGTGCACAGCCACACACAGTGCACAGCCACACTCACATTGCACATCCACACTCACAGTGCACCGCCACACTCACAGTGCACAGAATTACCTAAATTATTACTCAAACTAAATTCCAAAGATTTGAATCAAATTGGACTAGTGCTGCCCAGCGGTGAAAACAAGTATTAACACCCTTATCTGTTATGAGCAGGGTGAATAAATTCATCACAAAAAAACCCAACCACAATCACAGTGCACAGCCACACTCACAGTGCACAGCCACACTCACAGTACACAGCCACACTTACAATACCGAGCCATATTAGTAATACAGTGCTTCACTAACAATACAGGGCAAAGTGTGGGACTCACTGCCTTAACTGTCTAACACACTACTCACTAGTCTTAAGTAGTTTATGCATTGTCTAACAACACCAGTCTTAGACAACGCTGAAGCACCAATTAACTTTTGACTATTTTTGATCACGTGAACCGGTAAGTCACTTTCTCGGATACAAACCTCACACCATTATGTTCAAGATAATTATTGATGACGCAAACAAGGAACAGTCTATCGTTGTTTTGTTGAGTTTTGTTGTGTGTGCTCGAACAGTGATGCTGTCTGTACCCTGATTGAAACCTACAGGGCGTCTAACACTTAAACCCTGATACAGCTTGGTGGGTCTATCTAGTCATGTTCTAGATACAAGATTCACCCCGTACTGCTGCAGTAGGGGTGCAGACCAACCCTATATAAAAGCTGTCGAAAATGCGGGTCAAAGAATTGAGAGCCTAATTTCACAATCTAAGAAGCAGCATTTATTCTTTACATCTGTCTTATTATTAGCCCGCTACCTTTGAGTTGAAAAATATAATATAATATCTAGTTTAATCAGATTTAAAAGTGAAATCGACGGCGTTCTGCGGCTGCCATCTTGTCTTTTTGCATTCTCTCTCATTCACCAACTCTGTGTTGATATAAGTATCCATTTGACACTGGTGCCAGGCATTCTACTTGTTGTTCCATACTAACGCTATTTTCGACCGTATTTATATAGGGTTGGTATTCACCCGTGTACTACAAGTACCGGGTGAATCTTTTATCTGGTCATGTTCCTGCTTTTGTGTAATCAATCTACAGGTGTGTCACTTCCCCTCAGGTACACCTTTTCTTCCAATACCAGTTCGTTTGTTTGCGTTATTTTCAGGAACTACAGTGAAACCTAAAACCTATCTAAATCGACCGACCATGAGACCGACTTTAAATGATCCATTTAAGGAGGTTGTCGGTTTAGAGAGTTAGAATATCCTTGCAATGGTATTGTTAGGACCTAGATAAAGCGATCGATATAGGGGAGTGGTCGATCTGTGGAGGTGGTCGGTTAATGAGGTTTTACTGTATATCTCTTTGTTTTAAAATAGACACAACAATAAATGTTTTATTTCAGACGTTGAGGATGGCAAGAGAATAGACCCCACCAGTTAAGCTAGTGACATCTGTTGGTAGAATCTGGAACTACTCCAGTCGGGTACATCCCCCAACTGCCTATGATTTCACATGCTATATCTCCATAAAGAATGCTTGGAAAAATAATAAAATGCTTGATTATATTAAGATATTCATATCGCAACAGCCATCAAGCTATTATCCTTGTAATATATATTTTTTTAAAGACAACTACATTGTATTTTTTTCTGGGTTTCACCACCGCTCTCTTCATGTATTGGGGCTGGGTGTTGAGGTTGCAGAATAAGTGCAGATGTCTTAAGCCCCAGTCACACTATGGCTTGCGACCACTTTGCGACCAAAATCACTAAAATGGCATTTTGGTCATAAAGACGTTTTGCACCTGCAACCTCCTTATGACCAAAATGGTCGTTGCTTGCGTGCAGTCAGTGACTGATCGCCGACCGAACGCTGACCATTGTTTTCCATCCCGTCTTTTTTTGCTTTGGTCACAAGGAGGTCGTCGGCTTTTGGTCACAAAGTGGTCGCAAGCCATAGTGTGACTGAGGCATTAAATCAAGACTGGTTTCTTGCCGAGGCCCTATTGACTGTTCTCACTACGTGGGTGTGTGGAGGGTGTGGTCATTGTCTGGCAGGTGACAGGAGCGGTCGCATGGTGGCGCTGCTTTACTGTCTCAGATTGATAACAGATGTTCACACGGAAGGATCCCCGTACCACGGGTTCGAACCCTGGTCGAGTCAAACCAATGGCTTAAAAATGTATACTTGTCGCTTCCTACCCAGGCGCTCGGCATTATAGGGCAAGATAGGGCATGATAGGACAAAGAGTGGTTGGCTCAGTGTCAGGATAATGTGACTGAGTGGGATATCAGG
Source organism: Branchipolynoe longqiensis (assembly GCA_030323885.1). NCBI lineage: Eukaryota > Metazoa > Annelida > Polychaeta > Phyllodocida > Polynoidae > Branchipolynoe > Branchipolynoe longqiensis. The sequence goes on from CM059188.1 coordinate 112,830,888, forward strand.
TCATGGTGCTGGTGGCCTGGTCTCCCAATGAGCAGCACTATAAAGTCGCCATGAGTGCACACTGTCACAAGTCGGTACCCGTCCTGATATGATCGTAGATGTGGCCAGGATGTAAAACTCCAACAACAAATCAGTCTGATCCCCGTATGGACCGGGGCCAGGTTCATAGCATATACTATCAAACACCTGCTGCGCCACCTAGTGTGGGGCACATGAACTGGCTCCAATAGCGTAGTATGTCCGGCACCCAATAGTGATGATTTAAGCTAAGATTCCATACACGCGGTATGCGGCATGTGAATGCGAATGTGGTATGCGGTATAGCTACCCATGCTGACCCCCAATAACCGATGTCTACTTTTTGTGCTGGGGTGTCGTTAAATAAACAACCCCCCCCCCCCAAAAGATACCCATGCCATTTTTGTGTTTTTTTGCTCCATATTTGTGAAGAAAAGTCAAAGTTAATGTTGTTTTCTATGGCAAACACAGCCGTATTCGTATTCGCATTCGCACTGATTGGTCCATGGTTCGATCCATTTGCCGCGTTCGCATTCGCGTTTGTATTCGCATTCGCATTCGGACACATGGAAGCACCACTATTCATTTACATGCTTTTCGGTTTTTTTGCCGCATTCGCATACCGCATATATGGAATCTAGCTTAAGTCAGATAATGGTGGCCGGGTAGCACTGGCAGTGTATCGTTTATCCTGTACACTAAAATTACACGCGCGCACACCAGGCGCGGTGGCCGAATGGGTAGAGTGCGGGCCTCGCGTCCGGGAGATCAGGAGTTCGGTTCCCGGTCTAGTAAAACCAATGATTTATAAAATTGATACTTGTCATTTCCTAGCCAGGCGCTTGGCATTATTAGGATAGGGCAAGGACTGGTTGGCTCAGTGTCAGATATCAGGTCATGGTGCTGGCAGCCTGGTCTCTTAGTGGGGCAGCACTATAAAGTCACCATGAGTGTGCACTAACGCAAGTCAGTACTGTCCTGATATGACCTTAGATGTTGGCAGGATGTAAAACTCCAACAACCAAATAACTAAAATTACACACGCGGTTATCCAGACCCTTCTCTAATGTCAGTACCTTTGCTTTTATTTGGTCCGTCCTGATCTGAACATAGCTATTGCTAGGACGTAAAACCCCAACAAACAAAGCTTTGTTTGGAAATTGTATTCGACCCACGTTGACTATTTAGCGGCGTTTGATAAGTAATGTGGGAAGACTCTTCTTTCACATTGATTTTAGTTATATTATTTTGTAGTTCTAATTTAATTAGGGTAATGGTTTGTCATGTCTATTGGTTATACTTCACTTAATTAAAATGCTTTGTTATTAGTAATGTATTATATTATAATCGGATCGGTGATGTTAGTTAAATGATAATTATATTCTGATTCACTTCAAATGAAGTAGAGTCAAACCAATGACTTAAAAAATTGATACTTGTCGCTTCCTAGCCAGGCGCTCGGCATTATTAGGATAGGGCAAGGACTGGTTGGCTCAGTGTCAGGATAATGTGTCTGAGTGGGATATCAAGTCATGGTGCTGGTGGCCTGGTTTCCCAGTGGGGCAGCACTATAAAGTCGCCATGAGTGTGCACTGTCACAAGTCGGTACCCGTCCTGATATGACTTTAGATGTTGTTATGACGTAAAACAACAAACAAACAAATGATAAAGTATGACAATCGGCGTTTGACCGAGACTGGGGTTGAGCTTTAGGTTTGTACCCTGCTCTTTGAAAGGAACTGGTTGATTTATTAAGGTATTTCACCAGTAGGCGGCCTGTTTGCCTATTGGTCCATCTAAACTAGGGCCCCTTGCTAACCACCGGGCGCGGTGGCCGAATCGGTAGAGCGCGGGCCTCGTGTGTGGGAGATCAGAAGTTGGGTTCCTGGTCGAGTCAAACCAATGACTTGTCAAATTGATACTTGTCGTTTCCTGGTCTGGTGCTCAGGATTATTTGGATAGGGCAAGGACTGGTTAGCTCAGTGTCAGGATAATGTGACTGAGCGGGATATCAGGTCATGGTGCTGACAGCCTGAATTCCTGGTGGGGAAGCACTATAAAGTCGCCATGAGTGCACACTGCCACAAGTTGATGTGACCTTAGATGTTGCCAGGATGTAAAACAACCAACAAATGTCGATTTGGCATGGTGTTGTTATATATATATAATATTTTTTAACTTACAAGTGGCACCTCACGCTCGGGATGCAATGTAATCGTCCGTCCTGATATGACCTTAGATGTTGTCAGGACGTAAAACAACCAACCAATGCTGATTTGACATGGTGTTGTTATATATATATAATATTTTTTAACTTACAAGCCACACTAATAGCGCTCGGGGTGTAATGTAATCGTCAGTCCTGATATGACCTTTGATGTTGCCAGGACGTAAAACTCCAACAACCACCCATTGTAATGTAATCGTAGTGTAGTAAACAACGTCCAACTGGACGATTGTGCTCCAGGGTGGTTTCACAGCTGTTGTGTCAGTTGGCGCCGCTCCTACCCCTGCCCCCCCCCCCCCCTCCTACCCTGCCCTGAAAACTCCTCCAGTCAGCTGTCCTCCCATACCAGGCCTAGCATGTCTCAGCTGACTGTGTCCTTCATTAAAGCTGCAGAGTCCGATGAAATATCAAATTTTCAAAACCAAACTAATTATCTAGATTTGATTTTACATATCTAACTTAGATCATCATCATCATCATCATGCTGTCGGTCGTGATGCGACAAAGACTGCTTTCATTACTTGACTGCCGCTCTCCATTTAGCTCTCTGCTGTGAGAGTTGCGTCCATGAGAATTTCATGAAAGCTGCCTGCAAAAGTGTTGAAGTGCTGCTGGCTTTTGCAAGTCACCAGCGGCACTCTCTCGGGGAGCAAATAGAGGTTTCACACTGGCAAGAACATGCCAAGACAGGCGCAAAACTATTTGTCCCTGCAGTGGCTGGTCGGGAGTTGTTGGGAGTTCCACACAGCAACCACCCTCAATGCTGCCACAGTGACATGGTTTTCTGTTTAGGGTTTGCTCCCTTAGCCTTCGGTTCTGTCAAGAACCTGTACCACAAGGCAGTGGTTTACAATTCTGCAGGGCAGGGGCGTCAAACTCCCTGAGGTATTGCTATACCTGCAATACCTGCATACCTAACTTAGATACTGACACACTTATTAAGCATTTATTTCTGCGTAGAAGGCAACACTGAGTCAATTTAACAGAACCTGTTACTGCAGAAGTCTATGGTGTCAGAGTTTTGGCAAGCTTGCCAAAACTAATTTTCTATGTTTGCACCCAAAATCTCTCAAAAGTTTACCATTTAAAATATAAGTAACTTTGAACTAATGTAAAGTAGATGAGCCTCTCTCAAAAGGTGATAACTCTTCTTTTGTGTGTCCATTGTAACAATTGACACAAAACAGCACAGAAACGGTTACACTGAAAACACAAGGATATTTGCTTCAAATCAATATGTATTCTATAGGGATTATGAAACACCATGTAAAAAAACAAATCAGTTTATCCTGACCAAATGCATAAGCAGATAGTATGTTGATCATTACAATGGACAAAGTTTTGTCCCATATTGCTTAGCACCTTTTGAGACAGTCTCATTATATACTAGTGATCGATCTAATATATTTATCTCAGAAAAAATACCGAAATTCAAAACCATCAGCTATCCAACTTTAACCTTAATACAGCCTTAATCCATTTGACACAGTTGGGCGTTTAGCTGCATAACCTGACACCGGACGCGGTAGCCGAATCGATAGAGCGCAGGCTTCCCGTGCGGAAGGTCGGGGAGTTTGATTCCCTGTCGAGTCAAAGCAATGATTTACTAAATTGATACTTGTCGCTACCTAACCTCGGCATAATAGGATAGGGCAACGACTGGTTGAATTCGGTGTCAGGATAATGTGACTGAGTGGGATATTAGGTCATGGGGCTGCTAGCCTGGTCTCCCAGTGGGGCATCGCTATAAAGTCGCCATGAGTGATCATCCCTCCGGCCAGGAGTGGGGGGGGGGGGTACCAGCATGCACTTCGCCCGCCCTCCCCCCACAAGCTGTTTTTAGTAGGAATTCAAGACTTCATTTGGATTTTGGCAAAAAAACAATGACGAATGGTGATTATGGACTAATAATAATGTACATCAGTGGGGACACTTTAATGTAATTCATGGCTTTTGAAGACTAATTACCCAAAATAGATTAATTTGAAGGCTTTTCAAGGCCTTGAAAGACTTACAAAGACTTTCCAGGCCCCATACGGGGCTATATATGGCATGTCCGGGGTATATATATATATATGTGTGTGTGTGTGCGGCCACTGAGCGCGGTGTCAGTAGCGCCGGCCGGAAGCACGTGTCCAGGTGACGGACTCGCCTCGTGCCACGTGACCGGCGAGCGAGTGTCAACAGAGTGACGTCACACGGCGCCACCCCACATACCGCGTCTCGTTGCGTACAGGAGGACCACTGCTCCCGTCGTGTAACCGGTATCCTCGGTATCCTCCTCCCGTGACACGCATTCTCCAGGGTCAGCCCGGTACCAGCGACGATGCCCAGAGTGTAGCTCACATACATACATACATACATACATGCACTCACTCACTTGCCGCACTTGCTTGGTCCGATCGGGGCCACTGACGCCAATGAGGAATGGTTGTGGAGCTGTGAGCGGAACGACGTAAGGCTAAGTGTCCGTGCTGGTGAGTTGACCACAACAGCAGGCGTAACTGGGCTGTGAAGAGGCATTGAGAGACACTGAGGGACACTGAGAGGCACTGACATACACTGAGAGGCACTGACAGACACGGAGAGGTACTGACAGACACGGAGAGGCACTGATAGACACGGAGAGGCACTGACAGACACGGAGAGGCACTGACAGACACGGAAAGGCACTGATAGACACGGAGAGGCACTGACAGACACGGAGAGGCACTGACAGAGACGGAGAGGCACTGACAGACACGGAGAGGCACTGACAGACACGGAGAGGCACTGACAGACACGGAGAGGCACTGACAGACACGGAGAGGCACTGACAGACACGGAGAGGCACTGACAGACACGGAGAGGCACTGACAGACACGGAGAGGCACTGACAGACACGGAGAGGCACTGACAGACACGGAGAGGCACTGACAGACACGGAGAGGCACTGACAGACACTGAGAGGAGGTGGAGGAGATCGAGCTGTCAGAACCAGCACCAGCAGCATGGCCAGCAATGGCGAGTGTGATGAAGCAGGTACGTAGTGCAGTATACCTGTCCAGATAGTGCTCCCCCTCCCCCCGGAACTAGTGCAGTGACATGCAGTAGGGACTGCCCACCACTCTGCTGCTGTTTGTTATAGGGTGACACTTAACATAGAATAAGGCACTTTAAAGTGCACTCCCCTCGCCACTTGAAGGCAGACCCAACAAACAAGCAGGTCCTGAGGGCAAGGACACTGAATAGAACATGTCCCACCAGGCCTGCCCCTTCCTAAATGCGGCCCGTGTGTGGAGGTGCAGGGCTAAGGGGTGAATTAGGAGGTGGCCGCTGGCTGCTTAAAGTGTTAATGTGAGTGTCCCCTTGCCAGCGAAACGTCGACCCCGGATCACAGGTGGTGGTGCCTGTATTTGTGACAGAAACAGCAGAAATTAGGGTCTAGTTTGCAATAGGCAATGGACTGAAGGGTAGAATATCTACTTCATGTGTGGGGCTGTGATCCCCAGCCGAGTCAGACCATTCATTTAAAGCTGCATAGTTTGATGAAAATGTCAAATTTTCAAAACCGAAACAATTATCTAGATTTGATTTTACATATCTAATTTAGATACTGGTGCACTTGTGAAACATTTGTGGTCATATAGAAGGCAATTTAATAGAATCTGTTTTTGCAGAAGCCTATGATGTCAGAGTTTTGGCGTGCTTGCCAAAATTAATTATTCGTGTTTGCACTACAGATATCTCAAAAGTTAGCCATTTAAAATAAGTTACTTTAAACTAAAGTAAGTTTTATAATGATCAACCTAATATACAGTACAACCCCGTTAAACCAAGCTCGGTTAAACCAAACGATCGGTTTATCCTAACTTTTTTTGGTGGCCCGCCAAAATACTACCATTAATCATATAAAAAATAGTTGCTTTAACCAAATTCGGTTAATCCAAACAAAATTGTCGGCCCCAGGGCATTTCCGGTATGGTTAAACCAAACTTTCATGTGGTTTTAAGATCATCTGAGAACATATTATATGATAGATGGTAGTATTTTGCCGGTTCGCCGAAAAAAGTTTGGGTTAACCGATCGTTTGGTTTAACCGAGCTTGGTTTAATGGAGTTAAACTGTATATACATAAAAAACAATAATCAAAGTGTCCACATACATTGTATATTACATTCTTAATGCACCCACGTTTTTGCCAAAGTCGAAGTCAAAGCTCGGTTAAACCAATGATCGGTTAAACCAATGATCGGTTAATCCAAACAAATGTCTAGGGTCCCTTCAAGTTTGGTTTAACGGGGTTATACTGTATTTATCTCAGAAAATGACAGAAGCTCAAAATCATCGGACCATGCAACTTAATAAAAGATGGGGAAAGTACTGTTTTGTTGCTATTTTGCTTAGACAAGAAATCGTTAGCTCAGTGCCATGCTGCCCATGACATGGAATCTCAGTGGGGCAGTACTATTAAGTAGTCACTGTCATTAATAGGAGCTTGTCTTGAGATGTTGATAGGATTAAAATCCAATCAGTCACGTGACAAAGCAATGCCATAACACAATATTCAGGGTATCTTCTTAAAGTTACGAAAACAGATATTTTCAGTTTCAATGAGAAAATTCCCAATTCACTAAAATGGAGGTAATCTCTAAATTATTCCATTGATTAAATCTGTTTTGGACAAGTATTATATACACATTTAGTCAAAAGAAAGTCTGGTAGACTGCAAAGTGCAAATATAAATACGATTCACGAAAAACAATACTGAGAAAATGTCTGTCTCGATTCCGACCAAAGGCTTCCCTCATAACAACTCCTGAATATTAAGTTTGAACTTTGAATGCCGAGTCTAATATACAAACTATTTTAGGACATTCCAGAGAATACTAAACTGGACACTTGTGTTGGGAGCACAGACTTTACAGGTGTTACACCGATCTTCCGCTTTTTCATTTTCTAATATTAGCAACCCTGAAATGCCATTAATATTGTAATATTATATAACATATGGATAATTTGGAGACAAAAAAAATCCAAAAACAAAAGATTCTGGGGGGGGGGGGTACCCCCCCCCAATATAACATCTCATCAGATCTTCCGGTTTTTCATTTTCTAATGTTAGCAACCCTGCAATGCCATTAATATAGTAATATTATGTAACTCTTACGGATTATTTGAAAAAGTATTTTGGGGGGGGGGCGTGGGGGGAGTACCCCCAGACAAGATAGGATGGCAGCCAGAGAACGCCGCTCTTGCCAAAACTCTTATACCATAGACTTCTGCAGTAACAGGTTCTATTAAATTGACTCAGTATTGCCTTTTACGCAGAAACAAACGTTTAATAAATGCACCAGTATCTAAGTTAGAGATGTAGAATCAGATCTAGATAATTGTTTTGGTTTTGAAAATATGATACTTCATCGGACTATGCAACTTTAAGATCCTCCGATTTTTCATTTTCCAAAGTTGGCAGCCCTGACATTAGTTATTGTGACCGTCTGGCTTGTTATTGTAGGAGACTCGACTGAGAGTGTGTGCAGTAATATATGTAGCAGACAAACCTAACCACAGGCTCTGACACAAATTGGTGTCACTTGTTGCGGCTGCACGTGGTGCGGTGCGTGCAAAGTGAACACAGACGTTGGAATAACCATCTGGGTCAACCATTTAGCTAGTTGACAATTGGCAACGGCCGCTCTATCGTAGTGCAATATTCAGGAGAGATTTACCGGGCGTCGTAGCCGAATCGGTAGAGCGCAGGCCTCCCGTGCGGGAGATTGGCAGTTCTATTAACGGTCGAGTCAAACCCATGACTTAGAACGTTGATTCTTGTCGCTTCCTAGCTTGGCATTAATAGGTTTGTTTGTTGTTGTTTTATGTCCTAGCAACATCTAAGGTCATATCAGGACGGGTACCGACTTTTTTGTGACATTGCGCACTCATGGAGACTGTATAGTCCTGCCCCACTGGGAGACCAGGCCACCAGCATCCCATTCAGTCATATTATCCTGACACTGAGCCAACCAGTCCTTGTCCTATCCTAATAATGCCGAGCGCCAGGCTAGGAAGCGACAAGTATCAATTTTGAAGTCATTGGTTTGACTCCACCAGGGTTCGAACCCACGATCTACCAACACGGGAGATGGAGGCTCTAACTCATTCGGCCATCCCGTCTGGTCCGCATTAATAGGATAGGGCAAGGACTGGTCAGCTCAGTGTCATGAAGATGTGACTGAATGGGATATCAAGTCATGGTGCTGGTGGCCTGGTTTCCCAGTGGGGCAGCACTATAAAGTCGCCATGAGTGCGCACTGTCATAGGGTTGGTACCCGTACTGATATCACCATAGATGTTGCCAGGACGTAAAACCCCAACCAACCAACCTAGTGGATACATCTTTTTCCCCATTCTAATCGATGAGACCCAGATAAAGCCAAGCTAATTATAATCGTTATCTCCAAAGTAATATATTTGGAGTTTGATTTAAGTTTACCCATGTCTGTTGAATTCAGTCCACTTTGTAGATCCTAGATGGTTCTTGTTTAAAACGGGGTGAAAAAAAGAAAAGAATTCATTCCTGTCACATCAAACATACTTTGGAACCAATTAAATACAACCTTATTGGCTGCTACTGGTATGACCTTAAGCTGAGATTCCTTCTACGCGGTATGCGGTATGCGGTATGTGAATGGGAGGATTCCTTCTACGCGGTAAGCGGCATGCGTCTCCCCACCACCACCACTACCAGATGTTTCCACTCAGCACACCTGTGTGTGACCGTTCCGTAATGATCAGTCGCCTCTCCTAGTCTAAAACTAATGGACAAATGCGACTGACGTTTCTATTCGCATACCACGTGCCACATGCCACACCGACCAGACGGGATGGCCGAATGAGTTAGAGCGTCCGTCTCCCGTGCTGGTAGATCGTGGGGTCGTGGGTTCGAGTCCCGGTCGAGTCAAACCAATGACTTTAAAATTGATACTTGTTGCTTCCTAGCCAGGCGCTCGGCATTATTAGGATAGGGCAAGGACTGGTGTGCTCAGTGTCAGGATAATGTGACTGAGTGGGATACCAGGTCATGGTGCCGGCGGCCTGGTTTCCCAGTGGGACAGCACTATAAAGTCGCCATGAGTGCGCACTGTCACAAGTCGGTACCCGTCCTGATATGACCTTAGATATTGCTAGGACGTAAAACAACAACAAACAACATGCCACACCGAGTTGCCGCATTCGCATACCGTGTGTAAGGGATGTAGCCCATTGACTTCAAGGCGTTTCGATTTTTTGCCACATTCGCATTCGCATACCGCGTGTAAGGAATCTTAGCTTTAGATAAAAAGATTCACCCGGTACTTGTAGTACACGGGTGAACGACAACGTAGTCTAAATATGGGCGAAAATAGCTTTAGTATGGAACATGAAGTAGAAACTGTGGTTCCATGAGCAAATGGCTACATATATTGGCACAGATTTGGTGAAATGGGAGAGAATGCAAAAAGACAAGATGGCGGCCAGAGAACGCCGTCGATTTCACTTTTAAATTGCATTAAAGTATATGTTTTATTATATTTTTCAACTCAAAAGTAGCGGGTAAATATGAAGACATATACAAAGAATAAATGTTGCTTCTTAGATTGTAAAATTAGGCTCTCATTTCATTAACCCGATTTTTCGACCTTTTTTATATAGGGTTGGTATTCACCCGTGTACTGCGAGTACAGGATGAATCCTTTATCTAGTATGACTTATGATAGATGTTGCCAGGACGTAAAACTCCAACAATCAATCAGCTACTGGGAACATCAGATGCACCATGGAGGTCAACAAAGGCTATTAAGGAGCAAGTGTTTTTATTTACTGCATTAACATTTCCACTAATATTGCCATTCTGTGGTTTTCTCCGAAAAGAAATTGACCTGTTCTGCATCCTATAACTTGAAGCTGCATAGGCCTGATGCTTTTGAGTTTCGGCCATTTTCTGAGATAAGCCTTATAATCTACCTTCCTCACTGTAGTCTCACTCACTTTTTTTTTAAATGGCTCCGCTTCTACATAGCAACCAATGCTTAACAAGTGCCCGAGGATCCAATTTGGATATGTTGGTTCTTTGTTTGTTGGAGTTTTGCATCCTGGCATCATCTAAGGGCATATCAGGACAGGTACTCACTTGTGACAGTGCACACTCATGGTCACTTTATAGTGCTGCCCCACTTGGAAATCAGGCCACTGGCACCATGACCCAATATCCCACTCAGTCACATTATCCTGACACTGACCTAAATATACCAGTCCTTGCCCTATCCTATTAATGCCGAGCGCCAGGCTAGGTAGTAACAAGTATCAATTCTATAAGTCATTGGTTAGTAACAAGTATCAGTTCTATAAGTCATTGGTTTGACTCCACCGGGATCCAAACTCCCGATCTCCCGCACGCGAGGTCCGCGCTCTACCGATTCGGCCACCGCGCCTGGTAAGTTGGATATGTGGAATAAAATATAGTTACAGTATAACCCCGTTAAACCAAACTTGAAAGGACCCTAGAAATGTGTTTGGATTAACCGATCATTGGTTTAACCGAGCTTTGGCTTTGACTTTGAGAAAGCGTGTATTGCACATGTAATATGCAATGTATTTGGACACTTTGATTGCTTTTTTTATGTATATACAGTATAACCCTGTTAAACCAAGCTCGGTTAAGCCAATCGATCAGTTAAAATACTACCATTTATCATATAAAAAAGTCGGTGGGGTCTCCGATGTCCTTATAACCACATGAAAGTTTGGTTTAACCATACTGGAGTGGCCTGGGGTCTGACAATTTTGTTTGGATTAAGCGATAATTTGGATTAACCAACTTTGGTTTAACCAACTTTTTTATATGATAAATGGTAGTATTTTGCCGGGCCGCCGAAAAAAGTTTGGATTAACCGATCATTTGGTTTAACCGAGCTTGGTTTAACGGGGTTCTACTGTAAGTGTTTTGGTTTTGAAAATTTGATGCCTTCATCGGACTATGCAGCTTTAAGTAGTTGACTTAGTACCAGAGCGGCAGGAGTGCAAGTGTGAACAGGCCCACTTGTTTGTTGCGCTGAACTTGTTTGTTGCGCTTGACATCTCCATGGGAGATCTACAGTAAGCCACTACACCCCCTGAGAACAAGGGTCTTATATATGTGGAGGGTCATCGAATCGACGTGAAGGGGCCTAATTAGCAGCGTTCGGCGCTGTGTGTGGTGGTGGTGGTGGTGGTGGTGGTGGTGGTGGTGGTGGTGGTGGTGGGGGCCTTGCACCGTGCACAGCGGGGTGGGGGTGGGGGTAGGGGTAGGGGTTGGGATTAAGGGGTAGGGGCAGCAGGCATGGAGGGCCGGGGCCGTGTGTTTGTTTGTTGTTTTACGTCCTAGCAACATCTAAGGTCATATCAAGACGGGTACTGACATGTGACAGTGCACACTCATGGTGACTTTATAGTGCTGCCCCACTAGGAGACCAGGCCGCCAGCACCATGACCTGATATCCCACTCATCACATTATCCTGACACTGAGCCAACCAGTGCTTGCCATATCCTAATAATGCTGAGCGCTAGGCTAGGATGTAACAAGTATACATTTTTATAAGTCATTGGTTTGACTCGACATGGGTTTGAACCCATGGATCCATGGGTTTGGATGTCCCAAAACAGGAGCCGGACGCTCAACTCATTCAGCCGGGGCCGTGTGCAAACATCGTCTCCCGTCCCGGTGTGCCCCGGACAGGCAGGAACAGGCGCCGTCTAACCGCCAAACTCAGACTGTCCTCGACTCTTTCTTACCCACGGTTCGGTACTTGAAAACCTGGAAAGTCCTGGAATTTGATAATTCAGGATTCCAGGCCCGGAAAGTCCTGGAATTTGTCTAAAGATCCTTGAACATCCTTGAAGATGGAAAATCCTGACCATATTTTTTGTAAAAGGCTATTTTCGCCAACGTGCCCATACTTCAATCAGTGACAGTATTAAAACTAAAAGTGATTGTTGTGGGTTTGTTTTCCTGCCTCTTGATTTTTATATTAAAACCATACATTTAGTCATTGTTATTTCTCATGCTTATTCACAATTCACATCTCACCCAGTGAATCGACTATGAATACAGCTGTGTTTTGGGGAACTTTAATTGAAAAGAAGCCTGGAATTTTGCACTGAAAGTCGTGGAATTTGATATGTCAAAATGAGTATGAACCCGGTTACCCCTTCTGCACAGAATGCAGGCGGCAAATACATGACAACTGGGTGTGGTGGCCAAATCGATAGAGCGCGGGTCTCGCGTGCTGGACATCAATTGTTTTGTTCCCGGTTGAGTGAAACCAAGCACTTACAAAATTGATACTTGTGGCTTCTTAGCCTGGTGTTCGTCATTAATAGGATAGGGCAAGGGCTGGTTAACTCAGTGTCATAATAATATGACTGAGTGGGATATTGGGTCATGGTGCTGGTGGCCTGATTCCCCAGTGGGGCAGCACTATAAGGTCACCATTAGTGTGCACCGTCACAAGTCGGTACCTATCCTGATATAACCTTAGATGATGCCAGGATGTAAAACTCCAACAAACAACCAATATACGAGAGACTGGAGGTGGAGGTGAGAAGCCGTAACAGAATGAGTTGAGGGTCCGCCCTGTCCCGCCTCCTGTTTTGGTAGGTCATGGGACCCTGGTCAAGTTAAACCAATGACTTAAAAATTGATACTTGTTCGTTACCTAGCCTGGCGTTCGGGAACTTAAAGCTGCATAGTCCAATGAAATATCAAATTTTCAAAACCAAACCAATTATGGAGATTTGATTTTACATATCTAACTTAGATACTGATGCATTTATTAAGCATTTGTTTCTGTGTAGAAGGCAATACTGAGTCAATTTAACAGAACCTGTTACTGCAGAAGTCTATGGTGTCAGAGTTTTGGCAAGCCTGCCAAAACTAATTTTCCATGTTTGCACTCAAAATATCTCAAAAGTTTACCACTTAAAATAAAAGTAACTTTGAACTAATGTAAAGTAGATACTAATATATTTATCTCAGAAAAAATACCGAAATTCAAAACCATCGGACTATGCAACTCGTGGGTTCGAACCCTGGTCGAGTCAAACCAATGACTTAAAAATTGATACTTGTCACTTCCTAGCCAGGCGCTCGGTATTATTAGGACAGTGTCAGGATAATGTGACTGAGTGGGATACCAGGTCATGGTGCCGGTGGCCTGGTTTCCCCGTGGGACAGCACTATAAAGTCGCCATGAGTGCGCACTGTCACAAGTCGGTACCCTTCCTTAGATGTTGCTAGGACGTAAAACAACAAACAAACAAAAAGCTAATGCTAATAGGATATTATCCTACATAGAGGATAAAGTAAAGATAAAGTATATAATTATATCGTGTGAATGTAATAGCTGTGAAGAGTAGGCACGATCTGATTGGCAGATCAGTGCCAGCCATATTATACAAGGAAGGACCTGCGTTGGTATAGGTAAAGTATACTGAAGGTATTATTTAATGACGGCACTGCTTGTACTTTCCCAATTCAGCCATATAAGTGGTTCAACATGTGCAAGTCAGTAACCATTCCAAGGTTCAACCAACTGTAGCTGACCATGTGTCATACATACATCATCGTCCCGCAATGATTGCATGTTTGTCGCTTTCACCCGTCTTGACATGACCTTAGATGTTGCCAGGATGTAAAACTCCAACAACCAACCAATCATCGCTTTCCTCGTTCTCCGTTTTGTTTGGTGACTCTTCATATGCTTCTCAAGTTTCCAATAAGCATGGTGTAATATAGACTATGTACCCGATCTATGGATAGTTGACTTGTTAAATCCTTATGTACTCATGTTTTCAGATTGCCTTATTGTAACTAACAGTTCCGATAACCCCGACTTGGTAAGATCCAGATCTCTGAGTAATTCTGCGCAACTCTTGATACAATCCGCAAACATACTCGAGTCTCTTTTTGTTTGCTTGTTTAATGACCCCACCCCCACCCCCACCCCCACCCCCCAGCACAAAAAGTAAACATAATCTGTTGGTGGGGTGGGGAGGGGTCATATAGTTGTTTAGTATAACTGACTAAAATAATTAAGTTTGACACACTTGAGTCTAGCTTTGACTGTGTATAGATGTGTTGTCGATAACCAGCTGTCATTCGCTTTAATTCCAGTGGGAGACTCCTTTGACTCAAAGTCACTGGGCCTGCGCGCCCAGAAAAAGTTGCTTGGCAAGATGGCTTCCAAGAAAATTGCGAAGCACTTCATTGACGACACATCGGCGCGCCTGCTGGACCATGTCTACCGCATCGCTCGCGACTACTCAGGCAGCAAGAAGACAGCCGAGAAGCTCATGAAGGACCTCATCAAGACGGTCATCAAGGTGGGCATCCTCTACCGCAACGAGCAGTTCAATGCCGAAGAGCTCGAGCTGGCGGAGCGCTTCAAGAAGAAGTTCCGTACCGTGGCCATGACGGTCATCAGCTTCTACGAAGTCGATTACTCATTTGACAAGAACTTCCTCAGTCGAGCGCTGAATGAGTGTCGGGCAATGCTGAAACAGCTTGTCTCACAGCATTTGACGGATAAGTCTTTCGGGAGGATAGACAATGTTTTCAGTTTCTTCGGCGATGTTGAGTTCTTGGACACCATGTTCCGGCCAGATAGCACCCATCGACCTCAGCTCGACAAAATTGTCGTGGACCTGAACTATCTGGTTGACAACAATGTGTTATGAGTAGTTGCTGCCTTACGTAGTACTACTACCTATCATTTTTGGATTGTTGCTGATTCCGCAATCCTTCGATTCAGAATGGCATCATGGTTCTGTGGAACAAAGACACACCTTAATCATGCGTATAGCACAGTGAGAGGAAGGGAGGAAGGGATGCGGGTCCAGACATTGAAGTGTCTTGTCTGCACTCAAGGTGTTGCGCACTCCCTCTGACTTTCACCATCTACAAGAATATGGAAGAAGCCGTCTTTTCGCAACCAAGACATAAAGCTACCAGTTTCGCTCTACCATTCTCACCCTTGTTAAGCTGGCCTTTTCTATAATCTATAGCCGCCTAACATCTAACCTACTAATCTATTCTAAGTAACCAGCAAGGTCCCATTGATGGCGGTGGCCTTTTAATACAACTGGGAAGCTGTTATCTCTACTACGGAATCTGGACAGTCTGAATGTGTCGCGAATGAACTGAGGAGCACTTCTACCGGGTTTCTCCTAATAAGGTCCTGGTGGCCTGGTTTCCCAGTCGGGCAGCACTTTAAAGTCACCAATTAATACACACTGTCACAAGTCGGTATCTGTCCTGATATTACCTTAGATGTTGCCAGGATGTCAAACTCCAACAACCATCCAACTCCCAGTGCGCCTTTGTGAGCTGCTTGTGGCCCTCATGTCACGTGATCAGCTTCCCTATCATCTCATCTCCCCGCTATCAGCCAGAGGGCGCTGCCTTCCGCCGTACAAGTTACTGTAGCTACCCCAGAGCTATTCCCAATTGTGAAGATTCCTTTCTCCAGCAGTTTATATGGCGAGAGTTAATTGATTTAGTGTTATATAATAATGTCATTACGAAAAGAATTCTGTGCTTTGAAAGCTTCATGTGATAAAAATGTAATGGCGCTTAGGACCGTACACCATTTGGTTGCGTTACTAGACTTATAATAATAATGGATCTAAAGATAGTTTGTCACAATTACAGCACATGAATGCCTGTAAAGAGCCAATGTTTCAGTGAGTGTTGAGCATGCACGCGACATAAACCTGTTTATATATATATATATATGAATTTACGGTTGTTATACATTGATATCTATATTTGCTTGCCGGAGATGTTAGGTTATGTAACTGTTGAGAGCCCCCATGTGGTCTGATTGTGAAAGAGCCCCCCTGGTGATTAGGTCTGACTGGAAGCAGCCCCTAACACTGTTCTCTGCCATCTTGGTGCCCTTCCCAACTTTCCACAAGTTGAGCAGTTTCTACGGGGAGGTCAGTGAAGTGTGAAAATGGGTATATATATATATATCTTCCCCCTCCCTCATATTTGTTTTGTCCATCATATCGTCTTTTTCAATTAATAATAGCAGCAGTCGAGAACATCATTATTACGTGTATGACCTTAGATGTTACCAGTATGTAAAACAACCAACCAAATCATTATTACATTAGATTCTATGCTTTATACGTCAGACACGATAGGCGTGCGATCACTTTGCAACAAAAAAAACAACCTTGGGTGGTCGTAAAAAGGTCCTCAGATCACTGACTTTTTAGCGACCATTTTGATTGCAAGAAGGTTTTGGTTGCCCGGAGGTCACTGATCATTTGCACAGGTTGGTGATCAATCACCGACTGATCGATGACCAATCGCATTGCTGCAACCACTTGGCGATTGGTTGGCAACTGATCTGCAATCGAACGGTGATCAGCCACAAACCATGATTGGTTGGCAACTGATCTGCAATCGAACGGTGATCAGTCACAAACCACGATTGGTTGGCAACTGATCTGCAATCGAATGGTGATCAGTCACAAACTGTGATTGGTTGGCAAATGATCTGCAATCAAACGGTGATCAGTCACAAACCGCGATTGGTTGGCAAATGATCTGCAATCAAACGGTGATCAGTCACAAACCGCGATTGGTTGGCAACTGATCTGCAAGCTGGGGGCCATAAAGAACCTCCCCCTGCAACCCCCCTCCCACAAAAAAGATTAATCAGTTGCCCAATTCCTCTGCTTTTAGCTGGAGTGTGGACCTAGTTTAAAGGTGTCCTCAAATGGGCGGTGGCCGAATTGATATAGAACGTGGGCCTCGCATGCGGGAATTTGGGAGTTTGGTTCCGGGGTCGAGTCAAAAGCAATGACTTATAAAGTTGACACTTCTCACTTCCTAGCCTCGTGCTTGGCGTTAATAGGATAGGGCCCCTAGTTAACCATCAGGACTGTATTACTAACTACATGACGCTCAAACATGACGTCTGTATATACAACTGTAGCTGTACAAATAAGCACCATGTCATGTTTACTTTGTAACTAGCTGCGGTGCAAAGATTCGGAAAGTCAAGTCTTCTTTACTTATCCATCTCTGCTCGCAGTTACACCATTATATTTCCTCAGTGGATGGACAATCTATCATTTTCTATTCCATTTTTTGTTTATTTTATAATCATGTAACCATTGATACGTAATATGTAATATATTCAATTTGTTGAAGAAATGAGTTCATGGAAGTGTATTATGGGCAACGTTTCCAATTGTACAGAGTTGACCTCTTCAAGAGAATATCATGAATAATTCTGTTATAAATTGTACAGGATTTCCTATGCGCATGACATGTCCGAGATGTGAATTTTATTATTTATTTCACGTTGTCATTATAATTTGAGAAATTCTCCTGTGCGCATTTTGGTGTTTCTTGTACTCGATATGTATTTTGGTTAATTTGGTAATCTACCAACTTGCTGACCGCAGACAGTGGACGAATTTGTATGTAGCATGTAGCCATGCTGAATTTTACACTAACATGTCACCTATATTTGACAATACAGAATAATGTACAGCAATAAATGGAATCTTTTGTAATGTAAACATAAGTGTTGCTCAGTCAGTCCCAGTTGTGGGTGTTGACGGGTGTATGTATAGAAGAAACAAGCCGACTACATGATTCAGTTTGTACAAAAAGCTATATTTCCAATGCAAAATTGCTGATTCAAATCATGTTGCTCATTCACTGATGCACTCACTCGAACATGCATACTCACTCACCACCTACTGAAATAGACTAAATGTAGCTTGGTTCCCCACTACAGTCGCGTAGACTTTAGACTTGACACAAAGGATTACGTCACTCGGTGTTACTCTGGCGCAGCCATTAATTTACGGTTATATTTTGCAATAACTATGTTCCAGCATCTCACCAAGTTTGATTTAAATCATGTATGTTTAGCGAATATAAATATCGATCCCAAAATAGATGCCGGAATTGGTATAAGTTATACGCTTGATGGCTTATGGAGTTGACGGCACCAGTGCAGAGTAGTGTATGCAGCGAGGAGGAACATCTACACTGGTCCCTCCCTACATGGCTTTGTGGCGGGGAACCAAGCTAATACTCGCTCGCTCGCTCGCTCACTCACTCACTCACTCACTCACTCACTCACTCACTCACTCACTCACTCACTCACTCACTCACTCACTCACTCACTCACTCACACTCAACAGAAGCCCTCGATCTGCTGTCGGTAGTTGTCGCGGAGTGCCTGCAGCCCGCTGATGGCCTCTGCGTACTCGTCACGCTCAACTCCAGACTCGAGCAGGTTGGTAAACTTGCCGAGTTTGAGACGCGCAGACTGCTTCAGCATCGTCTCGAGTAGGTCGGCAGTGCACGGGGAGGTCTGCAGGGCCGTCATCATTGGCACGTTGTCTACAACTGATGGGACAGAGTGAAGCGGTGTAAAGAGGACGGCTTATATAGGGGTGCATGGAGGGAACAGGGTGATGCGGTGTAAAGAGGACGGCTTATATAGGGGTGCATGGAGGGAACCGGGTGAAGCGGTGTAAAGAGGACGGCTCATATAGGGGTGCACTGAGGGGACGGGGTGAAGCGGTGTAAAGAGGACGGCTCATATAGGGGTGCACTTAGAGGACGGTGTAAAGTGGTGTAAAGAGGATGGCTCATATAGGGGTGCACTGAAGGGATGGGGTGAAGAGGTGTAAAGAGGGTGGCTTATATTGGGGTGCACTTAAGGGGTGGTGTAAAGAGGATGGATTATATATATAGGGGCACGCTGAGGGGACGGGGTGAAGTGGTGTAAAGAGGACAGCTTATATAGGGCTACACTTAGGGGGGCAGTGTAAAGAGGATGGCTTATATAGGGGGCAGTGTAAAGAGGACGGCTTATATAGGGGCACACTGAGGGGATGGGGTGAAGCAGTGTAAAGAGGATGGCTAATATAGGGGTGCACTTAGTCTAAAAAAAAATACGAATAAATTATCTAGAAGTTGCCAATATATATTTATTTCTGAGCGTGGTGAATATACCAGTTCTCGACTGAAATCATAGGTTTGTCAAGCAGCTGTTTATTGCTAGAATTAGAAAATGTTACCTGATAATGAGCCTGTGCCGTCCGACGTGATATGGCCGTGTTGGCTGATGTCCGGCGAGAAGATGTTGGGGAAGGGGGCGGCCACCTCCGTCGGCTGCTGCACGCTGCAGCACGCACTGAAGGCAGCACACACGCACCATTACCACACTGCCGCTTAGCGGACTGTTCTCTAATACCACCGGACGCGGTGGCCGAATTGATATAGAACGTGGGCCTCGCGTGCGGGAGTTTGGGAATTTGGTTCCCGGGTCGAGTCAAAACCAATGACTTATAAAGTTGACACTTCTCGCTTCCTAGCCTGGTGCTTGGCGTTAATAGGATAGGGGAATGACTGGTTAGCTGTGTCATGATAATGTGACTTGAGTGGGATATCGGGTCATGGGCGTTGCTGGCCTGATTTCCCAGTGGGGCAGCACTATAACGTCAAATGAGTGTGCACTGTCACAAGTTGGTACCCGTCCTGATATGAACTTAGATGTTGGTTTGACTCGGCCAGGTTTTGAACTGACGGGAAGCCTGCGCTCTACCAATTCGGCCACCGCATCTGGCGCCAGTTTCTAATAAAATGATTATTAATTTGGTATTTCTAACGAATAACATAGGGTCCCTTAACCATGAAGATATGGAATTCAAGGCTATTTCAAGGTTGTTTTTTAATGGAATTCAAGACTATCAAACGCGGACTAATTTAGATCAGTGGGGGCAGTTTAATGGAATTCAATTCTTTTCAAGACTAATTACTTAAAATAGGTTAAATTCAAGGCTTTTCAGGATCTTGAAATGGGGAAAATGAAGTTCAACACTTTCCAGGCCCCCTACGAACCATGTCTTAATTATCGCAAATCGATATCAAACTAAGCGGCCAGATGTGTCCTGTAACCGCAACAGAAAGGTACACTCCTGCACCTACCTCAGGGTGGATGAGAATGTCTCTCTCAGGTACAGCTCCATCACCTCTTCTATGGTTGACGCTCTCCGAATTTCTCTAGGTGTTGAAGGTGAGAACGACCTGCAATATTCAGGGAAGAAAGTGGTCTCCAGTTTAAAAAAAAAAAAAAAAGCGGAAACACAGATATTCTTCCATAGGCTTAACACTGTCAGGGAATCGCGGAAAATTCCCATTCCCGGAAGTCAGATTTCACTCATTGGTATATGCTGATAGTGCTGCTGTATTTGAATTACATGTTAGTAGTATACACTGATAGTGCTGCGGCGTTTGAACCACATATTAGTAGTATACGTTGATAGTGCTGCGGGATTGCGGTACAGTAAAATTCGCGGAAATCCGCGAAATCGCGGAGATCTTTCATTCCTAAATATTAAAATTTTAGTTTCGAATATAATCTTTGGTGGTGCACCATAAAAGAAGTAATTTAAGGTGGCATAGTCCGTCTCAAAGCTATGGTTGGATAAAAATATGACAACATACAAGTTAAACACTTCTCAACGTTTATATGGCCTATGCTGATGACATGGTGTAAAGCAACTACCAACCACTGGAAATGGCTGCCAAAGTATGGAACGCACAAACGGTAAAGGAACGACAAATTTCTGACCTAAAAACATACAAAAAATATCTGTGCAAAATAAAACCAGGAAACCCTCTAAGCTGTTCCACAAGGGGGCATGTGATATGTCACGGCCCACCAGCTGGACAGCCCATGAGAGGTAACCCCCTGCCAGAAAACAGGCAGATAACATCAAATCCAAACCTAAAACAACTACCTATTACATACAAACTACCTATTACATACAAATAAATAGTAAATAAATGTAAATAGAGTAGGCTAGCCTAGAATTAAGTGTAAGAAAAAATAAAAAGAGGAAGGCTCTTACCAAGAAAATCCAAAAAAAACTAACATAGATCACTAACCACAAATCATAATTCTAACCACAAACCATAATCTTAAGAAACATAGACCGATAACGGCCCAGCATTAAAAACAAGCTTGATCATCCGAGCTTATATGCAATGGACAGCATAAACATCCCATAAAAAAAAACCCCACGAAATAAAAACAACCCAAAAAACAACAATCAATTAGTCAATCAATCAGTGTGCATACCCAACTTTCCACTCAGGCAGGATCCCTCTGAGGACAACAGACTGGGTGTAGGGAGCCGTGGTGTTGGACAGGAACGGAGTGACTGGATGCCAGGGGGGCACCTCACCCAAAGCCATTAACGAGTTGAACAAGTCGCCATGCTCCATGAACGGAAAGGGCATCGACGTCTGCAGGCCCAGCATCTGGAACACGCGCACACTTAACTCGGGTCTTGTGTAACTTATCAAATTGATATTTATAACTTCCTAGCCTGGCAACTCGGCATTAATAGGATAGGGCAAGGACTGGTTAGCTCAGTGTCAGGATAATATGACTGAGTAGGATATCGGGTTATGGTGCCGATGGCCTGATTTCCCAGTGGGGCAGCACTATAAAAGTCACCATGAGTGTGCACTGTCACAAGTCACTACACATCCTGGTATGACCTTAGATGTTGACAGGATGTAAAGCTCCAACAACCAACTAACATTATCCTGATACTGAGCTAATCAGTCTTTGCCTAATGCCGAGAGCCAGGATAGATAATGACCGGTTCCGTGCATAAGTATTAAAAATGTAAATATTACCACCAGATATTCCAAGCTATGCTCTTTTACACATAATATTAAAGGTGGCCAAGGACATTAATTCAAGATCACCCAACATTTTCCCCCCATAATGCCCCAGTCAGACTATGGTCAGCATTCGCTTGCAACCATCTGACGACCAAAAAGCCAACGACCTCATTGCGACATTGAAGCAAAAACCCAGTCACCAACCAGTCACCGATGTTCAGGGAGGTTGGTTGGTGACTGGTCGTCAAGTCGCTGACCAAAATTCTCACGCTCCTGGAATGGTGGTCGCTGAGTGGTCACCGATGTTTAGGTGGGTTGGTCACCGACCAAAATTCTCATGCTCCTGGTCGCAAGGAGGTTGCAGGTGCAACAGCTGCAACCTCCTTGCGACCAAAACGACCCGAAATGGTCGGCGACCACTCACTGACCGGTCGTAAGGTGGTCGTAAAATGGTTGCAAGCGAACGCAGGCATAGTGTGACTAGGGATATAATTAACTTCATTAGCCTTCTCTCGCTGGGATACTGAACCTGTCAATGCTTGCTATGGACGGCCGGGTGCCTACCTACCTTCCGACCGCAGGGGGTCAGTGCGTCGGTGAGGTGCGCCAGCAGTGAGGGCCCCGTGGAGAGGCGGCACGGCAGGGTGGCCGTGTCGATACTCGCACCCAGGATGGCGCTCGTGTGGTACCACAGGTTGCACTGCAAGCCGAGCAAACAGGTCAGAGGTCAGGGGCAGCCAGGAAGGAGCAGACAGCTACATGCACACAAAGGCTGACATCGATTAATCACCTCTGGTCATCCCAACCATTTTTTTGGCACATGCGCAGATATATCATACAAACTCGGGTTGTATAAACAAATGTGCTCGGGGAGGAAAACATGCCGTTTAAAAAAAAACAAAAAACAATTTAACAACAGCAAGATAGGATTTAAAGTATTTTATGATTGCACAGTTTAGTTATATGTCCCTTTCAGTAATCTGGGTGGTCATACTTTTATTATCTTTTTTAAACAAAAAAATCGTTTAGCTTTGGCCAAGTGGGACTTGTACTGGTAGCTACACATAGTAATACAGGCTGACACTACAGGTACCAGCACAAATGTGACGTCATTGCTCAAGATGTGAGGCATTTGGAGTCAGATCATTTTGCACACAGCCTATGTTTTTTTTTAGGTACACTATTCTATTTGAAATTCTGATGACTGGGATGATTTGAATGGTCCGGACTGTGATAATTGATGACGGCCAAAGGTAGTGGCTGCATCATAGCTCACCGAGTTGCCGGTCTGCGAACTTATCAGCGTATTCACTTCCTACACATATGTCACTTCAGGACATTCAAACACATGTAGACACCAAGTTTTAGGCGGCTTAAGTAAAGAGCGTCGTTTGATTTGTGTATCGGCATCAGCATCAGGTGGCTTAATATACAGTCTACTCTGTCTATAACGGATACCCATGGGACTGGAGAAAGATGCCGTTATAGAGAGAGATCCGTTATAGGCAGAGACTGACTGACGGAATGGGTTGAAACCAATGTTTTTCTTTTATACTTGGCTGACTAGGATTGTCCTTACATGAGGTTATTGACAGAGAATATTGATCAAATAGGTGAAAAAATGGCTTGTTGTCCGCATAAGACAGTTGTTTGACAGAGATTCGTTATTGACAGGGGCCATTATTGACAGACTAGACTGTAGTTTAATAGTCCCTCACTACCAGGGTTGACCAGACAGGATGGCTGAATGCGTTGAGCATCCATCTCCAGTTTTGGTAGATCGTGGCATTCGACCCCATGTCTAGTCAAACCAATGACTTCAAAATTGGTACTTGTCGCTTCATATTCAGTCTGGTTGGCTCAGTAACTGGATAATGTGACTGAGTGGGATATCAGGTCACGGTCGTGGTGGCCTGGTCTTCCAGTGGGGGCAGCACTATAAAGCCGCCATGAGCGTACACTGTCACAAGTCGTCTGATATGACCTTAGATGTTACCAGGACGTAAAACTCCCAACAACCAACCAACCTTGTACTCCATGTGCGGGAAGGCGGTGGCGGTGTGGGTCGGCTGCCACATGTCGCAGTCCGTGGCGAGCGGCACGAAGGCGGCCCCGCCTGCCGTCAGGTCGTTGAAGGCCAGCACCGAGTTGAGAACCCGGTACCCGCAGTCCACGCTTTTCTGTGGGACAAACCGGGCACCATTAGCTCAGGGTGGGCACTTCCACGTCAACCATGCAATTCACAATTAGAACAAGGTCTAAACTACAGAAGGCTTCTTTGAAGTATATTGGATGCTGCCTCAGCGCTTTGATAATTATACAATCACAGGGTTCTTGCCCATTTTGACATTAAATTCCAGTACTTTCCAAGACTTTCAAGGACCGTTCAGTGCAAAATTCCAGGATGTTTTAAAGACGTTTATTAAATTAAAGTCCCCCGAACCACAGCTGTATTCATAGTCAATTCACTGGGTAAGATGTGAATTGTGAATGAGCATGAGAATTAACACTGACTAAATGTATGGTTTTAATATAAAAATCAAGAGGCAGGATAACAAACACACAAAAATCACTTTTAATACAAAACATCACTGATTGAAGTTTGGGCACGTCGGCAAAAAAAGGCTTAATGGTTATGATTTTCCATTTTCAAGGACTTTCAAGGATCTGTTTCAGTGCTTTGACAATTGTACAATCATGATTAAGGGTCCATCCAGAGTTTTCAACATTTTCACGGTTATAAAAAGTGTATGGGAAAGGGGGTCAGTCAAGTGCGACGTTTATCATTTAATATTTAAAACATTCAACATTTTCCCCCCGCATTAAGCTAAGATTCCTTACACGCGGCATGCGAATGCGAATGCGAATGCGGCAACAAATCGAAATGCCTTGAAGTCAATGGGCTACATTCCTTTCACGCGGTATGCGAATGCGAAAACTTGATCGGTCCCTGTAGCGATCGGTGCGGCATGCGGTATGCGAATAGAAACCTCAGTCGCACGTGTCCATTAGTTTTAGACGAGGAGAGGCGACTGATCATTACGGAACGGTCACACACAGGGGTGCGGAGGGGAAACATATGGTAGTGGTGGTGGTGGGGAGATGGACCGTAACGGGTTGGTAAAAATGCTACCATATCCACAGAAATATGAATACTTATCTATAATTTGGTAATTATAAAGGTAGGAACCCCCATGTGACGTACCAAGAGGTACATAGATATAAATGCCATATTAGGTCATATACAGTGCAGTATGGAGTATACTTGTTTATTTTTATTTTTTAAATATAGCCAGTCATGTGCCGCATGCCGCATAGAAGGAATCCTCCCATTCGCATACCGCATACCATGTATAAGGAATCTTAGCTTTAGTGTTCTTTAATTAAATGTTGATGTGTGCTACTTTTTTTTTGTGGGGGGGGGGGAGTGGGGAGGGAGGGAGGGGGGGGGGGGAGAGGAAATGGGTCTGGAAAAGTAGCACGCTTTGTATGCCCATGAAAATATTGAAAAATTTGGACGGCCTCTAAAACAGATTTTATTCAAAGGAACGCACTGGCTATTCGCAGAGCTGCTACTCTACGAATTATATCCACCAATACTGTCATTCGCAGAGCTGCGACAAGATCAAAGCTGGCCATCAAGACACTTTGTGATGGCCATAACCATCATGTTTCCGAGGACATATGTCACCATTACTCATTAGGCCACATAAAACAAAATTCAATGTGCAACTTTTCGTAGATGATGGATATATAATGTCACATTAACAGAACTATCACATAATTTATATAAATTTATGTAATTTCTAGTAATTATTTTATTGACAGAGCCATTTGAAAATAATTGGGACTGGCATTCATAATGTACGCTACTCATGTATTAATTTTCCATGGAGGGTTTCGCTATAAGTAGTACAACAAATCCTGGTTACACGATCTATTTCTTCTGCTAATTCGCAGAGCAAAGCAGCTCTGCGAATAGCCTCGTCCTTAAAGGAATAAAGAGAAAAGGAAAATGTAACAAACAAAAGACTCCACACAACTACCATCACCCACACCATTTTCCGACTCCCGCTTACTCTATCTCAAACTCACCACAATAAATTATAGCCCAATTTCGATCCCCCCCCCCCCCCCAATGTAAATGTCCATGACTACTAGAATTAACTGGCTTACTGCTGTAATTAATAGTCCATAGCGAGCATTAACAGGTTTAGTATCCCAGCAAGAGAATGCTAATGAAGTCAATTATGGAAAAAGAAAGTTTCGTGATCTTACATTTTTTTTAAACCATTGACATACTGCAGGCATGTCTGTGGCCACCTTTAATCTTATGTGTAAAAGAGCATATCTCGGAATATCTGGTGGTAATATTTACATTCTCAATACTTATGCCCCAAACCGGTCATTATCTAACCTGGCTCTCGCCATTACTAGGATAGGGCAAAAACGAGATAGTCTGGCATTTCCTGCTAACGGCACTAGTACCAGTTGACTGGTAGTACATTATATTTTGACTAATTCTAACTATATACTGCAAATCGGATGCGATGGCCGATTGTGTTAGAGTGTAGGCTTCCCATCCAGGAGGCTGGGAGGTTGAAATCCCAGTCGAGTCAAACCAATTGATACTTGTCACCACCTAGCCTGCGCTTGGCATTACTAGGATAGGGCAAGGATTGGTTAGCTCAGTATCAGAATAATAGGACTGAGTGGGATATCGGGTCATGGTGACGCTAAACACACGTCCAAAATGACACCGCATGTTCCAAGGATGAATTGGACTCAACAGTTATCAACGAGTTGACAACAAATGATGAGCTACTGTCGATATCGCCACTGATGGACAAAAAGATTTAAATAGGCAGCGGGCATAGGAAAGTAAAGTACAGCTTGTCTTATTTAACAACGCCTCTAGAGCACATTGATTTTCATATCATCGGCTATTGGACGTCAAACATATGATCATTCTGACATTTCTTTGGAGGAAACCCGCTGCTGCCACAGACTACTCTTTCCGATAAGCAGGTATTTCTTTTCTTTTATATGCACTTTCCCACATATATGACAGCACATACCATAGCCTTTGATGAACCAGTTGTGGACCACTGGTTGGAACAGAAAATAGACCAAACTGCAAATGGGTCCACTGAGCAGGATCGATAGGATAACCAACACCTTCACAAGTGGACATGCTACCGCCTGAGCTACGTCCTGCTCGGCTCGGGTGTGGGAAAGTGGCGAGTGTCGGGCCGGGGTACTCACTGTGGCGCTGAAGGAGGGCGGTGTGAGGCCGTACACGAACATGTTGCGGGTGCCGTAGTCGTCCTGTAGATGGTGCATGACAGCAGTGCCAAGCCCGCCGAACCCATCATGTGTATCCACCAGCACCGTCACCCCCTGCACCAAAACATATCCGCCATAGGTCACGTCACAGGTCACGCCACCAAGCACAAACAAAATCAGTTTATAAAGCTAAGGTTCTATATATGCGGTATGCAGATGCGACAAAAATGGAAAAGCATGTAAACACATGGTGGTGCTTCATATGACCGGTTGCGTGGATGGCAAAGTGGATCGCTCAATGGACCGATTGTTGCGAATGCGAATGGCATGCCACATACAGCGTATATGGAATCTTAGCTTAGGGCACATGGCCTTAAGACTTTGGATTATCAACATTTGCCTATCAATTTGAAAATTGATTAAGAGTTCCAGAGTCCGATGGTTTTGAGTTTCTGACATTTTCTCAGATAAATACATTACGTTGATCATTATAATGTACCTTAGTTTAGTTTGAAGTAACTTTTATTTTAAATGGTTATTTTTTTTATAGATATTTGAAGTGCAAACATGTCAAATTAGTTTTGGCAAACATGCCAAAACTCTGACACCATGTAGGTTTCTGCAGTAACAGGTTCTATTAAATTGCCTCAGTATTCCCATCAAATGTTTAATACGTATATCAGTATAATCAGTTAGATATGTAGAATCAATTCTAGATACATGTATATGTTTTGGTTTTGAAAATGTGATGCTTCATCACACTATGCAGCTTTAACAAACCGTACAAGAAAATAACCACAAACAAGTGCCTAAATCTGTTCAGCAAGTTCTATCATGAACTTATGTTATGGACCTGGTAAATAAACCATCGATAATTGTTTTTTAAATAGACGATTTCCACCACCAACCCACCACCGCCCACTGGTGGCAGTGCGACGAACTAATGTGGGTAGCAAGAACTCACCGTGCACGCTCCGCGGCAAAGGAATATTTCTCAGTTTATGTGTGAATTCTTTTAGTAGGATACAAATACAATTTTGTTCAAGTTATGGTGGCATAGTCAAGCTAACAGGGTCTGTACGGGGCCGGGAAAGTCTCAAAAAGTCTTGGGAACTTCATTTGCCCCATTTCAAGGCCATGAAAAGACTTAACGGATTTAGCCTATTTTGGTAATTTAATTAGTCTTGAAAAGCCTTGAATTCCATTACACTGTCCCCACTAATCTAAATTATTCTGAAATCGCCATTCACCATCATTGTTTCCCCCCTTGAAATCCAAATGAAAATAGTCTTGAATTCCTATAAAAAAACAGACTTGAATTCCATATGTTCATATGTGTACGGACCATGTGCCCATTGAACTAAATTAGTCCGAAATTTTCGCCTAATTTAGATCAGTGGGGACTGTTTAATGGAATTCAGGCTTTTCAAGACTAATTACACCACGTAGAAACAAATCGCTTCGTACACATATAGAAAACATCTTTACCATTAAGATTATATTAAATTGATACGGTTAGGGTTCTTGATTTCTATTAATTTTGAATAAAACTAATGTTTTTCACTGCGCGTACCGTCCAACTCAAGGCATTGTCAAATGGCCGTGAGCAATCTTCATACATAAAATACAGGAAAAGTTAAATATCTCTAAAACGACACCACCTAGAAACAAATCGTTTGGTACACATATAGAAAACATCTTTACCAAAAACATTATATTAAATTTATAAGGTTAGTGACGATGCTGTTCGATTTTGACGCATGCACAGAAGCAATGTGTCCCTGGCAAACTGGTGTCCCTGGCAAACCGCAACACCGGCACTCACCTGGAGATGGTCACACTCCTCCATGAAGTAATGCAGACTGTCCTCCAGGGCATCATAGTCCACACCCGCCTCCGCAGCCGTCCTCCCGTACCCGTACATGTCAAACCGGTGTAGGTCACTGGAAGAGACAGGTTGGTTGTTGGAGTTTTAGTCCTAGCAACATCTAAGGTCGTATCAGGACGGGGACCGACTTGTGACATTAATTTTGCATGTTTGCACGTCAAATATCTCAAAAGTCAGCCATTTAAAATAGAAGTTACTTCAAACTGTAAAGTAGAACATAACGAAATAAGGTAGAATATAACAAAAATCGAATATATTTAAATCAGAAAAATGACTAAATCCGAAACCCATACGACTTACTTTAACATGGATCGGATCTAGTGGATTAAATCCCCTTAGGCAGGCTTTTAATCACACTAGAATAACATACTACTTGATTGTTAATTCCCTTAATCTGAATGTTCACAGAGTGGTCAGAGCAAGATCAGATCGGACCGTGGTCTCTGGAAAAACCTCACAGAAATCAGGTCGAGACCCTGGTGGCACCTAGTGGTTTCAGGCAGAACCAATCATGGTTATTACACCAACTGTGAATTTCAGCGAAAACGCAGATATTCTCCCATATGATTAGCACTGTCAGGGAATCATGGAAAAATGCCAGAAGTCAGCTTTCAACTGTCCTTGTTGTGACTGTATTATCGCCAATGCCTAACTCTTTCATGTTTGGGTTTTATGTTCTAGCAACATCTATGGTCATATAAGACCAGGATTCGGACTAACCAACTGCTATCATATATTATATATCCTTTAGCATTTTGTGAACATTAATGGGTGAACATAAAAAGTTGTGATAATCCGCAATATCGCGGAGACCTTTCTTCTCTGCTTAAAGCTGCATAGTCCGATGGAAACATCAAATTTCCTAAACCCAAACAATTACCTACATTTGATTCTACATATCTAACTTAGATACTGATGCACTTATTAAGCATTTGTTGCCAAATAGAAGGAAACACAGAGACAATTTAATAGAACCTATTACTACATAAGCCTATGGCATGCTTGCCAAAACTAATGTTGCATGTTCAAATATCTCAAAAGTTAGCCATTTAAAACAAAAGTTACTTCAAACTAAAACAGAGGAGCAGGACATAGCTCAGGCGGTAGAGTGTGCACCTGTGTCGGTGTCAGTCATCCTATCGATCCTGCTCAGTGGACCCATTTGCAGTTTGGGCTATTTTCCTTTCCAACCAGTGGTCCACAACTGGTTCATCAAAAGCTGTGGTATGTGCTGTCCTGTCTGTGGGAAAGTGCATATCAAAGACCCCTTGCTGCTTATTGGAAAGAGTAGCCATATGTGGCGGCAGGAGATTTCCTCCAAAAGAATGTCAGAATGACCATATGTTTGACATCCAATAGCCGATTATAAAAATCAATGTGCTCTAGAGGCGTCGTTAAATAAAACAAGATAGATTATAACAATCAATTCAATATATTCATCTGAGATAAATGATAGAAGCTCAAAACCATCGGACTATACAAAAAGAAAGTTTATTTAATTTAACAATGCCTCTAGAGCACATTGATTTTTATCATGGGCTATTGGACGTCAAACATGGTCATTCTGACATATTTCTTTGGAGGAAACCAGCTGCCTCCACATAAGCTACTCTTTCTGACAAGCAGCAATGGGTCTTTAATATGCACTTTCCCACAGACAGAACAGCAGATACCACAGCCTCTGATAAACCAGTTATGGACCACTGGTTGGAATGGAAAATAGCGCAAACCGCAAATGTGTCCAGTGAGCAGGATCGATTGGATGACCCACACATCCACAGGTGGACACGCTACTGCCTGAACTATGTCCTGCTCCTCGGACTATACAATTTTAAGGGTCGAGCACGGTGCGCCTTCAGTAGAGCCTCACTTCTGGTGCTGGTAGTCGTACAGTAGGTGGATCGACTTGGGGTGGAGATGGGGCCGCAGGAAGTCGGACCACACGTTGATGGAGTCCTCCAGGGAGTAGTGCTTCACGCAGGTCGCCGCATCACCACCTCCCGTCGGCACGCTCTCTAACAACAACACAGGGCACTCAGGTCAGGCCGATTGATTGATTGTTGATTGATTGATTGGTTTCTTAACGCGGTGTCGGCAGCATAGGCCATATTCACGGCGAAGGTTAAACCGAGCAACGCACAGCACAAACACGCATACAGAAGTTGGTTGGTTGTTGGAGTTTTACCTCCTGGCAACATCTAAGGCAGTGTTTGTACCAAGGCAGAAATAGAAATCCTACATTTGTGCAACCAAACTCTTAGTTTTCCCTCCAGTACTTAAAATATGAAAAAAAACTAAGCAGGCAGATAATTAATGATATGTATTGTAGTGGTCTGCACTGACCTCTCAGGCAAGTAACCACATAGACAGGTAGGCGTGGGAAGTGTATTGATATCAGGGAGCCTAGGTGGTGTAATGGTTAGCACACTGGCCCGGAATGCAAAGAGATGTGGGTTCGAGTCCCGCTCTAGGCGCAGTATTTCCCATTTTCATCACCCCCATTACACTGGTGCCGTGACCAGGATCCTGTACAAGCTTTGCGCTGTATGGTTGTTGAACCTACCCTGTGTATGTATGTGTTAGTGCATTGCCTGTATGTATGTAATTGTAAGCATTACAAGACTTACAATTCCAGGGGGACGAGTGTAGTGGTCTGCACTGACCTCTCAGGCAAGTAACCACATAGACAGGTAGGCGTGGGGAGTGTATTGATATCAGGGAGCCTAGGTGGTGTAATGGTTAGCACACTGGCCCGGAATGCAAAGAGATGTGGGTTCGAGTCCCGCTCTAGGCGCAGTATTTCCCATTTTCATCACCCCCATGACAGTATTCTGAATAAAAATAACTTATTTCGTTAGCATTCCAAAGAATTTATCACATTCAACTTTTGAACAAGAAATGTAAGCAAAGTCCGATGGGTTCGACCAAAAATAATGCAAAATTATCGAAATTCTGACTTTATCTGACAAATACGTGAATACCAGACGAAAGTCGGATAACCTGACTCTGTACAAACACTGCTGTGGTCATATCAGGACGGCTACTGACTTGTGACAGTGCACACCTACGGCGACTTTATAGTATAGTGCTGCCCCACTGGGAGACCAGGCTGCCAGCAGCATGACCTGATATCCCACTCAGTCACATTATCCTCACACCGAGCTAACCACTCCATGTCCTATCCTAATAATGCCGAGTGCCTGTTACCCTACCAGCAGTACACCCCATAGTCTGATTTGCTGCTCAATATCAGTCATTAAAATATGAAATATTGGAACTGGGTCTCTATATTACTTGTCGCCGCTGCCGACATGGCGTAAAGAAACCACCAATCAATCAAACCAATCAATCAATCTATATTACTATATGACTTGCAACATTGCAAGATTACGAGTTTCAGACTAGATATCCGAAAGACAGGCACTATAAAGAAGGTTCATACTAAACGTTGCCCACCAGATTCAAGAACATTCAAGAACATTTTCAAGGAAACGCGCAACATTTGGATACAAAGATTTTGCAGATTGAGTGAACTCGGCAGGTGAGCAGGAGAGGGTTGGGGCTAGGCGGAGGGGGGGGAGGTGGAGGGGCATTTAAGAACACTGAAGAACAAGGATGAAAGTGGTCTCAAGCAAAAAACCGCAGAAATCAAGCCAAGATTAATACACCGACAATGAATTTCCATGATAACGCGGATTTCCCCTCATAAGATTAGCACTGTCATTTTGTCAAGGAATCGTGGAAAAATTCCGGAAGTCAGGTTTAAAACGTCCTTGTTTTAACTATATTGTCGCCCATATTAATTATTTCTGTTTGAGTTTCTTGTTCTAGCAATATTTAAAGTTCTATAAGAACAGGATTCGAATTAACCAATTGTTGTCATATACCACCGATTCCATGGCATTTTGTTTAACGCTATTCGGAAAATATAAAAAATCGCGGAAATCTTTCATCCCTCCAAGAACATAGTTAAATTCAAGAACATTCCAGGGTACTCGAACAGCAAATCTAACTTCAAGAATATTCAAGACTTTCG
Organism: Branchipolynoe longqiensis; assembly: GCA_030323885.1. Classification (NCBI taxonomy): domain Eukaryota; kingdom Metazoa; phylum Annelida; class Polychaeta; order Phyllodocida; family Polynoidae; genus Branchipolynoe; species Branchipolynoe longqiensis. Next base: position 112,864,079 of record CM059188.1, read on the forward strand.
GTGATGTGTGCGAACGCTGGCTACAACTTACAACTTACCGTCTCTGTCCGATTCAGGGGAGTTGTCGTCCTGAGTAGATAATTCACCGTCCTGCATCGGGAGAGGAAACTGCATGTAAATGAGGCTTAGTGTGAAAAGCAGCGCCATCTAACACAGTTAACCACTCGCGCATTGTCCATAACCATCCAACAATTAATAATAATCAACAATTTGTGTGTATGCATACATTTGGATAATGAATTTATTCACCTACATGGCAACACTATTTTTTTTTTAAATTTTAAATTTTTTATTGAGGCTGTATTTATACTGTCCATAGCATATAAGCCCGGGTACCCAGGCGTGTTTTCAATGCTGGCCAGTAGTAGTGTTGGTGTTATCTTACCACACAGTAGCTGCTGATAAGTTATTTGTTTGCCTGCATTTCAGTAGCAGATAGATAATTGGTTGGTATGGTTAGTAGCCTATGTTAGTTTTTTTGGATTTTCTTGGAATATATGTATTTTATTTTGTTCTACTCTTATTACTAAACTAGCCTACTCCTATTTACATATCATAGGCTTGTATGTAGCTGTGTGGTGTGTTATCTGGCTACTCTTGGCATGGTTACCTTCCATTGGGCGTCCCGCTGGTGTGCCGTGACATATCATCACATGCCCCTTTGCAGTGCAGCTTAGTGGGGGGGGGGGGGTTTCCTAGCCTAATTTGTACAGATATTTTTTTGTAAGTTTTTAGGTCAGGAATTTGTCGTTCCTACGAGTAAGGGTACAATTAAGATTCTTTGATAAATATCTCGTTATGTTGATGCATCTAATATTCTTGCAGGTCTGTTGAGTAGTGGCCAACTTGATTAAAGCTGCATAGTCTGATAAAGCATACAAATTTCAAAACCAAAATAATTATCTAGATTTGATTCTACATATCTAACTTAGACATTGGTGCACTAATTAAACCTTTGTTTCTGTATAGAAGGGAATACTGCGTCAATTCAATAGAACCTGTTACTGCAAAAGCCTATGGTGTCAGACTTTTGGTATGCTTGCCCAAATAAATTTGGCATGTTTGCACTTCAAATATTTCCAAAGTTAGCCATTTAGAATAAAAGTTACTTCAAACTAAAGTAAGGTAGATTATAATGATCAACCTAACATATTTATCTCAGAAAATGACAAGAAACCCAAAACCATCGGACTTTAAGTAGTGGCCAATTATATTAACTAAAATCATATTCCATGTGCCTAACCACTGACGATAATGTAAAGAAAGACTATCAGAAGCTCTTATTCGCGTATTTGATTTTTTTGTGGTAATAGTCCCCCAATAAACTGATGGCTGAGCTTGAGTTATATAGCATAAATAAATTTTAAACTAACATCAAACATCTGAAGATCGTGAAGGTACTCATTCTTCTGCGCAGACTCCGCCTGGTGCAACGTGACGTCATCACCCCTTAGTGAGAAAAGATGTGATTAGGTCAAAAACAAGGTCAAAGAGACACTGTGTGTATGCGTACCTATACGCGCGCGTGTACTTTATGCATTGGTGGGTTACGGGAGGTTAATTATGTAATATAGATCAAGAATAAACTATTTATATATAATACCAAAGAGTGGTTAAGTCTTAGCGTTGTTGTGATCACTACTCCTCTGTTAATCGGCACTGCCAATGGGCATCACCATACTCCACTGATGCTTCGTCAAGCATGGATTGTTAATAGCCTGGTGTTTTTTTGCCTACCGTACATATTTCATATTAATTTGGACGTTTTTTTTTTTGTTTACTAATTTTGGTCACTTTGACCAGAGTGGCATCCATTTTGAGTCATGTAAGTGCAAGTGTTCTTAACTCCACCATTAGATAATGCCACCGATATGGTTTACCAGATAATGGTACAGAAGGATTCCACCAGATGGCAGCACTATGTTGAAACGGGACCGTGCACGTGTCCGGAAAATTGCAGAGAATGTAGATATATACAAGGTCTACCTTTAACCTGTGCACAGCATTGGTTAAAGCTAGTAATGATATAATAGACACCATATTTATTGGGAGGAAAAAAAGTGGAATAATTGAAGATAATTTGGGAAGTAGTCTCACCAGAGTACATCTTCGCTGTAGTTATTTGATGCCTCGTCGTAAAGTTGACCATCCTGTTTCAACGTGTTCAAGCTTCCTGAAAAGAACCCAACCAACAATTTCTTTATCAACACTGCATATAAGGTTGTCTGCACCTGCAGCTGTAATAATTGTTTCTTAAAACTTGTGGGGATCTCCAAATGGTCGTATGAAACCGAAGACATGCAAAGCTTATACTTATCGCTACATTGCCTGGTACTACTACGAGGATAACGCAAGGACTAGTTGGCTCAGGATTATCTGACTGAGTGTGATAGTGGGTGATGGTGTTGAAACCTTGAAGGCATACATGCTATACCAGTTGGGCAGCATTATAAAATCGCCATGAGTACACACTGCTACGAGTCGGTACCAGTCCAGATCTGACCTTTCGATACTGCTAGGGCATAAAACCCCAAATAAACGAATATTAAACTAATTTTCCCGACACCGTATTGACAGATTACAAAACATCTAGGGGAAAAAACTCCCAACATTCTTTAGTACACAAGTTGACAATATCTGTTTGGCAGAAAATCTATTTTTATACCGTAAAAATATTGGTGGTTTCATGAACAGAGATGAAAGCGGTCTCTGGGGAAAAAAGCGGAAATGCTGATATTCTCCCATAGGTTTAGCAGTCAGGGAATCGTAGAAAATTCCCGGAAGTCGGGTTTCAAACAAATACTTTTGAAGCATGTATTAGTAGTATACACTGATAGTGCTCCGGCGTCTGCACCACACATTAGTATACGCTGATCGTGCTGCAGCGTAAAACAGCATATTAGTATACACTTAGTTATAGTGCTGCGGCGTTTGAACACCATATTACTATTGGTATAAACTTATAGTGCTGGTGAATGTTAACAACGTATTAGTGTATACACTTATAGCTACAGAAAAAATCCCGGAAATCCGCGAAATCGCGGAGATCTTTCATCCCTGCATGAAGAAAATGTTCTGTAAATTCTCCATATCAAGGCAAGCAGTGTTATGTTTAAAACAAACAAAAAAGTAGACAAACAGAAATGGATAAAAATATTACCCTATGTGCTTACCTTTGAGATCAACCGCGATGAGCCGAGGAGTGAACGTAGTTTCCCCCTACAATAAATAAAGCAATTTATTTGTAAACCAATCTAGCCTCCCTGGTATGCAAGACATTCTGCCAACAGTGTATAGTTGGGTTGGGTTGGGCTGGTGTTTTGTGATTTACTAAATGAACATGATCAGGTACCCTGGTGTTAGTCAGATGGCTAAAAAAAAAAAGCAGAGAGGGAAATTACGTTAGTTACATTAAAGTTATATAGGCTTTCAGTTTGCTATTTAAAAAAATAAATAAATAAATTATATTAATTATTATAATCTACCTTACTTTAGTTTGAAGTAACTTTGATTTTAAATGACTAACTTTGGAGCTAAGTGCAAACATACCAAATAAACTTTGAGGTGTATGTCAAAACTCTGACACCATAGAATTCAGCAGTAACAGGTTCTATTAAATTGGTGTAATGTTCTTTTATATGCAGCAATAAATGCTTAATACGTGCACCAGTATCTAAGTTAGATATGTAGGGTCAAATCTAGAAAAGGGCTTTGGTTTCGAAAATTTGATACATTTATCAAACTATGCAGCTTTAAGGAATTTGAGTACTAGGTGCTAACATTGGTTGCCTACCATTTCAGGAATAAGTTACAATAAACAACAGGAATCAAATTAAACCAACAAATCGTCAGACAATTGTTTGCTCTAAAGACCTGAATTACGATCAATAACCAAAAGAAACCATTTCGGTGGTACCATTTAATAAATGGTCTCGTTGTCTATTTTTCTTTGATTCGAAACAGCTTCCCTTAAATGATTACTTCTATTCTGCTAGAATACATATCGCATAAGGCAGAAACATACACAAATGACGATTCACATTGCAGTCTCGCCAAGTGACTAGTAAAGCCGTGTTTACACGGGGAATTGTGAAACGATCTAGACAAAGCGATTCATATGAAGCGTTTTTGATGCGTGTTTACACGGCGGAGTTTGAAAGTGTGTCGGCGCCGGGAACAAGCAGGCACCTGTAGCCTGCAAGCACTGCTATTTTGTTTAGTCTACACACGTCGATTTGACACAGATTTAGCGGCTATGTTAATATCGCTTGGAATTTAAGGTTAATTTAATTAAATTTCATTATTTGAGTCTGTAATTCTGTTAAATATGATCGCATTCACTACATTTCGGCGTAATCGGGCCATAACACTGCCGGGCACCAGCGATTAGTTACTTCTCCCCCTGTTCCCGGCACGCACTACTATTTTATACTATCGCCGCCCGGGAACAAGCTGAATCGCTCCATCTAGACCACCTCCCGAGGTGGTATAGATGTACCGTTTCATATGAATCGATTCAGCCCTAAAACGCCACAGAGGTGCGTCTACACGGGAAATGTGAATCGATCTAGGCAAATGGATTTATATGAGGCGTTTTAAATGGCCCGTGTAAACACGGCTATGGTGACGATATTGAGAATTTCAACTTACTGACAGATTTTGACCTTCCCTGAACAAAACATCATGGTTTATTTCTTTTGGTACTCTTGCTTCGGCTGTACTATACACAAACGATGATTCCTGAAATATACAAAGGTATCATAGTAATTATACACATTTATAATCTCATCTGGCGCTCAAATGTGACACATAGTAAAATACAATTTTCATTATATATACAGCGTTCAAAATAAGAGCTTGTCCTCGCCAAGTAAGAGTAGGCACAAACAAGCAGAATGTGGCCTGCATATACCCAATCCTATATTTCAGACCGCCTCTCTTGTAGTTGTACAGAGACAACGGTTCGTATCAATATTCGTTTCACCCTTTATCATGACTCACACAGTTGTTTAACCCAATTTAAAAAAAAAGTATATTTAATGTCACTTATATATCTATATATTATCTATACTTATAATTCATATATACAATTATATATATATATAATATCCGTATATACAATATCCGTACACTATTGGATAGTTGGTTTGCCTCTATTCTAGATAACAGATTCACCCGTACTGCAAGTACGGGGAAAACCTTTTTAGTTTGATGTAGTTTGACTTGCAACGGCTAACGTGTAATGACTACACTCTACTCTTTTTTTATTTATTTTTTTATTGAGGCTGTATTTATTCTGTCCATAGCATGTAAGCCTGGGTACCCAGGCTGGTTTTCAATGCTGGCCAGCTGTAGTGTTGGCGTTGTCTTACCAAACAGTAGCTTCTGATAAGTTATTTGATTGTCTGCATTTCAGTAGCAGATAGATAGTATGTTGGTACGTTTAGTAGCCTATGTTACTTTTTTGGGCCCTCTTGGCATTGTATTTTTGTTATATTCTTATTACTATGTTAGTTGTTTTCTTAAGGTTCTATGTTAGTGTTTTGGGGTTTTCTTGGGAAGAGTTTTCCATTTTTTTCCCTACTTAATTCTATACTAGCCTATTTTATTTTATTTACATGTCCATATGCTTGTACGTAATAGGTGGTTGAGTTATGTTTGTTTGGATTTGATTTATATTGTTGTTGGATATGTTACCTGGCTTTTTTATTTCCGGTTAACCCGCCCTGGGCTGTCCAGTTGGTGGGCCATGACATATCACCTGCCCTCTTGTGGTGCAGTTCAGTTGGAGTTCCCAGTTTTTATTTTGCAAAGATATTTTTTGTATGTTTTTAGGTCAGGGATTTGTCTTTCTTTCACCATTTGCGCATTCCATGCCTTGGCGGCCATTTCCAGTGTGCTCCTTTCATGGGCTTTGATCTGGCTTCTGGTCTGCCTCAGTAGTGGTGCCTTGCTTGCTCTGGTGTCCCTTAGTGGTTGGGTTAGACGCTTAATGTCTTGGCTATATCCATATGCTAATGTTTTTAGGTGGATTATCCTTCTGTTTTCTAGTAGCTTTACTTTAGTTCTTTTGTGTAGGTCATAAGTGGGGTGTAGTTTGTCTACTTTCAGGCATATTTTCAGGGCCCTATTTTGTAGTATCTGCAATTTTTTAAGTAGCTCTTTTTTAGCACCCATGTAGATTACATCCCCATAGTCAAAGTAGGGGAGTACCATGCCTTTGAAGATTTTTATTGACATATCTTGTGTCATATAGTTTCTTAGTTTAGCAAATAGCCATAGTTTGTGATTTACTTTTTGTATGATTTTTGTTACACACAGATTGTAGTTTAGCTGGCTATCTAGTTCTAGGCCTAGGTATTTGTAGTGATTTACACTTTCCAGTGTTTGGTTTCCTAGTGTGCATTGTAGGTTTCTTCCTGTGATTGCTGTATGTGAGAAGAGTACTGTTTTAGATTTATTTGCATTGATGGTTATTTTATTGGATTCACACCAGCTGTCCAGCTTTAGCAGGACTCTATTGAGACTTTTATAGTGATCTTAGACAGTCTGCATAGATAGAAAAAGTCTTAAAGTGAGTTGCTTGTCACATGTGCTTGTTCAGCCGTTTTTTTTACTAACGTTGACTAATATTTTGGACTTTAATCAAATTAATGTAAATTTCCCATCAAATTACATCAGGAAGGAGTTTCATCTAGCAAAACCAATATTATTGTGACATGTTAGATTGATGGCATTGCTACCCTTGTAAAGGAATAGTTCAGTTCCATATAACTTATAAGGTTTGAGATATATACAAACAAAGGATATATAATCAAATCACGCGTACGCAGGTGTGTCAGAAACAGAGACTACACTACAGAGTCGGCACCTGGAAAACCGCCGCGGTTGCCGGTCTCGCTAAACTAGTGCTGTGACGTCATCACTTTTCAGCGCTGCGTTTTTTGTCGTTCGCGAAAATGCGGATTTAAGATATTAGCTCTGCTCAAATTAGAGTTTGAATGGTACGATTTTGAAGCACACTAATTTTAACAAATTCTAGTTTGTGTCTGATCAAATCCAACAAGAATTGACATGCAGGTACCCAGCTTTCTGAGGTTGAAGTTAACTTTCCCTACATTATGACACTCTTGCTATTTAGCAGACCTCCCCCCCCCCCCCCCCCCCCCCCCCCCCAGATAGACCGGTTATTTAATATCTTAACTATTAATATGTGAAGTTTCATAGCGATCCGAATTTCTGCACTTCAGTTTTTACGCTCCGTAAGTTTGCCGATCATGCTAAATTCACGCCATAATACAAATACTACTAACAAAGGGGTCTGAATTTGGCACCTTTAAAGCATAATATCTCGGGTTCTAATATAGGGTAACTATATATAGATTAGTTAGACGAATCTTACCTTGGTATAGATGATGGATAACTATTGTTTTCCCGAGGTATAAGCCTCGGCTAGACGTGGGTGAGGGAGAGATAAGCACATCCGGGTCCAGCAATCTTTACCTACTAATTCAGGATAAAATGATCTCTAATAAATTCTTGAGAAAAAACTAATGTTTCCTTTGTACAAGCAACAGACTAGACGTGGTAGGGTGTGGAGGGTGGGCCCTCACCCACGTCTAGCCGAGGCTTATACCTCGGGAAAACAATAGTTATCCATCATCTATACCAAGGTAAGAATCGTCTAACTAATCTATTTTACCTCGGTATATAGCCTCAGGCTAGCCGCAGGCTAGGGAGACTTTACGTAATATCATTTTATCCTGATATTTCATTGTTATTGTTATGTTATTCTGATTATTTGTTTGGTATGGAACATTGTTAAAATCACTATTTGTGACTATGCTTATGTTCTCACCTTTTGACCTTTAATGCTGTAGCAGTCGTTGTGCGACACCACTGGGCTTCTCCAGACGCTTGTTATAATGTCTAGCAAACGATCGTTCGGTCCTCCACCCTGCATGCGCTAGGATGCGCTTGACCGAAATTCCTAGGAGGCGTGCTTTTGACACCATGGCTCCTCTCGTTGAGTGTGACGCATATTTGTCCGTATTCACTCCTGCCAGCTTTAGCACATTAATTGTCCAACGGGCAAGTGTGTCCCTTGAAATGCCCTTCTGTGGCTTAATAAAGCTTATCAATAATTGTCTTGAGTTTCTAACTCCTTGTGTCTTGGATATATATGTTCTAATCGCAGAAACTACACACAGTTTTGGATTGTCCTTGAATTGTGTTACATCAATTGATGACAAAGGGTCGCCTATGCGATTAGATTTTAACAATGTTGTTAAATCGAAGGTGGCTTGCCTTCTATCTATTTCCAGTCCATCGAGTGAAAGTGCCACTATAGTTTGGCCTCGATGACCTGTGACTAACAGTAATAAAAGTGCTAACTTAAACCCTAATTGTTTTATGTCTAGAAATCTATTATGTGGCCAATCCTTAAACAGTTTGAAGACCAGTGACACATCCCAAAATCGGTCGTATTTTGGTTTAGGTGGGTTTCGTTCATAAATCCCCCTTAGTACCCAGTGGATTACGTGATGTTTACCCATTGTTTCTCCCCCTAACCTGGGGAGAATGATCGATAGAGCACACCTGGCCGCATTAATTGCGCCGTAACCGAGGCCATCTTGTTCTAACATCCTGAAAAATCTGCACACTTGGGCAATGGTTGGATCCATCGGTTTAACCTTTTGAATAAGACAGTAAACGCCCCATTTTTTTCAAATATGTGGTATACATTTTAACTGTTCCTTTTCTCCACGCATGCGACACCAACCGTTCTTGTGTAATTTTGTCTAAACCAAATTGTTCTAGGTATTTATTCAGAAAAGGAATGCAAGCAATGGTGTTGTTGCTACGTTGCCGTGATGTTCCAGAGGGCCTTGGTGAGTTAGATTTCCTTGGGATTTTTGGGAATCTTAGGCAGTCGCTGGCTGTCGAGACTATTCCCGCTAGCCACGGTTGTGTGTCCCATTCGGGGACAATCAGAATGGCGTGGGACCGATCCATCTTTATCTTTCATGCCACTCTGGTAATGAGATTAAAGGGGGGGGAAATGTAATAAAATTCATTTTCCCAAATCAGTGAGAAAGCATCTATGTGCCAAGCAAATGGTTCTGGGTGCCATGACACATATTTGTTAATCTTGAAATTATTTCTTGATGCAAATAAGTCTACCGTAGGTAAACCCCATTGTTGACAAATTTTGTTGAAAATTTTTGTGTTTAATTTCCATTCTAAGTGATCATGAAAGACTCTGCTCTTTTTGTCAGCCAGGACGTTCTGCGAACCTGGGATATGAGATATGGTTAACCATATTTTATGTTGTTGCGCCCAGTTCCAAATACTCTGTGCCAAGTTATTGCATTCTTTTGACTTTGTACCTCCCATATTCCTGACATATGCCATAGCTGTAGTGTTATCTGTCAGAAGTTGAACCGTCTTTTTAGGTATTTTAATTAGACTCAAAAGGCCCAAGTAAATCGCTCTTAATTCAAGAACATTAATATGGTCTGATTTTTCGTTATCCCTGTGGCTACATCATTTCGATGAGCTCCCCAACCTTGTAATGAAGCATCGGTAGTAACTACCGTGTTGGGTTGACCCATTCGAATGGGATTGGGGGAGTTATCAATATTGTCGATCCACCAAAAAATGTCTTTACAGCCGTCTCGGGAAATGTTCATTGGTCTTTCGAAGTTACCTTGTTTGCGTGCTAACGCTCTATTCTTGTCTATTTCTAGAGATTTGATATGTGCGGCTCCATAAAGAACAGCCGGGGCATACGAGACCATTATCCCGCTAAGGACGGCGACCTGTCTAATCTTCGGCCTGGATATGTCAAGCAGCTGGGAGGCTGTGTCGTGAAACTTCTGGAGTTTCTGTACCGTTAGAGATACGGTCATGGCTTTGGTGTTAATCAGAAACCCTAAGCATTTTAATTCCCTATTCGGGACGAAAACAGATTCTTGTTATGAATGTAAAATCCTAAATCTGTTAATAAAGCACACAAATCAGTAACTGCCGTTTGGCATTCATCAAAGGATTCTGCCATAATAAATGAATCATCTATGTATGGGAACATTGTGTGTCCTATTCTACCCATGACTGCAAAAACAGGTTTTAACAATTTGGTAAACAGTTGCGGTACGCAAGCTAGACCATTAGGCATGCATGTAAATTGGAAGAGGGTACCGTTCCAAATAAATCTCAGAAATTTTCTGTGTTCTTTGCAAATGGAGACTGTGTAATACGCATCTCTTAAGTCAACACTGGCGAGCCAGGCTTCCGGCGTAATTAAATCTCTCGCCGTTTCTAATGAGAACATTTTAAAATGTTTGTATGTAACCGACTCATTTAATTTGGTTAAGTCCAAAATCATGCAAATTTCGCCATTTGGTTTCGGCCTAGAAAAAACATTAGAAATAAACTGTCCTTCTGTGTTTTGTACTCGTTCAATAATTCTCTTAGTCTCAAAAAGAGAAACCTGAAAATCAATTGGTAGTTTTTCTTCTGCGTTAAATTTATAAGGGAACGGAACTCTTTTCTGTTTTGGTATATCTGTGAAGGGTATTTGAACCCCTTTTACAATTTCCAAAATTTCGCTATCATTTGTAATATTACACCAGTTGTGTAAACAGTTCAGGATATTTCCTGCCTTAAATGTGCTTACATATGCTTGTGTCTCTTCAGACACCGTGTTGAGGGTAGAAGTCTGTGTTGTCGACTCTACTTGGCTCCTGGCCGTGGGAACTGGGGTCTGGGTGTAAACTCCCTTTTGTACCCGCGGTTCTCGTTCCACCCCGTGGTCTGTCGTTCTCCTCTGCCGCGTCCCCTGGGATTGAACCCGAAGGATGGACCTCCGCGTCCTGGCCTGCCTCCTCGGCGGAAGCGAAAGTCCGAGCGGGGGCGTCGGAATTTGCCGGGGTTGTCGAACTTCTTACCCCTGTCAGTGTTCTTAGCGCTTTTCGTGTCGACCTCCACTGCTTTGAAGAGGTGCGCTAGCTGTCCCCCAAACATTTTGGTTTTGTCCAGCGGCTTACCGAGCACTGGTTTTGGTGGGAGGTAAAGTGTGTATTCTTTACCGTCATTGTCCGTAACTTTCTTAGACCTGGCAACTTCTTTGCCAGCATCTGTGGTCACCGACTTAAAGACGTTCTCGAAACGTCATAAAGTTCGACGCTGCGGTAAGCAGCGCAATGCCTTTATCCATAGTGCGAGCAAGCGACGAGAATTTATTCTCGGCTTGCATTCTGTTTGCTACCAGAGTTATGGAAGTGAGAGCTCCGAGCACTGCTCTATGGATGGTACACAACGCGTTCTCGTAACGCCGTCTTTCATCCGAGAGATGGATACCTGCATCCATTTCCTTGCTGATGGACTCGGGAACGCCTTTGATTCCTGAGATTTGTTCGGTGAGCTTACTAATCACCTCAGCGGGTTTAAATGTGTGGAAATGTCCTTTTAACGTTTCCCGCATCATGGTTGTGGTACGCAACCGCTTTGCTTTCGCCAACGGGCATTTCTTTTTAATTTTTGCCCCTATCCGTGCATAGACACCCGCTCTTTCGGTGTCTGAGTCAGACTCCGTCGTGGACGAGTCATTTGAATCATCAGATGATGAGTCTTTCTTCTTCTTCTTCTTTTTGTTCTTCTTGGTCTTTTTAACCCGCTTCTTGTTGACTTTGGTGAATTCATCACCTGAGCTACTCACGGGTCTCTTGAGCCTCTTGACTTTCAGTTTCGGAACCTCAAATGCTGATTCAGTTTCATCATCCGAAAAGTCTTCCCAGACGTCGTCTGGGATAGGAGGAGAGGGAACCCGTGTAACGGGTTGCGTATGTTTGTACTTCTCCATAAGCCTGACGATCTTGTCCTCTAGGTCCTCGTCTCCGCTATCCTTATCCGAAGGACCAGCTCCTGGCTGTGGGGACGGTGGCCGCGTCTGTGGCGGCGACGAATCGTACCCTGAGGGCATGCGGCCTTCTGCCGCTGCCGGCGGAACTTTGTTGCGCTTGGTGGCCATCGGTTTCTGTAACAAAAAAGTTACTTAATACCGGTATCGTCTCAACATGGTCACAAAGTGAGCCCCAAACTGGGTTGAGGTATTATTCGTATGGTATAGAGTAACGTGTTTACACCGTTCTGTATACAGGCGTTAAGCTAATGGTATGCCGTAGGTTTTATCGGTAGTGAAACCAACCAAACAGAGGGGCGGCCATTGGCATGCCCGCTCTCTCTGTTTCGTACACTTCTCCCACCCGCGGCATTCTGCGCCAGCAAGTTGAAGAAAATATTACGAAACTCGGAGGCTCCCCTCAAAAACCGGTCTGGGGAGTCTATAAAAGAAACCCAGGATCATCCCCAACAAAACCCTCTTTTAGGGTTCGGAGGAATTTCCTTAGGAGATGCAACTCGGGTTAACATCTCTGCCTGTCTGTATACAGGTTGCGCTATCCAGCGGTATCGGTTTCGGTTCTGTACATAAGTGTTCTAACCTTGTGTTTTTTATATAACACCAAAAACATGTCCAAATCGGACCTGAGAAAGTTCTAAGCTTTCATAATTGGATGCTATAAACCATCCTTAGGAAGTTTATCGCGATTTTGCAATACTTACAGTTGGTTAAAGTGTTGTAGTAGTTAAATCCTGCCAGAGCAGATCAGCGAACGTCCTCCCGCCGTGAGCTGCTTATGCTAATTGCTGGACCCGGATGTGCTTATCTCTCCCTAGCCTGCGGCTAGCCTGAGGTAAAATATATATATATATATATATAGGGTCATCAACCGGATGCGCGGCCATTGTGGCGATATCAAACAGTAAACAACCCATAGAGTTTGCCTGTACGCACAGTGCAAAACGTCTATTTCATTCAAAATTAATAGAAATCCAGAACCCTAACCTTATAAATTTAATATAATCTATTCGTTAAATATGTTTTCTACATGTGTACCAAGCGATTTGTTTCTAGGTGGTGTGGTTTTAGAGATATTTCACTTTTTCTGTATGAACATTGCTCACGACCATTGGCAATGCATCGAGTTTGCGGGTACGCGCAGTGCAAAACGTCAGTTTTAATCAAAATTAAAAGAAATCCAGAACCCTAACCGTATCAATTTAATATAATCTTTTTGGTAAACATGTTTTCTATGTGTATTCCAATCAGTTTGTTTCTAGGTGTTGTAATTTTAGAGATATTTAACTTTTTCTGTCTGAAGATTGCTCTCTGCCATTGACAATGCATTGAGTATGCCGGTACGCGCAGTGCAAAACGTCAGTTTTATTCAAATTTATAGAAATCCAGAACCCTAACCGTATAAATTTAATATAATCTTATTGGTAAACATGTTTTCTATGTGTATTCCAATCAGTTTGTTTCTAGGTGTTGTGGTTTTAGAGATATTTAACGTTTTCTGTATGAAGATTGCTCATAGCCATTGAGTTTGCAGTGTGACAGCCTTTATTATTGAGGTTACTATCGCCAGAATGGCCGCACTTCCGCTTAGTGTGACGTCAGTGCATACCCTATATACTGGTAATGCTATTATAATTAATACCCCCCCCCCCACGGGCACGGGGAAGGCTAAGGACTAACACGTGTATAGTGTATACACATAAACAGTACCCGTACTGATAGTGGTGGAAATGAAACTGCTCAAAACAGTGTCAGTGACAAATAAACCAACAAATCAGTAAATAAACACAATGTAAGTAGTTGCAAGCCTTTCATATGTAATCCAATATGGCCACCGGAAGTTGTCATGTGACGATATTACACCCTCTATTTAATATTCAGAGAGATATAAAACTCAGACTCAGTTAAAGTTGCATGGTCCGATGGCACTTGAATTGTTGTCTTATTTTTTAGATAAATATATCAAATTGATCGTTACAAGCTACTAATCATTATTCCGGAGTGATTTTGATTAAAGATGATTAGTTTTGAAGTAATATGAGCTGAAAGAACCAAAAATAATTTCGACAAGCTTGTCAAAAGTCCTGTGGCTATGACCCAGATGGTCGTCTCGCGGTGACCACGTGATGTGAGATGACCTGGAACCTTACAGGGCTGTAGGTAGGTATTTCTGTTTGGGTTGGTAACATTCTGGGACTGGATTAGTGCCATAGGCCCATATGGCACTAGGGTTTTTAACTAAATATAATGTGTGTCTGTTGTCTGCTTGTGTCTGTCTATGTATGTCTGTGTTTCTCTGTATGTGTGGGTATGTATGTATGTATGTATGTGTGTGTATGTATGTGTGTGTGTCTGCCTCTATCTGTGTGCGTCTGTCTATGTGTCTCTGTCTGTGTGTGTCTTTCTCTGCAAAGTCAGGTTGGGTGTATGTGTGTCTGTGTATGTCAGGTGTGTGCATGTCTGTGTGTTTCTGTGTCTGTGTGTGCTGTCTATGCATGTATGTCTGTGTGTGTCTATCTATGTGTGTCTGTGTGTGTGTGAATATGTGTGTGTGTATATGTATGTGTGTATGTGCGTCTGTGTGTATATCTGTGGGTATGTATGTGTGTGGCTGCCTCTGTCTGTGTGTGTGTCTCTCTCTCTGCAAAGTCAGGTCGGGTGTATGTGTGTCTGTGTATGTATGTGTGTGTATGGGTGTGTATGTCTGTATGTGTCTGTGTGTATGTATGTGTGTGCATGTATGTGTGTGTCTGCCTCTGTCTGTGTGCGGCTGTCTATGTGTCTGCGTGTGTGTCTATCTCTGCAAAGTCATGTCGGGTGTATGTGTCTCTGTGTATGTCAGGTGTGTGCATGTATGTGTGTTTGTGTGTCTGTGTGTGCTGTCTATGCATGTCTGTCTGTGTCTATCTGTGTGTCTGTCTGTGTGTATATATATATATGGGTGGTAATGTATGTGTGTATGTGTGTATGCATGTGTGTATGTTAGTGTGTGTATGTATGTATATGTATGTGTGTATGTCTATGTGTGTATGTCTCTGCATGTGCATGTCTGTCTGTGTGTGCCTATCTATGGGTGTCTGTCTGTGTGTGTATGTCTGTGTGTGTATGTCTTGTGTGTGTATGTCTGTGTGTGTATGTCTGTGTGTATGTCTGTCTCTGTGTCTCTGTAAAGTCAGGTCAGGAAACACACAGACATATACACACACATCCACCTCATATCCCCTTCCCCCCTATGACCCTGCACAGCAGGCCTACTTGGTTGGGGGGGCTAATGGGGTCACGAGATTGGCCTAATTGGTTAATGGCCTTCCTGCATAATGGGTGTTTCAAACTGAGTGTTCAAAGGGGTGAGGTTATAAACTGACTGGTTCTTCTGTATATACTGTCCCAAATCATTAGCTAATGCACCAGTATCTAAGTTGGATATATAGGATCAAATGTAAGTAGTTGTTTCAATTTTGACAAGATTATATTTCATCGGACCATGCAACTTTAATAAGAGGGGTGGGCTAGATTCAAAGCCTGACAAAGTCAAAGGTTCTTTCCCCTGTGTCTACCGCAGCAGTACGGCCTACGCCTACGGCTACACTACGGGCCACGGGGATGAAGCTTCTATCTACAAAATCTAGATTGTTCCTCAGATTGACAGATAGCTTAAATTAATTATTAAGTTAATCTTTTCGTTGCTCAATTACACAAACCAGAATATTCCACAATTACACACGTGACATAGTCATAGAGTAGACTCATAGACATAGTGACACATAGATGAAAGATTCAACCCCATACTTTCAGTTGCAGCATCGCAACTTTAAGTTTAAGCTAAAGTGCAAGTTCGTCTTGGCAAGTACGGGGTGAATTGTGTATCTTCTAAAATCGAAGCGACAAACCTGAATATTCCACCAATGTGCTCCCACGAAGTTGGCGTAGTGTCCAAGTTGAAGGGTGACCAGCTCTCGAGTATGGCTTCCCATCGTCCCCAGAACGCACAGCTATTTCAAATTTAAAATAGAAATAGGGACCCACCTGAAAACAATGCAGAACTACAGTGACTTGTCACAAAAAGGAGCACAGACCACGGCAAATCGTTCCTTTTTACCGTACTATGTTCGTTTGTCAGCCATGATTTCGCTGGTCACGAACTACTACCATATAAGCACCAAATACACACGCCAGGAAACCAGCTAAGAGATTTAAACGACCATGACCTTTTACTTGTCCCAGCGTTCACTCTATATAATCCTGCTTGTGGCTTGTTTCTAGTTATAGATCCGAGAGAGTGCAAAACACACCGCATAACCAGGGGGCGATGTTTACGCTAGCGTGAGGTTGTTGTTGTTTTGGGGAGTTTTCACTCGCATTGGTGCGCTGAAGGCTGCAAAGCTGCAGCACTGAATGGGCACCACTGAAAGCAGTCCCATGTGGTCGGGAGTTGGGTTCCGGTGTGTAGTGATCAGAGGAATTGAGGGGTAGTGGGGAGGGGGCGGAGGAGGAACAAGGCAGCCTAAGAGTCCAAGCACAGTCCTCTGAGAGGGCCGGGGGAGGCTGGGTGGTTGGTGTAGTTTTACACCCCAGTAAGACCCTAGGCCATACCAGGATGTGCACCGACTTGTAACAGCGCGCACTCATGGCGACTTTATAGTGCTGCCCCACTGGGAAATCAGGCTGCCGGCGCCATGACCCGATGTCCCACACAGTCACATTATCCTGACACTGTGCGCCCAGTCCCTGTCCTGATTTCATAACGCCAAGCGCCTAGCAGCAACAGGTACCCATTTTATAAGTCATTGGATTGACTCGACCAGGATCCAAACTTCAGTCCCTCGAGACCCACCGGTATGCACCGTAAGTCCGGCCAAGGCCAGAGGAAGAAGTGAAGTGAGGATGGGATTAGTTAGGCAGAGGGTGGGGTTACCTGTTTGTTGCAGTGAAAATGAGTGGTTAGTTAGTAGTGGCACCAAGTCAGCTATGGTGATGAGGTGGGGCCTGCTAGTCCCCGATGTCATGAACTGGTCGACCGACAGTGTTGATGATGTCTGCATTCTGGCGGTAGAAGCGCGCAAGTGCGTTCCAGGATGACTTGGAAATCCTGGAGAGGATAGCCAGAGCGGCCCTATTGTCGCTGAGTTGGCGGTCAGCATCCTCTATGAAGTCGCTGATGGCAGATCTGTCGATGGCACCACATGAGGCGAGTATGTGGGCCACATTAAAGATATTAGTTCCGCAGGGACAGCGCTGGAGGTTGGGGACATCAATCCAACGGCGGTAGCCAGTCCTGAAGCATTTGATGGCGACTTGTGTAGAAGCAGGAAGGCCGACTGGATGGGGGATGTTCGTTCTGACCAGGGTGTACCAGAGCCAGCTTATTGAATAAGGGTTCCGTACTTGTTCCTTCTGTGTGGCTCGTTCCCAGAGTTTGGTGGTGGCTCGAGAAGCGGCGGCGGCCAGTTTGGTGATGGATGGAAGGATGGCTGTCTCTACGTCTGCTCGGTTGGCACCAGCTAGAGCGGCATAGTCGGCCTGGTCATTACCATACAGTCCTATATGCGAGGGGACCCATAGCAGGACTGTTTTGAGGTGTGCCTGATGTCTGGTGAAGATTTTAATATGGATTGCGTCGGCAAGGGAGTGTCGGGCATTTGGGTGGGCGATCTCTTTGATGGCATTCAGAGAGTCGGTAATGATGATGGCACTTGAGTTGTGGAGGTCTTCGAGGGCCAAGTGAATGGCGGCAAGCTCGGTATCGAGAGTGGAAGCAAAGTCTGACACCCTGGTGGTGTTCTTTGTGTTGGAGAAGGGGATGAAGATTCCGGCTCCTGCTCTACCCGATGTTGGGTTAAGGGAGCCATCGGTGTAGACAGTCTTTGCGAGAGGAAATTCCACCTTCGCCTGAGTTATGGCCTCAAGAGCCAGGGAGTGGAGTTCTGGGGTGGTGTAAGCCGCCTTGGCAGCAACTAGGTTGGTGGTTCGGGTGGCTTGAGAGGGCTCAGGGCGAAGTCTGCAATGTGGAGTCCGTGGGAATCCTTGAGGGAGGTGATGGCGTTCTTGAGACGGTAGGAGATGTGAGGGTGACCGCGGGTCCCATCTCGAAGGTAGGCCGCGGCTCTGCGGATTGTTGTTGAAAGGCCTGAGGAAAGGGTTCTTGTGAGTTGGGTGGTGAGAAGTTGTTTGCCTCGGAGGTGGAGGGGAGGGAGGCCGGATTCAAGGAGGAGGATCTCGATCCTGGTGGTGCCGGGAACACGGAGGACAAGCCTGGCAGCCCGGTGTTGGATGTTCTCAAGTTTCCGGAACTCGTTCAAAAAGATCTTGTTCTTGGGTAGTTGAGTTTGGGGGTTGTCAAGCCCGAGGGCTGTGAGAGCGAGTGTGGGCGCAGCGTAGTTGAAGAGGGAGCGGACTGCCTGGCGGTAGAAGAGTGCGAGTACACTGTCCGGGGCGCCCCAGGAGAAGCCGGAGATCCTCTTCATGAGGAGGAGTCTGTTGGTCATTCTGGTGGCCAAGTGGCGGCAGAGGGCTCTCATGTTCAGGTCTCGGTCTAGACGGATACCTAGGTAGTCGAAGGTGGAGACCCATTCGATAGGGGATCCATCTAGGTAGAGGGGGTGAAGTGGTTGACCTCTGAACATGTGCATGAGCTTGGTCTTGGTGGGAGAGATTTTTAGTCCAAGGTGGAGCACCTGCTCAGCGAGATCCTGTGCATTGATCGCATGGGAGCAGGTGATGGCGATGTCATCTGCGTAGCAGACTATGGTTGTGTCTGTGATCTCTCGGGTGGCTAGGTCTTGTTTAAGCCTCCTAACGAGAGATGCCATCACTGCATTGAAGAGGAGGGGGCTGAGCACTGCACCCTGGGGGACGCCATTTTTTAGGTTGAGGTAGGGAGAAGAGGTGCCTTGGACGCATACTCTGGCTCGCCTGTTCTGGAGGTAATTTCGGAGATATGCGAGAGGCCGGCCGGCAATGCCAAGATCAGCCATTGATGTCAGTACCATGTTGTGGTCGATGAGCTCAAAGGCTTTCTCGAGGTCAAGGAAGATGATTGCAGTTTCATGTCCAGTACCAAGGCCATAGGAAATGCTCTCAATGAGGGTGGCGACGGCGTGCTGAGTGCCTCGTCCTCCTCGGTAGCCGATGACCTCCTCAGGTAGGCCAGTAGTGGGGTCTTCTGTGACCATCTGGAGACGGGCGAGGACAATTCTTTCACTAACCTTCCCGAGGGATTGGAGAAGGGAGATGGGTCTGACTTCGCCCGGGGTTTTCTTGGGGATGGGGATGATATCAGCATCCTTCCAAGATTGGGGTATGTCCGCATTGTGGAAGATATTGTCGAGGAGGGGGAGGAGAGTTTCCCTGTTAGTGGCAGATAACTTTGTCCATGCAGTGTTAGGGACTCCGTCGGCTCCCGGGGTTGTCTTCTTTGTGGTTTTGCCTAGGGCTCGGTCAAGCTCAGCCCTGGTCAGGTGGGTGTCAAGATTATCGGTGGATGGTGTGGCTGTTGAAATGTCTATGAGGTCGGCTCTCCAGGTGGAGTTCCTGGTGAGCGCTTGTTGGTGGGCATAAGGGAGGTTGATTGCAGGGTCTGTTCTGTCCGTGAACATTTTGTTGTGTTCTGCTGCAATTTGGCCAGGGTATGGGTAGAGTGGGGGGGTAGTGAGTCTCCCCTGGATGCTGTTAAGTTTGCGCCAGAGTTGTCTGGAGGTGGTGTGAGAGTTTATTTTGGTACACCAGAGTTTCCACTTCCTGTCTGATTCGGCAAGCTCAACATCTTTGGCCCAACTGGTGGCTATTTTAACGAGATTCTCAGTGCCTCGGTTGGGGTTCGTGCGTAGATTGTAGAGGAGTTTGTTGCAGAATCTTTTTGCTCTCCTCATTGCATTGGAGGTGGTGCAGCCAGTGTGATTACAGGAGATGGTTTGCTTTATGGTGTCTGTCATTGCTTGGTAAGTGAGTGTTGTGAACTCATCACATGTGGTCGGTGGGTTCAGATCTATTAATTTTTTTAGACGAAGGTTGAAGGTTGCCCAGTCCGCGTGGTTTAGGTTGAATCTGGGTGATGGTGGGGGGTGGGTGACTTTGGGTGCATTGGTGTGGAGGAGAGCTGCATGGTGGTTTGAGTATAGTGTTGTGAGCTCCCAGGAAGCTGCGGCTGCAAGGCAGGAGTCGGTGATGCAGAGGTCGATTGATGTGCTTGCCCTGTAGGTAGGCGAGCCATCGTTGAGGATAGAATGGGATGTTGAGTCGAGGATCTCTGCTAGGAGGACACAGCCTCGAGGGGAATCGATGTTGTTGCGTCCCCAGGAGGAGTGGTGGGTGTTAAAGTCTCCCATGACAACCTGGTGATCTGTGCCGTTACCGAGGGCCCGGAAGATGTGGTTTAGAGTATAAGTAGTGTTGACAGGGTTGTAAATGTTGTATACATCCATGACGGAGTGTGCTAGGTGGAGACGTATGCGAAGGGTGTCAGCATGAGGGTTGAATCTGTTGGGTGGGATCTTGGTGGAGTGGATGTGGTTGCTTACTAATGTGGTGGTTCCTCTTGAGGGTCTGCCTGCTGCTGCGCGTCTTACTGTGGGGATGTGGTATGTGGTGTAGCCTTTGATATGGGGTGGATCGATGAGGAAGGTTTCTTGGAGAAGTGCGACGTCAATTTTCTCTCTTTTTAAGGTGTTGCCAAGAAGAGCCATCTTGGATTTCAGTCCGGCACAGTTCCAGGAGAGAATGGTTAAAGAGTTGTTAGTGGAACGGGGATGGGAGTGCGGGCTGGTGGGGGCATTATTGTGTACTTCCATTTTGATCTGTCAGGGCGGCACAAAAAGAAGCTGGCAGGTCTTTTGGGACATGCGGAAGGAGATGCTGGATGTTGGAGTCAACTTGGAGCCAGTTAATTAAGCCGAAGGCTAGGGCCTCAACTGAGATACTGGGTGTTATTCTGGAAAGTGATGTATTAAGAATGTGGAGGAATATAGGGGTGGGATTTGGGTCGGGGGCAGGGGGGTCGCTTGGTGTGGAGGGGAAGGTGGTTTGGGTGAAGGAGTCAGCAGTGGCTACAGTTTGAGTGGAGATGGATCTGGTCTGTGGGTGGGAGGAGTAGGGGTGGGAGATCTTGGGTTTGGGGGCGGTGAGGTTGAGGTCGAGGAGTGAGGGGGGCAGAGGGGCAGGGCTGGGGTGGAGGGACAATGCGTTGGTGGTGGTGAGGGGTGGGTAGGAGGAAGCAGAGGGAGAAGGAGGGGCAGTGGAAGGGAGGGCATCAGGTTGGACAGGCAGGGCAGCAGTAGGGGGGCCTCAGGTTGGGTGGGGGGAGTGGGGCAGGCAGGAGGGGGAAGTAGGGGTGGGTTTAGCCGCTTCCACAGCTGGATGCGCACTGGGCAGTCTCTACTCTTGGCTTTGTGATTACCTTTGCAGGCAGAGCACCTGACGGGTGCCTCACAGTTAGCGGCAATGTGCCCCGGAGCGGCACAGCGTGCGCAGACAGCGGCAGTGGCTTTGCATTCATGCCTGTAATGGCCGTATTGTTGGCAGGTGGTGCAAAAGGTTGGTCTGAGGTGAGGAGGGGCGATTCGTAGGAGACCGTAGGCTCCACAGTCAAGCCGGCAAGTGGTGTCTATTGGATGGTCAGTGAAGACATTGGCACAGTAAGTGGCAATGTCTCCCTTATTTATCCGGGAGGCGCTGACAATGGAATGTCGTCCTATCAGGTCGGCGGGGTTTATGCGTGGGTGGAGGCCAGAGATGACATAGTGGTGCGTCTTGGCTGATCCACGCATCTCCGTAAAAGTTGTTGAGGCTCGGAGTCTGTCGAGGGAAACCTGTGTCTTGGCACCAATGACGAGGTGGTCAGGGTATTTATCCAGGGAGAGAGGGGTAGTGCCTTGGGTGCGATCGAACTTGTCGAGTTCCTTCAGCGTGTCTTCTAACTTGCCATTGAAGAGGAAGAGGGCGAGGAACCTCTTGGGGCGGCGGCTATCACCGTGGTACTCGGTTTGTGGAGGTGTAGCGGTTGTGGGCATCTTGCGTTTGTTCTTTCGAACTACCTTGGACCAAGAGTCAGCCTTGGTGGGGTATTTGGAGTGGGGGGCTGGTTGGGCTGCGGCTGCTGGGCGTGTGTCAACGGACTCATCGTCACTGGACTTGGGGTCCTTGTCGGGCACACGGGGTGGGGAGACTGACCTGTCGGTGATGGCGTTGTTGTTCTTGTGCGTGGAAAAGGAGGTGATTGTGGTGGTGGGGAGGCTGGACGAAGAGGTGATGGCAACTGGGTGTGGAGTGTGATTGACGATGTTCCGAGGTGGTGTGGGAGGGCCTCGCGGAATGGGCTTGGCAGCAGGTGGCGCGCCGCTGGGTCCAATGGTTGGTGGAGTGGCACAGCTGGAGTAGGTGTGGTCCGTCGTAGGAGTGGCGGGGAGAGTGGTATCATCTTGGTCACTGAACACCGGCTTTATCAGTGGTGCTGGTGGCACGGCACACGGCAGTGGTTCTGGTTCGGGTATAGGTGTTGGTGAATCGACCTGCACTGCCTCGCTGTGCACATGTTCCTCCAGTATGCGCCACAGCTTCTTCTCGTAGACCCGGCGTGTCGACTCTAAGATGGGTCCAGGGTTGATTCCATGGTCCTTCAACTGAGCTCTGAGGTCATCGTTCGACAGAGCCGAAACTTCATATGCTCCTGCGCCATTCATTTGTGGAGATGTCTTCTTTTGAGGCAAACCGGGTTTTTTGTTACGTTTTGTTGGCGAATTCAGTATCGTCACTTTTATTTATTAATACTTAATGAAAGGACCGTGTCAGCTTCTGACAGTTAAAATTGGGAATGAGAGCGTGCGTCCACTGAACAGAGAAACAATTCAACAAAATAGATCACATCAAAGACAATGTAGATGTAATGGTGCTGATAAGCAAAATGGTACCCCATTGACGTGGAGAATTTATATGCTCCATCAAACCAGGCTGAGTATTCATGAATAAATGTTTTTATGTGGCTGTGCAACTTGAAACAAGGAGGGGTGGAATGTAACTTAGCGTTTGTGTAATGTTGGCTAATACTAGGTTCAAGCACTCTAACTATTGATCACTCTACATCACATTTAATTGATATATTTATCAATTACAAAACTTAGGTTCAAGCACTCTAACTAATGATCACTCTAACACATTTAACTGATATATTTATCAATTACAAAACTTTGACAAAATAAACAAAACATATTAACAAACAATCCTGTAAAATAATTCCATAAGATTCCTTCGATTTATGGTGTATTTAGTTTAAAAATACTGCTAAAACAACTGGTGGGGACTATTATGTCATAATTCTAATCATGACGATGCTTAGCTGATGTTCACCACCAGTGTAACACTTTAATGGGGGACATGTTGCGTAGTTCATTTTCTGACACTTGGTGGCGCATCGGTACTAGTGGGCCTACTCGGTCTTTGCGTTTGCCGGTATGTGCAGTGCAACACATATATTTTATTCAAAATTAATAGAAATACAGAACCCTAACCTTATGAATTTAATATAATCTATTCGTTGTATGTTTTCTATATGTATACCAAGCGGTTTGTCTCTAGGTGTTGTGGTTTTAGAGATATTTGATTTTTCTGTATGAAGATTGCTCACGGCCATTGACAATGCACTGAGTTTTGGCGGTACGCCCAGTGCAAAACGTTTATTTTATTCAAAATTAATAGAAATACAGAACCCTAACCTTATAAATTCAATATAATCTATTCGTTGTATGTTTTCTATATGTACACCAAGCGGTTTGTCTGTAGGTGTTGTGGTTTTAGAGATATTTGACTTCTTCTGTATGAAGATTGCTCACGGCCATTGACAATGCACTGATTTTGGCGGTACGCCCAGTGCAAAACGTTTATTTTATTCAAAATTAACAGAAATACAGAACCCTAACCTTATAAATTTAATATAATCTATCCGTTGTATGTTTTTTATATGTATACCAAGCGGTTTGTCTGTAGGTGTTGTGGTTTTAGAGATATTTGACTTCTTCTGTATGAAGATTGCTCATAGCCATTTTGGGGGTTTTTTGCAGTGTGACAGTTAGATAAAAGATTCACCCGTTGTAGTACACGGGTGAAGACCAGCCTTATATAAATACGGGCGAAAATAGCGTTAGTATGAAAGTGAGGCTCCAGTATGGAAGTGAGGCTCCAGTATGTGGCTCCAGTATTAAATGGATACTTCTATAGGCACAGTTGGTGAAATGGGCAAGAATGCAAAAAGACAAGATGGCGGCCGCAGAACGCCGTCGATTTCACTTTTAAATCTTATTAAACTAGATATTATATTATATTTTTCAACTCAAAGGTAGCGGGTAAATAATAAAACGGATGCAAAGAATAATTGTTGCTTCTTAGTTTGTGAAATTAGGCTCTCAATTCTTTGACCCGTTTTTTCGCCAGCTTTTACATAGGGTTGGTATGCACCCCTCCTGTGGCTACTGCAGCAGTACGGGGTGAATATTGTATCACTTCGCTTCATATAAATCGCTTTGTCTAATTCGCTTTACCTATCCCTATCTTCTTACATGAATCACCCCTGGTTATAAAGTTATGCGGGTAGAATTGCGTACCTGGGGGTTTGTGGAGCGCATGTGTTGAGTTGATCAGGAAGTCTGTGGTTATCGGAGGTTGAGGTTGCGGCTGATGGTAGAGCGGAGCACCCACGGCCGCCGCCGGGGCCACGGCCGCCGGCTGAGGAACGCCCGGAGCAAGGGAGGCGGGAGCTGGCCGCGACGTTGAAGCAACACGTGTGACGACAGGAGGCAACCTCTCAGGCATACGATGTCGGGGGGTCGGAGTGAAGGGAGAGAACCCGGATCTCGGGGTTGAAGCAAGAACCGGCGGCGAATAGGGGCCTGGTACTTGAATTCGTGGACCCGGTTTGTCAGCGAGTTGCTCCAGGGCAAGCAGTCTGGCCTCCAAGCCGGAAAGACTGCCGGTAGCTGAGCGAGGGGTTTGCGGCTGCTCCACCGCGATTGATGAGGCAACTGAGCTTGACTCATCTGAAGAAACCTGAGGACGACACGAGGAGATCTGTGTACAGGGTCTCAAACCTCGCCGAGACACACCGGATGAACCGGGTGGCCGACCGCGACGTTTCCTAGTAGGAGGCATGAATGTAGCACTAGACGTTGAAATTACTTGTTGCCGGCTCGGGGTTCGGTGGTCGAGTGACGAGAGCGCGACTTGTACCAGGATCCACCTGGCGTCTCATTGGTGAATTACAGATCTTAGCCGGGCCAACATCCCCAATGGCTCTGACTGAAATCTTAGACAATATACTACAAGACCTTTAAAATGGGAAACATGTTGCAGGAGTCTCAACAAAGAAACAAACAAACAAACCTTAGACCTGAGCAAAGTATTTGATACTGTAGACCATGACATCTTACTCTCAAAACTTAGACACAACATAATTCAAGCCCAGGGACTTAAATGGTTTGAGAGTTACCAAAGTAATAGAAAGCAATTTACATACATAAACGGTAAACGATCCAAGCTAAACTCAATCAGCCATGGTGTTCCCCAAGGTTCTGTCATGGGACCTCTCCTATTTTTGATCTACACAAATGATATAGTGAATTGTACAAAACAAGGTTATTTGCAGATGATACCAATGGCTTCATAACCTCAAATTCACCCAAACAACTAAAACATTCAATTAAAACATTCCTTACATTATTTATATGGTGCAATGATAAAAAGTTAACAGTAAACCTGAACAAAACATGCTACACAATATTTAAAAGCAGAAGTACAACCATTCCTGATTACCTAAACAACATAAAGATAAACAATACCACAATAAAGAGAGTCCCCTCTGTGGAATACCTAGTTATAATTCTAGATGAAAACCTCAACTGGGATGAACATATTGATAACTTAAATAATTCAATCAATAAAACAGCTAACTCATTTAAAATAATCAGACGAAGGGTACATGAGGAAAATAAAAAATTACTATACTATGCATACGTTTACTCCAAAATTGAGTATGGTATAGAGGTGTATGGGAGAGCCCAGTTATCATCCCTAAAAAAGGTACTGACACAACAGGGGCGTAGCTAGACCTTTAACGATGTGTGCTCCTAATTTCGGCAGGGGGTTTAGGGGGCCGCTTAAGCTTCAGCTGGCGGATTTTACACATTTTAGACTTGAGTTTTCGACACTCCAGACTACTACATGCCTCCTCTCTCTCTCTCTCTCTTTATTATTTGTTGTTGTTGTTGACAAAACGATGTGGACGTTTTGGCGTACGCCTAGCTACACCCCTGCACAAGAAAACAGAGCCTTCAAAATACTGTATAGCAATGACTATCTCACCCCAACTAAATCACTTCATAAAGACCTGGACTTACTTATGGTAACTGACATTTATAAAATATACATTGCAAAATTTGTTTACAAGCAAAAGAATGGCCTCCTCCCTGAAATATTTGATAATCTCTTCAAAGAAAACAATCAGGTCCACTCCCATAATGCACGGCAGATAAATAACATACATCACAAACACACTAGAAACAAATATGGCAAATTAACAACTGAAAACCAAGGAACCAATATCTGGAACTCAATACCAGTAGAAATTAGAAACCTTAAAACTATGAAAAACTTCTGTAAAAAACTCAAGATAAGGTATCTCAATACATACTAAATCAATTACCAGTAAATAATATATATAATAAGACATAGTTGTCATTAACTAGTCACATAATTTAAAATATCAAGTGGCTATGGCAAAGAACATATAAAATTTACCCCTATTAACATACATGCAAAATAACTACTGATACTGCATGTAAGTACATGAATCCATGACACAATATACATATAATATTCCTATCATTACTTTGTTTTTTACTAACTGTGAAGAGATGCATCAGTATCTCATCATAATCATTAGTTAAAAATGTAGCTTAAAGTTGCGTAGTCCGATGGTTTTGAATTTCTGTATTTTTTCTGAGATAAAAATATTAGATCGATCACAAGTATCTACTTTACATTAGTTCAAAGTTACTTTTATTTTAAATGGTAAACTTTTGAGATATTTTGAGTGCAAACATGGAAAATTAGTTTTGGCAAGCTTGCCAAAACTCTGACACCATGTACTTCTGCAGTAACAGGTTCTGTTAAATTGACTCAGTATTGCCTTCTATGCAAAAACAAATGCTTAATAAGTGCATCAGTATCTAAGTTAGATATGTAAAATCAAATCTAGATATTTGGTTTGGTTTTGAAAATTGGTTATTTCATCGGACTGTGCAGCTTTAAGTATAATCATTTGTTATTGTCATCACTTGGTCATTCACATCATGGAGACCAGCTAGATAAGCATCGCTTTTCTGGGAACCTTTCTGTCTGTAAGGAATTTGTATGCATTTATTGTATCGCCTCAGTTTATTCAAAGACCCTATAATACTAAGACGGCTCACTCCCTATCTCTCCCATGGTAATGTAAATGTCGCAGTGCCACCTTGTCATGGGTTTGATCAGCCCGGCTGCTGGTTGGTGTTTCACATGTAACCACATACAATTATATTATACATGAGATAGGGAAGTATGAATATACATCAATAGACTACATCACGGTTCCGTCTGCGCATGCGCTGAAAACGGCGTTGGGAGGAAAGCAAAGGCGTATGCCCATTGAGTTTGCCGATACGCGTAGGGCAAAACTGGCATTTTATTCAAAATAACTAGAGATACATAACAATTTGGCATAAACATCGACGGAAGGATGTAATATAATAATATAATGAATATGCTTAAGACACAACTCTCCATAAACCATAGAATATAAATAAAAACATGAATAAAATAAATAGAACTGACTCTGGCTATGGCTCTAACACTAGTCTGAGTGCCTAGATTTGTCTAAATCTAAATGCACATGGCATAAGATGTGCTGGTTATATTGACAATGCCTTCAGTTTGAGTCTATGCGCCCGGCTGAAAATGACAGTGAGCTGAAAAAGCCACACCGGTACTTATGATAAATCCTGTCCCCTGATCTTAGTTAAAATGCACAAACGCATTGCGATTGGATATTTGTAGTCATTGCAGAAAAAAGTTCACATGTCTTCAACAACAGCAACAACAACAACAACAAAAAGCGAGAAAAAAAAGGTTGGTGGTGAACGAGTAGAATTTAGTATTAGCAACATGCATGTCTCTCCCGTGTCTCCACCAGTGTCAAACCACTTGATGCGAGGTAGTCGGCCAGGATGGAGTCAAACAAGAAGCAGCGACCGGTGGTCTACATTAGCCGGACTGAGTCATTCAGTGCTTGCCACAGACTACATAGGTAATATAGTTACTCTATTTTAACCAAATCAAAGTAATTGATGCCTTTTACGGACCAGAACGTATGAAAACGACTCATTCTAGGCTGAGTTAGCCTACCGAACATTCACAGTGGGCGTGACAATCTGAGAGCACTGCCATGGCGGTCAGCAGGATCCGTAGCCTGCCCCTATCGGCCTATGCTGTTTGTTGTTGTTTTACGTCCTAGCAACATCTAAGGTCATATCAGGACGGGGTCGGCCTATGCAGTGATAGAAATAACATGTTTCACTTGTCCACCGGACAAGTCTGGTGTGAGTTTCACTTGTCCGTCTGAATTTTCATTTGTCCACAATACTTACCATTTGGCATGTATATTATTAGATAAAAGATTCACCCGTTACTTGTAGTACACTGCAGCAGTACGGGGTGAATATTGTATCTAGTATATTATATCAAATATATTATGTAATATATTATAGTATATAATATAGCATATACTATGGTATATAATATAGTATACCCGGTATAACATTATAGAATATATTATAGAATATATGACCAGACGGGATGGCCGAATGAGTTAGAGCATCCGTCTCCCGTGTTGGTAGATCGTGGGGTCGTGGGTTCGAACCCTGGTCGAGTCAAACCAATGACTTACAAATTTATACTTGTCGCTTCCTAGCCTGGCGCTCATCATTATTAGGATAAGACAAGGACTGGTTGGGTCAGTATCAGGGTAATGTGACTGAATGGGATATCATGTCATGGTGCTGGCGGCCTGGTCTTCCAGCAGGGCAGCACTATAAAGTCGCCATTAGTCCTGATATGACCTTAGATGTTGCTAGGACGTAAAACAACAACAACAACATAGAATATATTATTATAGAATGCATTATATAATGCATTATAGAAAATAGTATATATTTTACCTCGGTACTACGCCTCCGGCTACTCGTAGTCCAGGGAGAAGGAAGCACATCCGGGTCTAGATAAAGGATTGACATGGGTGAATACCAACCGTATATAAAAGCTGTCGAAAAAGCGGGGAAATTAAATGCGAGCCTAAATCCACAATCTAAGAAGGAACATTTATTCTTTGTATAGGTCTTCATATTTCCCCGCTACCTTTGAGTTGAAAAATATAATAAAACATCTAGTTTAATAAGGTTTAAAGTGAAATCGATGGCATTCTATCGCCGCCATATTGTCTTTTTGCATTCTCTCCCATTTCATCAACTCTGTGCTGATATAAGTAGCCATTTGATATTGGAACCAGGCATTCTACTTCCTGTTCTATACTAAAGATATTTTCGCCAGCATTTAGACTACGTTGTAGTTCAACCGTGTACTACAAGTACGGGGTGAATCTTTTATCTAATCTGGGTCCAGCAATTAGCATAATCTACTCACAACGGGAGGACGTTTGTTGAGTAGCTCTGGTGAGTTTTCTAAATAACTACAAAACCAACCAGGTTAGTACTGTTTTTAAATGGATACGTTGGCTTAGTTCATGATGGCATTCAGATACATCAGGTTTTTAAAACTTTTCATTTGAAATTAACTGATTTACAGGTTAATTTTGGTGTGTCGTAACATCATTAGAACAATGCAGCCATTGTTTTTTGTTATGCCGCCCGTTGCCAAATGGGGAGATGTTTGGCAGGAGCCACTAACATTGTTAGGATTTATTCCTGGGTTTCTTTAAGATTCCCCAACTTTTTGGAGGCATACCTTCGAGACCCCTAGTATTTTCTCCAACTTGTTGGCCACAGACGCCACAGGTGGTAGAAGTTTATTGGACAGAGAGTGTGGGAGGCTACCGCTACACTCGTCCCTACCCCTCGTTTGGTTTCAGTTGGTTATCCATCCTGGTTACCCGCGACTGACAAAAATTAAAACACATGCTTGTGTTAAAGACGGTTTAAATATGGATTTAACCCCACTACATACTCTTGGTAATAAATTAATTTCTTTGCCAGTGTCATGTCCACTATGAAAAATTCCTAACCTTTTTGGTTTTCGGTTTTCTTACAGACGCTCGTCTATGGCTATGAAGTGGAGTAAGGTGGAGGCACCTCGCGATCTCAGTGAAGACAAAGACGCGTCACCACCGATAACAGGACAAAGGTCGCCAGAACAAGCCCCAGAGGTGGGCCCCCGCTGGCCTAGATGAAAGGGTTGCGCGGCTATTGCAGCTAAAGCTGGAGGAGTTGCTCCCTGCTAAGCTGCGAGCTGCTAGGCCGAAGCAGCAGGTGGTTTTATAGGACTGCAACTGGGAGGCTTTTTCCGACCTACAGGATTCTTCTGAGGAGGAATCTCAAGAAAAGGTGGTGCTGCCCGTGCGTAAGTGTAAGCACAAAAAGAGGGTGGACTCGTCTGAGGGCGATGACTTCACCAGGGCCCGTAAAAAGAAGCCCCTGGTGAAGAAGGCTAAGAAGAGCAAGTCTTCTTCTTTGGACTCTTCGTCCGACTCGTCCACGACGGCACCGAATCGGACACCGAACGACCCGGCAAGTATGCAAAACTGAGTGGCAAAGTGGTCAAGAAGATAAAGGTTCAAAAGAGGAAGAAAATCAACACCACCACAATGATGAGGAAGACCATACATCTTCAAGCCAGTGGAGGTGATCACGGATCTGGCGGAGCAGTTCACTGGGATTAAGGGCATCCCCGAGTCGGCAAGAGATGGACGCTGACGTGAAATTGAATGAGGACTGCAAGAAGTTTGAAGCGTGCCTGCACACAGTGCACAAAGGGGTGCTCGTGGCTCTGTCGGCCATAACTCCAATTGCTAATTCGATGATGTCAGAGAACAAGTTCTCTTTACTTTGTGCAGAGATGGATGGGGGAATTGCGCTGCTTACTGCCATCAGCAATTTCCTCTCTTATCGACATTTCCAAAACATCTTTAAGGCTGTCTGCACCGAGGCAGGCAAGGAGGTCGCGTGCTCAAAGGTCATGGACAATGATGGAAAGGAATACACTCTATTCCTTGCCCCCAAGCCGGTCAAAGGCAAGCCCTTGGATAAAACCAAGATGTTCGAGGGCCAGTTGCAATACTTGTTCAAGGAAGTGGAGATGGGCTCCAAGTGTGGCAAGCACATGGAGACCGAGAAAAAGAAGGCAACCAACGGGAATTCCAGCCGCTTCATAAAGAGCCGCCAGGATTTTCGCAGCCGTCACACCGGACATCGAGACCAGACGGGGTGGCCGAATGAGTTGGGGCGTCCTGGGGCGTGCTGGTAGATCATGGGGTCATGGGTTCGAGTCCCGGTCGAGTCAAACCAATGACTTTAAAATTGATACTTGTCGCTTCCTAGCCAGGCACTCAGTATTATTAGGATAGGGCAAGGACTGGTGTGCTCAGTGTCAGGATAATGTGACTGAGTGGGATACCTGGTCATGGTGCCGGCGGCCTGGTTTCCCAGTGGGACAGCACTATAAAGTCGGCATGAGTGCGCACTGTCACAAGTCGGTACCCGTCCTGATACGACCTTAGATGTTGCTAGGATGTAAAACAACAACAAACAAAAAAAAAAACGGACATCGAGGAGGCCGGTTCGGGACCAACTATGGCTACCAGGCCATGGGAAGGGGTCAGAGGCAGTCGTTCGGCTGGAATGACGGAAACATACCCTTCAAGAGGGAGTTCACCCCGCAGAAGCCGTTCCCCTGCCCAGGAAACAAGTAGAGGTCGCAACCCAAACTGGTAACATCAATAATTGCCTAGCAGAAAGGTATAACATTACCCATAATCTGACTATCCTTAGCCTAGTTGAGGGAGTTAGGATACCACTCATGAAACAGCCAATACAAAACGGCATACCCTTTCCGTATCGGATTGATTTGGCAGAACGGGGGGCTTTGAATGAGCAAGTCCTTAAATTTGGTGAAAAAGGCATTATTGAGCCAGTGCTTTATGTGGCTGGGGAATTTATCTAGAATATTTTTACCAGACCCAAACCAAATGGGGAAATTAGACTTATTTTGGACTTAACAAAGTTAAACAAATTAATTGAGTATCACCATTTCAAAATGTTTTCCCTAGAAACGGCTAGAGACTTGGTGACGCAAGAATCCTGGCTGGCTAGTGTGGATCTCAGGGCTGCATACTATACAGTGCCGATTTATAAACCTGATAGGAAATTTCTCAGGTTTTGTTGGAATGATGAGCTTTATGAGTTCACATGTGTGCCAAATGGTCTAGCGTGTGCCCCGCATATTTTCACAAAGTTGCACTAGCCGGTTTTCTCCCACATGGCTAGGAAAGGACACATTATGTTTCCCTTTGTAAATTATTCTGATAATGATGCATTGGTGGGGAATGCAAATGTTCTATTTGTGAAACAGGTATATAGGGCCAGGTGCGTAGATGTTTATGTAGTTGCTGGTGGTGCTTCATTCATTAGTAAATAGTCATTGTATGTTAGTAAGATAGTGTGTAAGGGGCACTTGGAGCTCTACCCACTACCCCCTCTGCCACTACCACCATACCCTCCGCTCAGGGCAGGGGGTGGCCAAGGGAGCCACACCGCGTGGTGGTGGTGGTGGGCAGATCACTGTAACCATGGGGACCGGAAATGCTTGTTTCTCATTTGGTAGAGCTAGAGATGCTTGATTCTCATTGGGAGAATGTGGTCAGGTGATATACCATACTGGATCCATGTACCATATAAATAATAAACCTGAGGGCTTGGCTCTCTCTCTTCTTTCACTCTATATACTCTTCCTTTCTCTTTTTGCCTGTATTGTTTTCACCATAGCCTGCCTACGCAACCACAGATTCGAGCTGTGGACTTTACACCTATATTGATGATTTTCATTGTTGCACAAACACAACGAGAATGTCAAACAGCAGTAGACCAGCTAGGTGATATGCTTACAAGTTTAGGTTTCTACATACATAAAACTAAATCAGTATTAACACCTACAAAGAAATTAAAGTGTTTGGGGTTTATCATTGACACCATAGACATGACCATTTCATTAACGGAACAAAAAGTTGATAAATTTACAACAACGGCAAACCAATTACTACAGTTAAGTAAGCCAAAGATAAGACAAGTCGCAATACTGATAGGAATCATGATAGCCTATGCCCCTGCTAATCTATATGGTAAATCCCATATCAAATCACTAGAAATAGATAAGAACTTAGCGTTGGCTCGCACTAAAGGAAACTTTGAACGGCCTATGACAATTTCGCTTACAGGATATTATGTGGTGGTTGTCGCACATTGATAATTCACCTAACCCCATTAGAATGGGGCAACCCAATACTGTAGTGACGACTGATGCATTAGAGGGATGGGGGGCTCATAGAGATCAACGGGCAACCGGTGGGCAGTGGATGGAAGATGAAATCTGCAATCACATTAAAATAGTAGAACTCAGAGCAATTTATTTGGGATTACGGGGTCTAGTTCGCATACCTAAAAATGATGTACGGGTATTAACAGATAATACAACAGCCATGGCTTACATTTGTAATATGGGAGGGACACGTTCCAAACCATGTAACCATTTAGACAAACTAATTTGGGACTGGGCACAGGAACATGTATATGGCTAACAGTAGCACATATCCCGGGCAGTCAAAATACTTTGGCTGACAGAAAAGTCGACATTTCCATGATCATCTAGAATGGTCGTTAAGTCCCAGTATTTTCGATTACATTTGTGATAAATGGGAAAAGCCAGAAATTGACTTGTTCGGATCACGAAACAACAAATAGTTACCAAAATATGTGTCTTGGCATCCTGAGCCAAAGGCCTGGCGAGTGGATGCATTTTCTCTGAATTGGAAAAATAAATTTTATTACATATTCCCACCATTCAGCATTATCAGCAGAGTGGCCAGGAAGATCAGTATGGATCACTTGCATGCAGTACTGATAGTACCAGAGTGGAACACACAACCATGGCTAGTGGCAGTGACATTAGGAGCAAAAGACACGCTCAGGTTTCCATGAGGGAAGGAAAATCGACAACATCAAGGCCAGCTAATAACCCACGGATACGTGACAATGACACCCCTTTTGGCATTCCTTTTCTAAGCAAACATTTGGAACAGTTTGGCCTAGACAAAATTACACAAGAGAGGCTCATTTCACACGCCTGGAGAAAAGGCACGGTCAAATTATATACAAGTAACTTAAAGAAATGGGGACTTCATTGTTTACTTAAAGGGGTTAAGCCATTAAAACCTACAATAACTCAGATTGTACGATTTCTAAGAATGTTAGAAGACGAAGGATTAGGATTTGGTGCAATTAATGCAGCAAGATGTGCACTTTCAATCATCCTACCAAGGATAGATGAACAAACGGTTGGAAAGCACTTCAGTGTATGAGAGAAACCCACCAAAACCCAAATATAATAGGTTTTGTGATGTGTCGGTAGTGTTCAAGCTTTTCAAGTCTTGGCCTAGTAATAAACATTTATCAATCAAGGAACTAGGATTTAAATTAGCAGTGCTGTTACTGTTAGTGACAGGACACAGAGGCCAGACAATTGTGGCATTGTCTCTGGATGGACTGGAGATAGACAACAACGAGGCAACATTCGATTTGGAGACATTACTAAAGTCGAATCTCACAGGGGACCCATTGTCCATGGCGCATTTAATAGTTTTCCAGAGGATCGACGTATTTGTGTGGTGTCAGCCATTAGGACGTATATATCCAAGTCACGGGGAATGCGGAATTCCAGACAGCTGTTAATAAGCTTTATTAAACCACGTAAGGCGATCTCACGGACCCGCTCACAAGATGGACAATCCCACTCAATGCGGGGGGCCATGGTCTCTAAAGCGAGACAATTGGGAGTCTCAGTGAAGAGAATCCTGGCCAACACCGTCTGGAAGACGACTCGATCATTTGCAAAACATTACAACAAACGACCAGAAAAGTCAAGTGGCCTGACAACTCGACTACTCACCAATTAAAAAGATGGGTGAGAAACAACTAAATTTTGTTGTGTACTGAAACATTATTTGTTTAAAAATAAGTATAAAAAAGGATAAAAAATGAGATGATGTAAAGTTTTCCCTGGAATACGAGTAGCCAGAGGCGTAGTACCGAGGTTTTTGTTTTGTTGTTGTTTTACGTCCTAGCAACATCTAAGGTCATATCAGGACGGGTACCGACTTGTGACAGTGCGCACTCATGGTGACTTTATAGTGCTGTCCCACTGGGAAACCAGGCCGCCAGCACCATGACCTGGTATCCCACTCAGTCACATTATCCTGACACTGAGCACACCAGTCCTTGCCCTATCCTAATAATGCCGAGCGCCTGGCTAGGAAGCGACAAGTATCAATTTTAAAGTCATTGGTTTGACTCGACCGGGACTCGAACCCACGACCCCACGATCTACCAGCACGGGAGACGGACGCTCTAACTCATTCGGCCAAGCCGTCTGGTTAAGTACCGAGGTAAAATAGTTTGATTATATGAATCTTATCTGGGTACAGATGATGGATAACTGCTGTTTTCCCGAGGTACTAGCCTCGGATAGTCATGGGCTAGGGCCCGCCCACCCTACCCTACCACGACTATGACGTTGGCTTGTGCCAAAACGAAAACATTTTTAGTATCCATAGAATTTTGAGATCCTATTAGGTATGTAAAAGAGTGCTGGACCTGGATGTGTTTCCTTCTCCCTAGCCCACGACTCTCCAAGGCTAGTACTTCGGGAAAACAACAGTTATCCATCATCTGTACCCAGGTAAGATTTGTATAACTATACTATATATTATATATAATATATATTATATATATAATATTATATAATATAAATAATGGACAATTTTATTCCACAGCATTTTATTACAATAGCATTTTATTCCTTCTCCGAAAAAATCTGTGTAACACCTAATCTCAAGCTAAGCTCCTAATAATGATTATGTGACCAATTTGAATAAAGCTTTTGGACGAAAATAATTTGTTCCATTTCGAAAGTTTCTAAATGTGAAAGTACATATACCTAGTACACATGCCCGTTTCTATAACTAGTATAAGGCAACAAGTTATACCATGTTTATATTAAAAATAGGTAGACCTTAAATTTGTTTAAATTGTTGTTTAAATGATTAGTTGTTATTAGTTGAAACAAATGACAAAATCCACATTCTCTGGTTTAAACTAAGATGAAGGTAATACCCCCATCACACCAAACTAGTTCTCACTATGTTCTTGAAAATGTTGCTGAACGGACTCAAACTGTGTGCGCACAGAAAGGACATAGTAGCAACATTTTACGGTCTTTTTACGAACAGAATGGATGGGCTAGAAAGGAATGGTGCTCCAGAACTTTGAGCATGCCCAACATTTTCTTGCAGCCACATTCTACCCTGACCACAGCTCGTTTTAGAAATGGTCGGACGTTTTGAGAACTAGTTTGGTGTGATAGGGGTGTTAAGACAATGTCTCATCCTCCGTTTGGTTATCCTTCAGTCCCTACCTAACAGATGAGGAGAACCTACGGACATTTGGCAAGTGTAATAACCCCAACGGACATGGACACAATTATAAAGGTAAACACCAACTGAAGCAATTAGAGGCTACACACATATATATGCGATTTCATATATTTAAATGTTGCTGCAAAGCAAAGACCCTGTACTCAGCCTGTACTTTGTAATCAAAATGATCAAACCCATCACTTGGTGCGCTGGCTGTTCTCTTGGTTAAACAGTTGCTATATTATATGTATAAATGTATATATGAATGTGAAAGATGTGTGATGATGGCAATAATGATGATGATGCTGATGCGTATTTCTTCAAAGCAATTTCATATTAATGTATATTCATACTTACCTATCTCATGTATAATATAATTGTATGTGTTTACATGTGAAACACCAACCAGCAGCTGGGCTGATCAAACCCACCACAAGGTGGCACTGCGAAATTTACATTACCATGGGAGAGAGAGGGAGTGAGCCGTCTTAGTATTATAGGGTCTTTGTGCAAAGTTAGCAGATATTGAACTTCGTAATTGAAATATTATAAAGTAAACAGTTAATAAACTATCACCATACAAATCTTCAGGCTTAGACCAGACGGGATGGCCGAATGAGTTAGAGCGTCCATCTCCTGTTTTGATAGACCATGGGATCGTGGGTTCGAACCCTGGTCGAGTCAAACCAATGACTTAAAAATTGATACTTGTCATTTCCTAGCCATGTTCTAGGCATTATTAGGATAGAGCAAGGACTGGTTGGCACAGTGTCAGGATAATGTGACTGAGTGGGATATCAGGTCATGGTGCTGGTGGCCTGGTCTCCCAGTGAGGCAGCGCTATAAAGTCACCATGAGTGCGCACTGTCACGAGTCGGTACCCGTGTTGATATGACCGTAGATGTTGCTACAATGCTAGGACGTAAAACAACAACAAACAAATCTTCAGGCTT
This sequence comes from Branchipolynoe longqiensis, assembly GCA_030323885.1. Taxonomy (NCBI): domain Eukaryota; kingdom Metazoa; phylum Annelida; class Polychaeta; order Phyllodocida; family Polynoidae; genus Branchipolynoe; species Branchipolynoe longqiensis. The sequence goes on from CM059188.1 coordinate 112,901,718, forward strand.
AAGGGATATAATCTCCACACTAGTCAAAGCAGCAATAACGGCATTGGTATCTGAATTCACACACCTATACCATACCTGTCAAGCAATACGTTTTGGCCGTAAAGACTACGGTTTTACACGTAAACATTACAACTACGGCCGTAGGTGAGCAAACCAAACAGTTTTCAGCGTATTTGAACTCTCAATTGTTAACTGATGTCGAACATTTAATTCATGTCTATGCTTGGTGCTTTAAAAAAATAGTTATTCCTGTTCTGTTATGTTGCTTCAAATAACATTTGTGTGTAAAGTACTACGTTTTGGCCGTAAAGACTACGGTTTTCACAATCCTAAACTCCTGCTTTCATTCTTGGGGGTTGACACCTATGCTATACAACCTGGTGATAACCACAGGGATCTTCCCAGATGCATGGAAGATTCTCATTAACCTATTTCTATCACAAGACTAACTTCAACGACCAGATGGGATGGCCGAATGAGTTGAGCGTCTGTCTCCTGTTTTGAGGGTTCGTTGGTTCGAACCCTGGTCGAGTCAAACTAATGACTTAAAAATTGATACTTGTCACTTCCTAGCCTGCTGCTTGCCATTATTAGGATAGGGCAAGGACTGGTTGGCTCAGTGTCAGGATAATGTGACTGAGTGGGATATAAGGTCATGGTGCTGGCGGACTGGTATCCCAGTGGGGCAACATTATAAAATCGCCATGAGTCCGCACTGTCACAAGTCGGTAACCGTGCTGATATGGCCTTAGATGTTGCTAGGATGTAAAACTACAACAAACAAACAAAACTAACTTCAACGTGACTGCATTATGTTCCAGTGGAAGTTGTTGTCAAAGGAGAGGTATGCAAATAGTTTACCTTAAGAAAACTCATTTCCTTATTTTTTGACAAGGGTAGATGGCTCTATATAAATGTATAGTCCGATGAAGCATAAAGTTTTCAAACCCCAAACAATTATCTAGAATTTATTCTACATGTCTACGTTAGATACTGATGCACTTATTAAACATTTGTTGCCACATAGAAGGGAATATTGAGGCAATTTATTAGAACCTGTTTCTGCTAAAACCAATGGTGTCAGCTTGCCAAAACTAATTTGACATGTTTGCACTTCAAATATCTCAAAACTCAGTCATTTAAAATGAAAGTTACTTTAAACTAAAGTAAGGTAGATTTTAACGATTAATTTATTATGTTTATCTCAGAAAGATGATGGAAACTCAAAACCATCGGACTATGCAACTTTAAGAATGTATAGTATACCCATGAGTGTAATAGCTAGATGGTAGTAAATAGTTCCCTTTCGGAGTTTTTCCAGTATCGTCCAATATATGTTGAGATGCCGATATTGATATAGTGGCAATGTAAGTAAGTATTTACTTAGTATATATAATAGTAATCCAACTGGGCAGTGGACATGATATTGCACACCTGTATTAATTGTTTAGTGTTTTAGGGTGAAGCACTGATGATGTTACACTATTGGCCTGATTATTTAGACAGTTATGCCGAATGCATATTATCCGAATGAATCACACAAGTAACTCTCAAGGAGTATGTTTGGGCTGTCAACGCTAACAGTATTGAATAAGTAGTATACTTTATTGTAATAGTGATTATATCACCAATTTTACTGAAGAAGTGTTTGGCCGAAAATAATTTATTCCATTCGGAAAGTTTCCAAATGTGAAAGGACATATTATATAAATAGTCATATATAAGGAAACAGCGCATACCATGTTTATACTATAGGTGTATCTTAAATTTATTATTTATTGTTATTATAATTACTTAATTGATTATGCAGAGAACCTGAGTAATCTGGTTATATGTCGTCTGTGTGCATCTCTGTAGTGTTATTTATTTGTTTGCTGGTGCTTTTGTACGTGAACCTGTCTTTGATGTTTTCACAGTAGGAGCTAGTGAGGCAATATGATTATTAACGCCAGTCAATTACAGTAATGTTATTGTTATGTTTAAGTCACCCAGTATACCTCACCCTCAGACAAACAAGTTCCAAATAGTTCTAATCTCCAAGCACCCTATTGCTTTAAAGTTTTTTTTAGTTTACACAACTGAACATGTGGGGGGGGGGGGGAGTGCTGATGTCTCTAATGTATGAATGACATCATGGGTGGGATTCCCTCATCACATGACCTAGAGGGGATCCCCACAGACAGGGGAACTACCAAGATGAGAGCCACAGAAAGCTCTCAACTCAACTAATAAAATCTATTAATCTACATTATTTAATAGATTTTTCACACCAAAAGTATCTGGTTATGATAAATAACCATTTGAACTATATATTTAGAACTTTAGCTTTACAATTCTCAGATTTTTCTCTATAGGGTTGTGTAGAAGACTTATCAGTGCTGCTGGATTAACTACAACACAGCAGGAGCAACAAACCTCAGCACTCTTCCTCCAGATACTCAGTTGTACAAACCGAAAACCAATCAAAGCTGTGCTTGGAGAACATTTGTCAGAGTACTAGGTCCAGTCTCAACGGCCTATACTGGGTCCGATTAATATAAGAGAATTATTCCTTTCTGTCAAACGGTTTTGTCTTGTCACGAATGGCTTAGCCTTACTTATTCATGTGAAGAAAACCATATTCATTTGATTTCTAAATGAACAAAAAAAAAAAAAACACTGTATTTAGAATTCTCACTATTTGAGAGACAGACTCAAATCTCATATCAGTGCCAGTTAATAACTACAGCGTTACCTGGATTCAATGGACAGCTTTGCATCCAGACCAATGTTATCCTGATATAGGTGTCCTGATTTCAGAGGGATTAGTTAAGCGAGTTTCAAAAGTGATTTGTAAATTGAAATATTGTTCACACAAAGGGAGGGGTGCGCCAATCACGTGGGTTGCTGAAGAGAGTAGTAGTGTTTGGCCGAAAATAATTTGTTCCACTCGAAAAGTTTCCAAATGAGAAAGGACATATTATATATATAGCTATATATAAGGAAACAGCGCATGCCATGTTTAAATTATAGGTGTATCTTAAATTTATTATTTATTGTTATTATGATTACTTATTATTAGCTTAAGCAGAGAACATGACTAATCTGGTTATTTGTCATCTGTGTGCAATTCGAGCCTGTCTCTCAAATATTAAGAATTCTAAATAGTGTTTTTTTTCCCTTTGTTCATTTACAAATCAAATGAATATGGTTTTCTTCATATGAATCAGTAAACCTTCCTGAGATGACAGAACTGTTAGACAGAAAGGAATAATTCTCTTATAATATTAAACAGATCCAGTATAGGCCGCTGAGACTACTGTACTATTGTAACTTGTAAATTATGTGAAACCCAATTGGTACAGAAGTGAAGGCTTTCCCTGCAACAAATGACCTTTGTGGGAGTAGGGAGAGGGGCGGGAGCGAATGTGAGAGGTGGTCTTAGACGTACAGCACCGAATGTGCTTTACAAACATAGTAAAGCATATATGGTAAGCATATATGTGAAGTTAAAACCAATATCAAATATGTATGCGTGTAATGTGGCTAGGTTTCACAAGCGAACGGGTTATTTTAAAGTATATTTACTAACAACACAGACTGTCAACACTTTCACTACGCACTGCACTGTGCACCACACCCGTCACCTCAATTTGATAAGTTGCATAGTCCGATGGTTTTGAGTTTCTATCATTTTCTGAGATAAATGTATTAGGTTGATCGCTATAATCTAACTTACTTTAGTTTGAAGTACCTTTTATTATAAATGGTTAACTTTTGAGATATTTGAAGTGCAAACGTACAAAATTAATTTTGGCAAGCACGTCAAAACTCTGACACCATAGGCTTCTTCAGTAACAGCAAAGAACATTGTGCTTGGTAACAGGTTCTATTAACTTGGCTCGGTGTGATGACAAATGTTTGATAAGTGCACTAGTATCTAAGTTAAGTATGTCAAATCAAATCTAGATCACTGTTTTGGTTTTGAAAAGTTGAGATTTTCATCGTACTATGCAGCTTTAATTGCTGTGCTGGTTTATAGGGAAATACCATAATACGGCTCTATTTACTAACACACAATCGTTGAGACAAACCTAGTAAGTTTATTGTGACTATGGATGGCAACATAGAAATCAAAGGAACCGCAATGGAGCGACAAGATTACAGGGATGGGAGGAAGAACATCTTTTATGTGAATAAAAGATCAGAAATGCTGATCAATTTATGATATACACCATAATACTCTTACTCTTTGATAACATATTTATGTCTAATTCTAAAGGACTAAATTTAAGCTGACAAGCAAATACAACTTTTTCATAAGATATCATGTCAACAGGTTTCTAATTCTAACGGTCTGTATATATGTAAAATAAATATCACTTGTGCTAGTACTCATATATTGCTTCTCTGGAATGCTAGATGTGAACTGAGATGTAGGGCATACATTTAATTATTTCACCCATTTGTTGATATTTCAGGTGGACCCCTACACTGGTATGGTAATGAACATAGTGGACCTCAAAGCATGTATTCATGTAAGTGTAATTTTTCTGTGTATATTAGTTGATTAAGCAGGGTAAATTTAAATCACAGATATTTGGTCTTCCTCATTCCACTGCTCCTTGCCCTATCCTAGGAATACCGAACGCGGGGCTAGGTAGCGACAAGTATACAATTTTAAATCATTGTTTTGACTTGACCAAGGGTTCAAATCTCAGGACCTAACTAAAACTGAAGGCGGGTGCTCAACTCATTCGGCTATCCTGTCTGGTTGAACATCATAACCAATGTCTGCAATGTAGATACTCGTTTTTTGGGATGGTACTAATTAAAGATTTGACATATATGTAGAAAAATCCAAATACCAACTGACCAGCACTCTACTATTTTGGCGGGTTACCTGTGGTCCAGGCCCACTTGCCCTACTTCTCAGCTCGCACCCGGCTGCTCCATAGAACATATCAACGTATCTGTATCGGATTGCCACCCAACCAGCTACCAATGACATGCTCAATAATATTCGCGTAAATAACATTTATACTACACAATACACGCTGTATACTCGGCACATATTTACTATGTATTCAATGGGTACCAATGACTTACATAATTGATAGTTGTCACTTCCTAGCCTGGGCTCAGCATTAGTAGGATAGGGCAATGACTGGTTAGCTCAGTGTCAGGATAATGTGACTGAGTGGGATATTGGGTCATGGTGCTGGCAGCCTGATTTCCCAGTGGGGCAGTACTATAAAGTCACCATGAGTGCACTATCACAAATCGGTACCCATTTCTGATATGATGACCTTAAATGTTGCCAGGATAAAAACTCCAACAACCAACCAGTCAATATGTACCGCTCACATAGTTCATTTTTAGTATATACTTAGCATGTACTTAGTATGTATTTAGCGTGTACTCGGTGCGTACTCAGCGTGTACTCGGTGCGTACTCAGCGTGTACTCGGCATGTACTTAGTGCATACCTGGTGTGTGTGTAGTTGAGGCCCCCTTTAGTATAACCTCAGTGTGTGTGTGTGTGTTCTGCACTGTGGCAGTGTGGCTTCCCGCTTTGGCCATTTATATGCAGTGGGAATCAATAATCAATACTGGGCTGGGCGGACGGAATACTCTGTGGACTGGTGGCCATAGCCGCCTCTCCGATCAATGTCTCCATCCTGTAACGCGAATGTAGACAGCTGCCCTTATCATACACTAAGGTATTCAGCAGGGACCATCAGCCTCACATGTATGGCAGCCATAGTACCACATACAGTACTAATAGTAGTGCATGTGGTACTATGGCTATGCTAGGACAACTATAGTCTTTGCGTATCACATAATGATGAAACTCGAAAGCTATCCACACTCTCTCCAGTTTGAATTAAAGTCTGAGATAAATACGTTAGGTTGATCGTTATTATGTACTTTACTTTAGATTGAAGTAACTTTTATTCTAAGTGGCTAACTTTTGAGATATTTGAAGTGCAATCATGCAAAATTAATTTTCGCAAGCATGCCAAAACTCTGACCCCGATAGGCTTCTGGAGTAACAGGTTCTATTTAATTGTCTCATTATTCCCTTCTGTGTGGCGACAAATGTTTAACAAGTACACCAGTATCTAAGTTAGATATGCATGACTTTTGGAACTTTGTGATATCAATTCCTCTCTCAGAAAATCAGCAGGCTATAATAGGTTCTGCGTCCCTAAAGGTTAATGCAGCCACACATTTTTTAGTGAAGTGATTCATTAAACCGTAGCATGCATTTCAATTCAGCATAATTCGTTAACAATATTTTTATTCTAAACCCTTACCTATATCTATATAAATAAAAGCGAATGTGTGTCTTTGCTTATCGGTATTTTTGCAAAACATTCTGACAAAAGAGCCTTAAATGGTGGTGAATATGACATTGGTTGGAACTATTATTGGGACTATGCTGCTTGGGGTGGTTTGTAACCTTACTACGGTTACTGGTTGCAGAACTGCAACATTATAGAGAGGCTCTGATAAATTGGCCCAATCTTTGGTTGAAGATTAATCTTCAGTAGGGGCGGTTGTAGAAGCTGGGGACATCTTTACAACATTGTAATGGCGAAGCGTTGGGGCGCCACCGAGGTGTGGACTAATTGCGGTCCGGATAGCAAGTGTCTGTGATTGGGACTATGATGTTGGCGAGGACCACTATGTTGGCAACATCCACATCAGTGGTGTCCACCACAACCATTAGTTATATGGGCCAATATAAATGAAAGCAAATGCGTATATTTGTTTGTGTGTTCACAACAAACTTTGACAAAAGATTCTTAAATGGTGGTGAATGTGACATTGGTTGGGATTATGATTGGGACTATGATGTTGGCGATGACCGTGTTGGCAATATCCATATCAGTGGTGTCCACCGTGACCATTAGTTATATGGGCCGAAGGCCTAAGTAGCGCTCAACAGGAAGGAGCAAGGTTTAAAGTCTGTGCAGAGCGCGACTCTTAAGCTTGTACATTAATTATATAGTTATACCTCATAATATGTGTTTACAGATTAAAATCTTTTTTTTAAAGAAGTAAGTCTGGGCAATTCGATAATACAAGCGTGTGTAAAGTATTTATTGTGAATATATACTTGAAAATATGAAAGTACATTAAAATGCTCTACTTTGCAGGAAGCGGTGATGGATGTGATAGATCATAAGAACATTGATAAGGACATTCCATATTTCAAGGATACCGTAAGGTTAGTAAAGCATCTATGATTATCTACTCTGTTGGCATGATCACACTAAGCACTGTTATAATTAGAAGAGACGTGAATCAGGAGGTGGCTGGAGGCGGAGTGGCTGGAGGCTTGCTTGCTTGCTTGCTTGGGGTGGTTTGTAACTTTACGATGGTTACTGGTTGCAGAACTGCAACATTATAGAGAGGCTCCGATAAATCAGCCCAATCTTTGGTTGAAGATTAATCTTCAGTAGGGACGGTTGTAGAAGCTGGGGACATCTTTACAACATTGTAACGGCGAAGCGTTGGGGGCGGCCCCGAATCTTTTCGGTCCGGCGGTAGTTGAGCACTTGTATCCAGTCGATAGCAGTAAGGGTTTCGAGGAAGGGTGGGTAAAGATGGGTGCAGCGGTGGTTCCAGCAACGAGAACAAAGCGAGAGAAACGTAAAGGTACAGGGCCCCACCCAAGCACACAACTCCCCAGGTCAGGGTGAGGAGTATGCCTCGGAGAGAAAAAAAAGGGTAGAGTCTAGGAAAGAGAAATGAGGAGAGTTGAGTCAAAGGACCATGTCTATTTGCTCTATGGTGACCAGCCGGCAAGCCAAAGACACGGACAGAGTAAGAGTAGAATGTGAAATGCTGGTGGGCTCCCCCTCCTGGAACTCTTTTCAGACATATCAAGGAAGAGCAAGGCCAGTGGAGAGGAGATAGAGAGAGGTGTGGACGAAGTGCGGTCCGGACAGCAAGTGTGGCTGGAGGCAGCGATGGTCGGGGTTATAAGGGGGAGAGAGAGAGGGGAGGCGAGAACGTCCAGGGGGCGACCAGCGGGGAGGTGTTAGGCGGCAGGGAGGGGGGGGGGGGAAGCAGGAGTGGTCAGGTGTCAGTGGTGGGGTGTTAGCTGCGAGGTGGCAGCGGCAAGGTGTGGGGGGGGGGGGGGTCTTCTCCCGCCGCGAATCAACAGTAATGCAAGCATTACGACCAATGGTCATGCAGTGAGGACTGACTATGACGATACTGACTCCCAAAATTCATCAAGTCTGTTTTTCAATGAATTTAGTGATGGAGCGTTGGCTATTTAGAGTGGAAACCTATTCCATGTGTTTGTCGCTCTATCAAGGAGAAAGTTTTTCCTCACTCGCCAGTTGGTCCTCGGATTTTGAATCCTAAGTTTGTGTCCCTTGGTCTCCTTTGGTGGCATTTCCAGTTTAATGTATGGAGCCTTTTTAGAGTCGTGGGGGTGATGAAAATGGGAAATATTGCGCCTAGAGCGGGACTCGAACCCACATCTCTTTGCATTTCGGGCCAGTGTGCTAACCATTACACCACCTAGGCTCCCTGATATCACCATACTACCCACGCCTACCTGTCTATGCGGCTCCTTGCCTGAGAGATCAGTGCAGACCACTACAATAGTATATAATCCAGATATATGCTCATATATTTTCTATGATGTCACCAATGTGGCTACAATTGTATCCAAAGTAGTACATAGTGCATTAAGTATGTGACAATAATTTCCAGGCATGCCTTCAAATAAATTCAATTATGATTATGCATTCGTTTACTTTCTCTTTGCAGCACCACAGAAAACCTCGCTGTCTTCATATGGAATGGTTTGAAAAAACTACTTCCGAAAGACATATTATATGAGGTTAAAATCCACGAGACCGACAAGAACGTGGTTTACTTCCGAGGGGAACTCACGGTATAACGACTCAGTAACGACCGTGATATCACACTCGGGGTCGCTAACTGGCTCTGCGTTCACAATGTCAGTTGATCGTATATCTCAAGCTAAACAAAAGCGTCAGTGGAGAAAAGATCATCTCCTTCACCTACCAGACTCTCTGACTGCAGCTACACGCACATGTCCAATGTGCCACCACACATTCTGACCTCAAATTAGACTCATCGGTCATCGACGAGTTCACAGCAAATGATGAGTTTGCTTTCATCATCACCACCAATGGACAACCAAGATGAAGAAGGTGGAAGTGGACTGCATTCTGAGAAATACCATGAAGTGACTATGTCTGGACGAGGCTGATGAAAGAAACTCCACCAACTTGTACCTTTAGTTCGATTACCATATCTTATATGGCCATATTCACTGGAAGCTTATAAATTGATAGTCATGATTAAATGTAGAACCTTCGTCCATTACAACCAGATGGGATGGCCGAATCAGTTGAACGTCCCTCTCCCGTTTTGGTAGGTTGTGAGATTCGAACTCATGTGTTCGAATCCTGGTCAAGTCAAACCAATGACTTAAAAATTTATACTTGTCGCTTCCTAGCCAGATGCCTTGCATTATTAGGATAGGGCAAGGAGCAGTGGAATGAGGAAGACCAATCGTCGGCGATTGAAATTTCCCCTGCTTAATCAACTAATCTACCAAAAAAGAAAGAAATATTGTGTTGGGACCACTGGTCTTTGTCCGATCACTGAACAGGGGCGTAGCTATATTGTCGCACTGTAAGCATGTGCAAACAATTTCTATATGTTACAATTTCTTTTAAATTTCCTGCAAGCACATCTGAACAATTTTGTACTTTTTCCCCCCATACTTACTCTTTTACAATATACATTAAAAGAATTGTGTTTGGTGTTGTGTAAGTATGTGCGACAATTTTGTCCCTGCTATTTTTAAATTTCTGTCTACGTCCCTACAGAAGCTCAGAAAAGTTTGAGCCTCATCAGTACTTGGGTGGATGACCACCTGGGAACACTAGGTGCTATGATGCAATCCTATATCTTATTGTAGAAGTAATCTGATTAAATAGTTTGTCCGGCCACATGATTACAGTGGTAAATTAATGTACGCATTAATGTACACCTATGTACCTAGTCAACATTAAAGCCGCATAGTCCGATGAAGCATCAACTTTTCAAAACCAAAACAAATATCTAGAATTGATTCTATATATCTAACTTAGATACTGATGCACTTATTAAGCATTTGTTGCCAACTAGAAGGGAATACTGAGACAGTTTAATAGAAGCTGTTACTGCTGAAGTCTATGGTGTCAGCTTTGGCATGCTTTCCAAAACTAATTTGACCTGTTTGCACTTCAAATATCTAAAAACTTAGCCATCTAAAATAAAAGTTGCTTTAAACTACAGTAAGGCAGATTGCAACAATCCCTGTACCGGTAATGTATTTATTTCAAAAAAATTACAGAAGCTCACAACCATCGGACTATTATTATTATTATTATTATTATTATTATTATTATTATTATCCTCTTCTTTGATGCAGGCTCGTGGTAACCTATACAAAGCTCATAGCTCTCAGCTCTATTGGTATGCAGCCTCGAAATCGTACAGGATTGTTTCTCTGGCACAGGCCCTGTCCAGCGCATTCTTGAATTGATTCATGGTAGCTGCTTCCACTGCTTTTTCCGGTAGCTCATTCCACATGTTTATCACTCGCTGTGAAAAGAAGGCCCCTCTGAGTGAGCTGTTGTACCTTGGCTTGAAAAGCTTTTTGGAGTGACCTCTGGTACTGCTTCCCTGTATCTGTCTGAATAGCAAGGCCTCATCCACATTATACTCAGCATTCAGGAACTTCCACGTGTTGATCATGTCCCCACGAAATCTTCTGTACGTGAGGCTTGGCAACTATGCAAAGTTAAATTTGTAATATAAGTAATTTAAGTAAACCTAACTATATATGTATATGCTATAAATGATCAGTAACACAATAGTAAGATAAGCAACACAGGGTTCAAATGCACAATACAAGCAAATTACTCGAATCAATTAAGATATGTTTAATGCGTCAACATATTAAGTCTTCAATGTCTCTATGGGTAAATTGCGTAATAAAACAATAATTTAATCAGATTTAGGTGGTCTTTTAATCGATCCACATCCCCGGCTTTTCTCTATTACAAAAATAACAGGCTATACTATTACATACAAAAAATAAGCAAAACAAACCCCATAACCCCGTCATGATCTCACCTGAGATGTTGCCAGGACGTAAAACTCCAACAAACAAGAAACTATTAAATATCCTGTTTCATAACTAGCACATGTTTCAACCTTAAAATCGCATAGGCCTACCGACAATTATAAAAAACACCCCCAAAAATCCCAGATTGAATTCAACTACCCGACTGAATCAAATAGGGCGTATTCGATTAATCAACCCGAGTCACCCGAGCGACTTTTGGCGCATGCTCACATTCTAGACTCAGGTTGAAATATCGAATAACCTACGCTTCTCCACGCTCGGGGGGGCGGGGGGGGGGGCTTAATCCAAAACTTGTTATTTAAAAAAAAAAACACGATATAACTACCACAAAAATAGGATTCAAAATATTTTTTGATTGCATAGTTTAGTTATATTTCCATTTCATTAATCTGACATAGGACTTGTACTGCTACAGGACGGTACCAACACAAATGTGATGTCATCGCTCCTAGCCAACCCCAGCGAACAGATGGGTTACTGGGGTCGGGTCGTTTTGCACACGGCACGTGTTTTTGTCAACTCCACTCGCAGTGTTCTTTTTTTGGGGAATTCTAGCAACTCGGGTGACCCGAGTCGCCCGGGTCGTGTTAATCGAATACGGCTCCAAGGGAAACAACACACACACTTTTTGTTATCCATTAGAATGTTTTTTTTAAATGCTATGTTTATACTGTCCATAGCGTGTAAGCTCGAGTGCTCGGGCTTGTTTTCAATGCTGGCCAGTTGTAGTAGTGGTTTAATCTTATCACACAGTAGGAGGTGATAAGATGTTTTTGTTTCTCACACAGTAGCAGGTACATGGTGATTATTCAGTCAAGCACCCATTCTTTAGTCCGTTGACCCCTGTGTGGGTGTGGGTGGTGTGTATGGGTGGTGTGTGTGGGTGGTGTGTGTGGGTGGTGTGTGGGTGGGTGGTGTGTGGATATATATATATATATGTATATAGCGTTATTGCGATTAATACTCACCAGGTAGCTCACGACTGTCTCCATTTCACTTGGACTTGGTGAGATGTTATGTTAAAGCGGCATAGTGTGATGGAGCATCAAATTTTCTAAACCAAAACAATTATCTAGATTTGATCCTTCATATCTAACGCATATACTGATGCACTCAATAAGCATGTGTTGCCACATAGAAGGGGATACTGAGTCAATTAAATAGCACCTGTTACTGCTGAAGCGTATGGCATGCTTGCCAAAACTAAGTTGACATGTTTGCACTTTAAATATCTCAAAGTTTAGCCATTTAAAATAAAAGTTACTTCAAAGTAAAGTAAGGTAGATTATAACAATCAATTTAATATATTTATTTAAAGTTGCATAGTCCGATGGTTTCGAATTTCTGAATTTTTCTGAGATAAATATATTAGATCAATCACTAGTATCTACTTTACATTAGTTCAAAGTTACTTTTATTTTAAATGGTAAACTGTTGAGATATTTTGAGTGCAAACATGGAAAATTAGTTTTGGCAAGCTTGGCAGAACTCTGACACTGTAGACTTCTGCAGTAACAGGTTCTGTCAAATTGACTCAGTATTGCCTTTTATGCCGAAACAAGTGCTTAATAAGTGCATCAGTATCTAAGTTAGATATGTAAAATCAAATCTAAATGATTGGTTTGTTTTTGAAAATTTGATATTTCATCGGACTATGTCGCTTTAAGAAAAATTACAGAAAGTTAAAAACATCGGACTCTGCAACTTTAACGTCAACTCCCCCCACCCCCCCCCCCCCCCCACCCCCCCCCCCCCCCCTTCCTCCTCCTCCTCGCCATCAATGACACTCCCGACTACAATAGAATAATTACAGGCGCTGCAGATTTTATTATCCATTTGGAATTATGTTTAGTAGTTGCTCCAAATTCTTCTAAAGCACACAACATGGAAATAAACCTACCCTATGGCTGGCTACTTTGCTTCGCACTGCCATCTACCGGTCACTCAGCATCACACCGACAGCAGACTCAACCACGCTGCAGCGTCACTAGTCTAATTATGGATGTGCATATGAAATGTACATCTCCGTATGTCCTTGGAAAGCTAAGTAACCTGTTTACAGGGCGATTTAAACTCAAGGCATTGTACAATGCCGTGAGCAATCTTCGTACAGAAAAAGTGAAGTATCTCTGAACTGGACGACCTAGAAACAACTGATTGAATCACATAGAAAACATGTTTCCAACAAGATTAATTAACTGATATGGTAGGGTTTGGATTTCTATTAATTTGGAATAAAACTGACGTTGTTCACTACGCGTACCGCAAACTCTAGGCATGCAATGGCGGTGAGCAATCTTCATACAGAAAAAGTGAATATCTCTAAACCACATGAGATTAGACACAAACCGTTGAACACATATAAAAACATGTCTACAAAAGGATTATATTAAATTGTACGGTAGGCTCTGCATTCTATTAATTTGAATAAAAACAAATGTGTTGACACTGCACGTACCATCAAACTCAAAGCTTGTTCAACACTAACCGCCAGGAACGCCACTGTAGCCTGTGTTACCGATTTTCGCGGGAGTTGTCTCTCTCATCTGTTTATATACACGCTCTCTGACTCAACCACGCTGCAGGAGCGTCACCTAGTGGGAAATATGTGAACTGTGCATAATGAAATGTACATCTCCGTATCGTCCTTGTGGAAAGCTAATGTTAGAACGTCTGCTTCCTGCGACCAGACGGGATGGCCGAATGAGTTGAGCGTCCTTCTCCCGTGTTGGTAGATCATGGTTGAGTTAAACCAATGGCGTACAAATTTATACTTGTCGATTTCTATCCAGGTGCTTAGCATTATAAGGTAAATCCTAATAAGTCATGTGGAGATGACAATATTTCACCAAGAATAATCAAAGTGTGATACTCTACTCGCACTGTCTATCTCCCACATAATAAACCTATCATTTGAAAATGCTACTGTTTCTGAGAATCTCAAAGTTGCAAAAGTAATACCCATCCATAAGAAAAATGAGAAATACCTAGTTGATAACTACAGGTCAATCAGCCTATTCAGTACTCTAAACATTGGAAAAACTAATGTACAAAAGAGTTTACCAATTTCTTAACAAATACAAAATATTATACAAATACCAATTTGGATTTAGAGAGAAACACTCAGCAATAATGGCTCTGACTGAAATCTTAGACAATATACAAGACCTTGAAAATGGGAAACATGTTGCAGGAGTCTCCTTAGACCTGAGCAAAGCATTTGATACCGTAGACCATGACATCTTACTCTCAAAACTTAGGCACAACAGAATTCAAGGCCAGGGACTTAAATGGTTTGAGAGTTACCAAAGTAATAGAAAGCAATTTACATACATAAACGGTAAACGATCCAAGCTAAACTCAATCAGCCATGGTGTTCCCCAAGGTTCTGTCATGGGACCTCTCCTATTTTTGATCTACACAAATGATATAGTGAATTGTACAAAACAAGGTTATTTGCAGATGATACCAATGGCTTCATAACCTCAAATTCACCCAAACAACTAAAACATTCAATTAAAACATTCCTTACATTATTTACATGGTGCAATGATAAAAAGTTAACAGTAAACCTGAACAAAACATGCTACACAATATTTAAAAGCAGAAGTACAACCATTCCTGATTACCTAAACAACATAAAGATAAACAATACCACAATAAAGAGAGTCCCCTCTGTGAAATACCTAGTTATAATTCTAGATGAAAACCTCAACTGGGATGAACATATTGATAACTTAAATAATTCAATCAATAAAACAGCTAACTCATTTAAAATAATCAGACGATGGGTACATGAGGAAAATAAAAAATTACTATACTATGCATACGTTTACTCCAAAATTCAGTATGGTATAGAGGTGTATGGGAGAGCCAAGTTATCAACCCTAAAAAATGTACAGACACAACAAAACAGAGCCTTGAAAATACTGTATAGCAAAGACTATCTCACCCCAACTAAATCACTTCATAAAGACCTGGACTTACTTATGGTAACTGACATTTATAAAATATACATTGCAAAATTTGTTTACAAGCAAAAGAATGGCCTCTTCCCTGAAATATTTGATAATCTCTTCAAATAAAACAATTAGGTCCATAACACATGACAGATAAATAACATACATCACAAACACACTAGAAACAAATATGGCAAAATAACAACTGAAAACCAAGGAACCAATATCTGGAACTCAATACCAGTAGAGATTAGAAACCCTAAAACCTTTTAAAACTTCTGTAAAAAACTAAAGATAAGCTATCTCAATGCATACTAAAATCAATTACCAGTAAAGAATATATATAATAGGATATAGTTGTCATTAACTAGTCGCATAATTTAAAATATTAAGTGGCTATGGCAAAGAACATAAGATTATTAACATATATGCAAAATAACTACTGATACTGCATATAAGTACATGAATCCATGACACAATATACATATAATATTCCTATCGTTACTTTGTTTTTTACTAACTGTGAAGAGACACATCAGTATCTCATCATAATCATTAGTTAAAAATGTAGTTTAAATTTAATCATTTGTTATTGTCATCACTTGTTCATTCACATCATGGAGACCAGCTAGATAAGCATCGCTTTTCTGGGATCCTTTCTGTCTAAGGAATTTGTATGCATTTATCGTATTCACCTCAGTTTATTGTAAACATACCTTGCGAAAGTTAAAATAAAAGAATTGAATTTATTGAAATTATTAGGATATGGCAAGGACTGGTTGGCTCAGTAGGATAATCTGACTGAGTGGGATATCAGGTCTATTAAGACACCATAAGTGCACACTGTCACCATGAGTGCACACTGTCACAAATCGGTACCCGTCCTGATATGACCTTAAATGTTGCCATGATGGAAAACTCCAACAACCAACGAACCAACCAGCTTCCTGCGACGGAAGATGGAGTTCAGACGCAAAACCACGTAAACGCCAATCCAAAAATGTAGTTTAAATAAAAGATTTGTACATGAAAATATTTTTATTTCTCACTAATTCCACTTTTCCTATGATCATATGGGTATGGAGCAATGAACAACAAAATAGGAATATAATCTTTTTTTAATTTCTGATTTTATTTTTATTTTTTTGTACATTAGTTGATTAAGCAGGAGAAATTTCAATCGTGGACGATTGGTCTTCCTCATTTCACTGCTCCTTACCCTATCCTAATAATGCATAGCGCCTGGCTAGGAAGCGACAAGTATACATTTTTAAGTCATTGGTTAGACTCGACCAGGGTTGGAACCCACGACCCCACGATCTACCAAACACGGGAGACGGACAGTCTAACTCATTCGGCCATCCCGTCTGATTCATTGATTCCGATGTTTATCTCCATTTTTGGATCGGCGTTTA
Organism: Branchipolynoe longqiensis; assembly: GCA_030323885.1. Classification (NCBI taxonomy): domain Eukaryota; kingdom Metazoa; phylum Annelida; class Polychaeta; order Phyllodocida; family Polynoidae; genus Branchipolynoe; species Branchipolynoe longqiensis. The sequence continues at coordinate 112,918,267 of CM059188.1, forward strand.
CATGGTTTTGCACCTGAACTCTTCAATTGTGGGTACGATCCCCGACTCAGTCAAGGCTTAGCCCTACATAGTTTCATATTGCTCATTATCTTGTCTGGTGTTTGGCATAATTAGGGTTGGGCAAAGACTGGTTGTATCAAGTGGAATAGTGTATCAAGGCAATGTCCGCACAGTATTATCAATGGGGAAATATCAATGGGGAAATATAGGTAAGATCGTTTTCTTCTGACTACAGCTACACACATTGGGCGTAATCGAGTAACACGACCCGGGCGACTCGGGTCACCCGAGTCGTCAGAATTTCAAATAGAACACCGTGAGTGGAGTCGACAAATACACGTGTCGTGTGCAAAAGAACTCGACCCCAGTAACCCATCTCTTGGCTGGGGTTTGCAAGGAGCGATGACGTCACATTTGAGCTGGTACCGTCCTGCAGGATAACAGCCACCCGTACCAGTGATACATATTTTTTTATGGTAATAACATAGATTAATGAAATGGAAATATCACTAAACTATACCATCATAAAAATATTTAAATCATATTTTGCTTTAATTATATCGGCTATTAAAAAACAAATAAAAGGGCCACCATTTTTGTCACCCCGAGCGTGGAGAAGCGTATTTGATTATTTGACCTGAGTCTGCAGGATGTACGCAGGCGCCAAGAAGTGGCTCGGGTGACCAGAGTCGATTAATCGATTACGCCCATTCTGAACGCAAATTGGACTCATCGGTCACCATGACCTGATATCCCACTGAGTCACATTATCCTGACACTGAGCCAACCACACAATCCTTGTTATATCATAATAATGTAGAGCACCTGGCTAGGAAGCGACAAACATACATATTAAAGTCCTTCGTTTGACTCGACAAGGGTTCGAACCCGTGGGTTTGAATCCCACGATCTACCAACACGGGAGACGGACGATCAACTCATTCGGCCATACTGTCTGAAACCGTGTAACATTAGGTGCATGGCTGAAGGTGTCGGTCATCCTATCGATCCTGATCAGTGGACCCATTTGCAGTTTGAGCTATTTTCCATTCCAACCAGTGGTCCACAACTGGCTCACCAGAGGCTGTGGTATGTGCTGTCCTGTCTGTGGGAAAGTGCATATAAAAGACCCCTTGCTGCTCATTGTAAAGAATAGCCTATGTGGCGGCAGCAGATTTCTTCCAAAGAAATATGTCAGAATGACCATATGTTTGTGCTCTAGAGGCGTCGTTAAGTAAAACAAGCTTTACATTACTTTAACTGCACGGCAGCCTTGGCCACCTGAGTCTGTCGGGTGTACAGGGCAGGTGGGCCGGAAGTGACAGGCCTGGGTCCAGCACACAGCGGGTTGATCCAAGTCGACTGGCACCCAGCCAGATGGGAGTGAAGGCTTCCAGACAAAATGTCAATGAACTCGACCAGTAGGAGCCGTGAAAAGGCCTGCAACTGACAGGCAGCCGGACTACGGCTGGCACTGGTCTGTAAGGAACTCTCTCAGCCTTCTGAAACCGGACGTGATGGCCGAATCGGCAGAGCGCCGGCTTCGCGTTCGGGAGATTGGGAGTTTGGTTCCCGGTCGAGTCAAACCAATGATTTATGAAATTGATACTTGTCGCTTCCTAGCCTGGCACTTGGCATTAATAGGATAGGACAAGGACTGGTTGGCTCAGTGTCAGGATAATGTGACTGAGTGGGATATTGGGTCATGGTTCCAGCAACCTGATTTCTCAGTGGGGCAGCACTATAAAGTCGCCATGAGTGCACACTGTCACAAGTCGGTTCCTGTCCTGACATGATCTTAGATGTTGGCAGGACGTAAAACCCTGGTCTGTAAGGAACTCTCAGCCAACCTAACCCTGTCAGCCAATGTGGGATTAACGTTGCATAGTCCGATGGTTTTGAGTTTTAATAATCTTTTCTGAGATGTATATATATCAAATTGATCGTTATAATCTACGTTATTTCAGGTTGAAGTAACTTTGATTTGAAATGGATAAGTTTTGAGATATTTGAAATTAAAACATGTAAAATTAGTTTTGGCAAGCACACCACACCTTTGACATGATAGGCTTCTACAGTAACAGGTTCTATTAAATTGTCTCAGTATTCCCTTCTAAGTTCTATGTTCTCTTGCCAAGTGTATTATGCTTGTCACGTGTGTTGATCACTGCCAGGTTCGGAACCCATCTGGGCAACATAACTAGAACTCAGGCCATAGGGCTTTGGCGTTCTCTGTGGCGGAGTGGTTAGAGTGTCTGACTTTTTTCTAGGTCAGACTCCTAATCTGAGGGTCAGCGGTTCGATTCCGTGTGCCCCAGGCTCTGCCAATTTGGATTTCCACCGCTGTGTATAACTTACAGCGTCATCAAAGGCCGGTTGCTCTCATACCATGTCTATGTGGTGTGGGAGGTTAAAAATCCCTTGGGTCAGTAAAAGTGTAGGCTCGGGCTTTCTATCGACCAGCAGTGGAGAGGGGAAGACCAGTCGTCTGTGACTGGGATTTCCCCTGCTTGGGACAACTAATGTACCAACAAAAAAAATGACGACAAAAATGAGAGACAAATAAGTGTTCACACTTCCTGTCACCCATTCGCTATATCGTATAGCAAATCACAAATTGGTCACTCTCTCTTAATTTTAAAGATATCTTTAAATTCTCTTCGTGTTTTTAATACACACCATCTCTGACATGCGTGATTGGTTTCCAATTTTACCGAAGACAGGGAGCTCCTGTCCTATTCAACTTAAAATAATGTTGTCAGTATAAATAATACCTCCACTCTAATAATTGTCAAATCGGATTTTTTTAATCCGCATAACTAGGTCAAATAGGTTGATTTAGGGCAAATGGCCTATTTTTATAATGTTAACTCTGAAAATTCAAAATTGTTGTTGTTGGTTGTTGTTTTATGTCGCAGCACTTAGGGTAGATTTGAAGGTTTTTGAGTGTGCCTTACAACCTATGTAAGTTCACTTGTCCCTTCCCCGTGTGACGTCACTGAACTACTAATAATAGTCAGTGATGTTGGGCAGACCAAACCTGACCAACAGGGATCGAACTCAATCAAATAAATCATTCTAAGTGTGAGCTTTCATTAAAATACATGAACAAAAATTCATGTAAGGAAAACGTGGTGAAATCATGTGGCCAGATCTTTACCTTTCTGATAGACACATGTTCCATGCATTTCATTGTGAATCAGAAAGTGGTTAGAAACTTCACAGACTTCTACTTCCTGTATGTAGCATATTGTATTTTAATGGAATAACATAATTTCCATTAGTGAGAATAATTTAACAACTAAAGCCCCAGTCACACATCACCGGATTGACCAACGGACATAATTGTCTAGTCCGGGCGTCATAAGTATCAAAATGTATTAAAATGTGTCAAAATGTTGCAATATCGGGTCACAGGTCGCTGGACGAATGGACATGGAACGGACATGAAATGGACATGAACGGATAGCCAACGGACGGTAAGCGGACTAAATGGACTCAAACCGGACAAGAAACATAGACGTCAATCCGGTGGCATCCGTTCCAAGTTTTGTGCATGTTCAAAATTTGTATGGACTCAAACCGGACATCAACAGACTTTGTTTGGTTTCTGTCCATTCCCCCCAATCCGGTGAGGTGTGACAGGGCCTTTAGGTTGAATTAACCATTAGCTCCTCTCTGGATGCAGTGGCCTCGGCCATCTAATGCCGACTGGCCTATCTGTTAAAAACATGCCTGTTTGGGATGTGTATATAAGGCCAAATAGAAAAAAAATGGGGATACTCCTCGCCGTGCCTGAAAAATCGCCCAGCTCTGATTAAAAAAAATTAAAACACCTCCAAAACAACTGTTAAAAATGTGTCGGGCTAGCAGCAATTACACTTTCATAAGCACACAATCAGTGCAACATAGGTGATACACATTACATCTACATCATGTGCCAGATGTTATACGTTGAGGGGCTGTCACACTATGACATATTGCCTTAGTGTATGCCGACGTATGTGATTTTCGACCAACACATCGGAATACCTCGTCATACAGTATGTATACGTTGGGCGTACATCAGGTACGTTCCGGGTACGTCATTATACGTCGTCTTACTTTGCCATGCGTTGAGTCTCCGAAAAATGTTGTGCATGCTAAAAATTTCCAACATGTGTCGACGTGTGGCTCGTACGTTGAATGTATGCTGCGTGTATGTTTGGGATATGCCGGCGTACATTGGGAGTACATTATGGATATGTTGGAATACGTTGCTGCATGTTAGCGGTACATTCAGCCGGTGGGAATGTGCAGTCTGCGTACTGTGAATGGATGCATAACTTACTCCTAACGTACTTCGGACATATGCCTGCCATATCTCCAGCATACTTAATGTATACACCATACTTCTAGTGATGGAGTAACGTACGTAACATTGGTAAGCGTACCATGAGCGTATGCATTTTGCGAACGTTTTGCGAACGTTTTGCGAATGATTTGCAAGGCACATGAACGCTCTCATATGCTAGCAATAGGTCAGAGATACGTTCTGCATATGTTATGTACGTTTTTTTTGGGGGGGGTCCATTAGTTGTTTAAGCAGGGGAAATTTCAGTCATAGACGACTGGTCTTCCTCATTCCACTGCTGGTCGATAGAAAGCCCGAGCCTACACTTTTACCGACCCAAGGGATTTTTAACCTCCCACACCACATAGACATGGTATGAGAGCAACCGGCCTTTGATGACGCTGTAAGTTTTACACAGCGGTGGAAATCCAAATTGGCCGATCTGGGGGCACGGTGAATCGAACCGCCGACCCTCAGATTAGGAGCCTGACCTAGAAAAAAGTCAGACACTCTAACCACTCCGCCACAGAGAACGCACCTTGTGCGTAACTTTGTGTGTACACCCATTTTCATCCCCCACCGCTGAAAAGCTAGACGAATGCCGACGTACTGGCAAATTTTCTAACGTTGAGAATGCACTGATGGCGTACTATGTATGGACAGCGGTAAACACCGTAACTCCATGGGCATGCACTGAAATTGATGTTTATTTAATTCCATCGAAATCATGTAAAAAATACTGAAGAAACTAAAAATAAAATAAAATAAAAACCGCCCACCCGACCCTGATTTGGGTGATCAAAAGGACGATCACCGACTTTTAAAAATTTGGCCTAAGTGTGTGCTGCTGTTGACGGTTGTGTCAAGTGACATTTATATCCACTCGGTGTGCTGACATCTAAGTTATTTGCTAATTAATAGAGAATATACTGGTTTCTACCAAATGATTCTGCTGAAATTATGTGTATTATAATGGATTATAATAATATAAAGAACGAAGCTAAACCCAAGGTTAATTATTATTATTCGTATGTGTTCTTCGATATCTAGTATTAAGAGTCGCGCACCTACCTTGTTTATGCGCGCGTTTTATGGGGCGCTACCTGTGTCGCGCGGAAATATCGCTGAAACGGTCTCACTTCTGCTACTGTTTTATTATATATAAATAATGGAGCTAATTTTGAATAAATATGATGAAAGTATTTGTGTAGGTATTGGATATCTATAAATAGATATCTCAGAACAATCAAAGGAATAACATAGTGTACTATGCCGAACAGCCAAATGACTAGTATGCAGTAGAGGGATCATATAGCTTCCCCTCCCTCCGCTCAAATAGCCAAACAACTAGAGCCTGAACTAAAATTATATATCCTAGAAATATTAGGCAAGGTTTACATGAATTATTAGTAGTGTATGTGGAATATAATATGAAAGAGATTATATATATATATAATTTATCGGCAGGTTGAAGAGCAAGCTTTTTGCTATTAAATCACCATAAAAAATAGTAAATTCATTCACGGCATGCGAATCAAGAAGCTGAAGAAGTGAGACCGATTTGGCAACCAGCGAGGTCAAAACACTATTTCAAATGCTCCAAAGTGGATGATGTTACTGGAACTGATTCCTACGATATAATAATGTTGTCTGTGGGCAGTGAATGCTGTGTTTGTCATGTGGAGTGTATTGATGACATTGTAGAGGCATACAACCAAATTTCATGTGTCATGAATGGTAGTTCAAACACAATTTTAGTGTTCAATTGTCTAAATTATTAAAGTACATAGAAGTTATAGATATGGTTCTGCTGGTTCTAGTGATACCAAATTTATCTCTGTATCTTAATTAGAAGCTGAGATATGGCATTTTGAAATATCCATGAAAATGTTACTTTTATTGTTAGGTAGTAAATAGGTACTGTTAACTTTACGACAGGGCCAAATTGATATTTTAGCTGTTTTAAAAGTGGTTTATCCATGTTATTTTTTGTTTTTCTTCCTGAAAAAAAGAAGTAATCTATGAGATATGAAACTTGATTATGTCCTTAGTTTTGGTTTCCAAGTATATGCACATGTTCTATGGCTTTGTGAATTTGTTAATTTGGCCAATTTCGTTTTTGGATGAGAAAAGCCCTCAAAATTATATTTTAAAATGCTCATAACTTTTGAACCGATTATCACATCAAGATATTTCATAGCACTGAAATCAGTGTATAAAGTTCTATTTGATTATCTCAAAAGTGAAATGCAAACATACATTTAAAAAATCAGTTTGGAGTACCTACTAATATATATTTAATCTATCCCACAAAAGATATCAAAAGTACACACGTATGATTTTGTGCTAAAGTGAAAATTCACACATCAACATTTAACCAAACTTTTTTCAACTTTTTTCTTGTAAGACATAACCATGTTTACCTAACTGTAATCAATAAAATCTTATTTGACTTCATTGTGTATGTTAAAATGATGTTCCGGATGTGTCTTTGATTTTCATGTTACACAAGTGATATTAATACATTGCTCAATTTGCATAACATCTAAATAAAAAAGTGAAATGTACTTTTTTCAACTCTGACAAATGCACAACATGCTACCCTTCTGCTATTATTTGGGATGTTTTTTCGCTAGATTATTTGGAAGGTTTTCACTTTTGGTTTCCATCTCACACTTTAGTGCCCAGTTTCAGAGAATGACCCATGAACACACTTTCTACAGAGGCAGTGAGATTTATTTGTTGTTGGTCTGTTAGAGATTGACGCCAATCTTTATGTTACAGGGTACAGATATACTGATTTAATTTGAAAACCAGTAGATTTATTTGTTGTTGGTCTTTATGTTACAGTGTACAAATATACTGATTTAATTTGAATACAGTAGATTTATTTGTTGTTGGTCTGTTAGAGATTGACGCCAACATTTATGTTACAGTGTACAAATATACTGATTTAATTTGAATATAGTAGATTTATTTGTTTTTGGTCTGTTAGACATTGACGCCAAGCTTTATGTTACAGTGTACGAATATACTGATTTAATTTGAATACCAGTAGATTTATTTGTTGTTGGTCTGTTAGAGATTGACGCTAATCTTTATGTTACAGTGTACAAATATACTGATTTAATTTGAATACAGTAGTATATATATATTATATATATATATACATGTATATATGGGTATTTTCATGGTAAATGGGGCCAAATTGTGACATGAAGGTAAAAAAATTAATATTGTGTATTTTCCAAATCTTTTCGATCAGTAGCCAACTCTTGTCCATATATATAGTGGTAATGTGAAGGATAAGATAGTTGAGGTTACCACTTTGTCAGAAAAACAAGAACTAATTGGATAGCCAGCCCCAATTGTGGACTTATTAATCGCCAAGTGTGGATTTATTAATCAAATCAATTATTTAATCAAATTGATTGCATGAAACAATCAATTTGTATATTGTGATCCCCTAAGTATAGAAATGCACTATAAAGAAATATGCATAAGATCATTATATTCTTTCCAATTTTGAGTTGTGGACGTAACACAATAGAAGGGGACACCAACAATAATATGGAACTTTAATTTCTTTTCATAAAGCTTTGTAGACAAATTATATTACTAGCCATGGTACTAGAAAGTAAGTAGCCTTACACATGCAACAATAGCAACTGGTTTTTTAACTGAAGCTCTGGTATTCCCAGGATAACATATTTCCTAATTTAACAAGCAGGGGATAAGCAGAGGACACAACAGTTATGTCCAGAACCAGTTTAATCACCCTGGAATATTAGATAAAAAAATATATATATATGGATGCAAAATGAATATTTATTTCAAGTGAGTCTTTTTTAAAAATTATTTCATTGACTAACAGGTAATATTCTATGCAAAATAAAGGTCTAGTAGGCTGTAGAAAAGTCCACATTCTCCATGTAACAAATTCATGCCTTTAAAACAAAATATTTTTGGAATGAACATGCTGGCTTTTTTTTTACTATGTCACATTAGGCCTTAATTTGTTAAAATTTATCCCTCCAAAGTGCAAGAATACCGATTCTATAAAGAAAATGACTCCTCTACTCTTTCCATCATTGTTTTTGACCATTACATACTGGAAAATGCATTCGCGCCATTTACCATGAAACGACCCATATGTGATGTATAACGCATTATGCGAGTATAAAGGCGCGGAAGGAAATTATTTCCTTATTATTATTATTATTATTATTATTATGCGATACACTGTACTGCGTCCTTCATGTTTCATGACTGGTGGCGCCACCTCCGGCGCAACCCGGTACCTTCATACCCTAAAATCATCACTCGTGTTGGAGGATTCTTTTCAGGGGCCCACTAATGGTGCTGTCACATTACGACGCTTCTCACCGGCGTGCCGCCAACGCGCAAAATAAGTTGTACGCGTCGAGACACGTCCAACTTTTCGGCGGTGTTGGGAAAAAGTTTGGCATCAGCACAGCACGTTAGTAGTGTGCGGCCAATGTGTGTCGACGCGTGCAGAAATTAAAAAAAAATGTTTGGTGCGACGTCCTCATATGACCTTAGATGTTGGTAGGACGTAAAACAACAACACACCATTTTGGCGCAACGTGTGGGAACGACCCTCATGCATGCGCGGCGTATCCCTAGTGTTTGCATAACGTTATTCCAGCGCTGTCGAAGTGCTTGTGATGTCGCCATAATATTAACACCCACGCATTGACAAAACTTTTGACCTGCGCCAAGGCGCGCCGACAATCCTCGCCGACCATCAACGTCCATCAACGTGTACAGATGTCTACCGACCCGGTACCGACCCGCGCCTAACACGCGCATAACGCTTCCTGACGTGTGCCGACGTTCCGCCCGAAATTCACACATGTCAACGCGCGTTGGAGAGAAGCGTCCTAATGTGACAGCCCCATATTCCCTGCATCATGGACCAATCAAATCACGTGGAGGGAAAGTTGCTCACACACAGTCGATACTGAACGCACACTAGTTAAATGTGGACGCTCAGAGTATCTTTGATTGATTCTGTGTGTAGTAGTAGTACTCTGCCGCTCGATCTACCGACACATGGCCCTGCGCCAACAATTCTACACTGCAGACAGTATGCATGACCTTTTTTTACTAAAGTAAAACAAGAAAACATTTTAGCCTTTTTGAGGGCAGCTGGAGTGTACCACCTCATATAGATTACTAAATAAATTCTATCAATTATTAATGAAACTTTTCCTTTTCTATGGGAATTTGTTTCCCTCAGCCACAAATATATGATTGTGAGCTTTTTAATTTAGCGAGTGTCTATTGGCACATAATTGATTGTCTGCTTTTACATGTAAAAGCGATGGTTTTAACAAAAAACAAACATTTCTCGCCGTGAATATGGCCTATGCTGCCGACACACGGTAAAGCAACCACCAATCAATCAATCAATCAATCAAGCTTCCTACGCATGATGCCCTGCTGTACACTAGCCATCTTAGCCACAAACACAATCTACAACACCCAAACGCGCCATATTTCTGACTCCCACTTAATTGGGTCGGATCGAGTTTCACCCACTTTCAGATCCACTTTCAGGCCGTTGTAATGAATTGTATAAATTTGTTTAATAAAACATTCCTCAAAGTATGTTTGGGTGCATGTTGTGAGGATGTCAGTAATTATGTTCTAGAGCCAAGTGTGGGGGTCTATTCCATGCTAGTTGCACATACCATGTGGTTATTGTTCACGTGTAGATATTTGCATGCTGTGCTAGGGGAGGATTATTGAAGACAGGGCTCATTGAAGTGTACAGACTGGCCATTGATCGGGGAAGGAGCCGGGCAGCAACGGCGGCAGCAGCAGACCCACCACCGCCTCCACCTCCACCTCTACCGCTACCTCCTCCACCACTGCCTCCACCACCTCCACCTCTACCACTACCTCCTCCACCACCGCCTCCACCTCTACCACTACCTCCTCCACCACCGCCACTACCACTACTGCTACCTCCTCCACCACCTCCACCTCTACTGCTACCTCCTCTACCACTGCCACCACCTCTACCGCTACCTCCTCCACCACTGCCACCACCTCTACTGCTACCTCCTCCACCACTGCCACCACCTCTACCGCTACCTCCTGCACAACCGCCTCCACCTCTACCGCTACCTCCTCCACCACCGCCACCACCTCTACCGCTACCTCCTCCACCACCGCCACCACCTCTACCACTACCTCCTCCACCACTGCCACCACCTCTACCGCTACCTCCTCCACCACCGCCTCCACCACCTCCACCTCTACCGCTACCTCCTCCACCACCTCCACCTCTACCACTACCTCCTCCACCACCGCCACCACCTCTACCGCTACTTCCTCTACCACCGCATCCACCTCCACCTCTACCGCTACCTCCTCCACCACCTCTACCTCTAACGCCACCTCCTCCACCACTGCCACCACCTCTACCGCCACCTCCTCCACCACCGCCACCACCACCTCCACCCGCCACCCGCTACCACCACCAGTACCACGTAACCACTACCACCAGCACACCACCACCACCACCACCTCTACCGCTACCTCCTCCACCACTGCCACCACCACCTCCACCCGCCACCCGCTACCACCACCAGCGCCACACAACCACTACCACCAGCATCACCACCACCACCACCTCTACAGCTACCTCCTCCGCCACCGCCACCACCTCCACCACCAGCAGCAGCACCACACCACCTTCACCACCACCACCACCCACCACCACACCACCACCACTACAATCACCACCACCACCACCAAACCACCAGCCACCGCGACCAGCCACTACCACCGTCAGCACCACTACCACCACCCACCACCTCCACACCCACCACTTCCACCAGCAGCACTGCCACCACCACCGCTACCACCACCACCGCCACCACCACCACAACCACTCCCCACCACTACCACCACCAACGCATCCACCCACAACCCACCACCCACCACCACCCACCACCACCACCCACCACCACCACACCACCACCACCACCGCCACCACACGCCACCACCACACAATATCACCACCACCACCAGACGACCAGCACCAACCACCAACCACCACTACCCACCACCACCACACCACCTACTGCCACCACCACCACCAACAACAACCACCCCCCACCACCACCACCCGCTACCACCCACTACCAACACCTCCACCCACCACCACCACTTACCACCACACCACCCACCACCACTTACCACGACCGTCAGCACGGCCGTCAGCACCACACCACCACCGCCACCACTAGTGGTGAGAGTAGCAGCAGCAGTCACAGCAGAGGCGGCAGTGTCTGCAGTGGGTGCAGCATCCGCAGCGTAGACCTGGGACAGAGACCACTCTGATGGCACACCCATATCATAGACCTCGGCGTTCCGGGTACAAGCATTTCTTCACGTTCATACAAGATTGTACTCTCCTATTCGCAATGTACACCCCACTCACCACCACCGCCACCACCTCCTCTACCACTACCACCACGACTATCACCACCACTGCCACCACCACTGCCACCACCTCCTCTACCACCACGACTATCACCACCACTATCACCACCACTGCCACCACCTCCTCTACCACCACCACCACAGCTATCACCACCACTACCACCACCTCCACTACCACCACCACAACCACCACCATAACTATCACCACCACTACCACCACCACCACGACGGCTATCACCACCACTACCACCACCACCACCGCCACCACCTCCACTACCACCACCACCACCATGACTATCACCACCACTACCACCACCACCACCGGCACCACCTCCTCTACCACCACCACGACTATCACCACCACTACCACCACCACCGCCACCACCTCCTCTACCACCACCACTACCACCACCACCGCCACCACGTCTTCTACCACCACCACTACCACCACCACCACCACCTCCTCCTCTACCACCACCACCACCACGACTATCACCACCACTACTACCACCACCGCCATCACCTCCTCTACCACCACCACCACCACCATGACTATCACCACCATTACCACCACCACCACCACCTCCTCTACCACCACCACCACCGCCTCTACCACCACGACCACCACGACCACCACGACTATTACCACCACCACCGCCACCACCTTCTCTACCACCACCACCACCACCACTATCAACACCACTACCACCTTCTCTACCACCAGCACCACTACCCCACCACCACCACCGCCACCACCTCCTCTACCACCACCACCACCACCACTACCACCACCACCGCCACCACCTCCTCTACCACCACCACCACCACCACTATCACCACCACTACCACCACCACCACCACCACCATCTCCTCTACCACCACGACCACCACCACTATCACCGCCACCACCACCACCACCACTATCACCATCACCTCCACTACCACCACCACCACCACCTCCACTACCACCACCACCACCACCTCCTCTACCACCACCACCACCACTATCACCACCACTCCCACCACCACCACCACCACCTCCTCTACCACCACGACTATCACCACCACTACCACCACCACCGCCACCACCTCCTCTACCACCACCTCCACCACCACTATCACCACCACCTCCTCTACCACCACCACCACCACTACCACCACCACCACCACCACCACCTTCTCTACCACCACCACCACTCCCACCACCCTCCACCCCCTCGCCCCACACACCACACCACCTCACCCGTCACCATCACCAAACACTGCTCGTCTAAATAAAACAGAGCATTCTGTGACTAGTGAGCGTATTGTTAAGTTTGATGTTGTAATCTGATGTTGTAGGCTCAATTTCTTTGTTGGCGGTTTACATCCTAGCAACATCTAAAGTCATATTCCGACTCGTGACAGTGTGCACTCACGGCGACTTTATAGTGTTTTAATTTTAGTGCTGCTATACAACATAACCTGGTATCCCACTCAATCACATTGTCCTTTTTTTCTTTTTTTTCTCTTGAAGATTTATACTGCCTATTATGGATAAGTCTGGCTAGACTTGCTTTCACCATTAGACAGTTTGTCGAAAGAAAGCCCGAGCCTACACTTTTACCGGCCCAAGGGATTTTTAACCTCCCACACCACATAGACATGGTATGAGAGTAACTGGCCTTTAATGACGCTGTTATCCTGATAAGCAAACCATTCCTTACCATATCCTAGTAATGCCGAATGACACGATATGTATCTATCGCCGCATCAGTATATTTGTATACAGTAAAACCTCTCTAACTGAGCACCTCCACAGATCGACCACTCCCCTATATCGATCGATTTATTTGGGTCCCAACAATACAATTGTAACCATATTCTAACTCCCTAAACCGACCACCTCCCTAAATGGACCACTTAAAGTCGGTCCCACGGTCGGTCAATTTAGAGAGGTTTTAATGTATATCAAGTGTACATGTATTTGTAAGTCATTGATTTGACTAGGCCGGGGATTGAACCCACAACCTCCGGGTGCAGGTTCAATAATGTATAATAGAATTCTTCTATGCTTGTCATACGTTCCCCGTTTCTATTTATAACCTGGCCGGATTAAATTGAATGATCGAACAAAGATGGTCTGGATTTTGTCCACTGTCCTAAGCCAATCAGTGCACAGGGCAGGAACCAATCAGAGCTCTGTGATTGCAGCCACACCCCCAGGGGCTAATCCGTTATCATGATATGCCTGGGGGATCAGCACAGTTTTATTATCTCTTTCAATGAGGTTCACTATGAGAAGCCCATCGCCATATTAAAGTTGCATAGTCCGATGGTTTTGAGTTTCTGTTATTTTCTGAGATAAATATATTATGTTTAATGGTAATAATTTACCTTTCTTTAGTTTGAAGCACCTTTGATCTGAAATGGCTAATTTTGGAGATATTTGAAGTGGAAACATGCGAAACTAATTTTGGCAAGTATACCAAAACTCTGATAAGGGGTGGGGGTGGGGGGGGGGGCTACCATAGGCTTCATGAGAAATAGGTTCTATTAAATTGACTCAGTATGCCCTGTTATGTGTCAACAATTGCTTATTAAGTCCATCAGTATCTAAAGCCTGGTACACACCTCCCGTATACGATTCACGCGCTAAAACTGACTGCCCGACGTGACCCGTCACAACCGACCCGTCCCGAGTCCCGATTAAAACTGAACACAGGGACAACACACATATACTGAATGCTAAAGACTGGGGCGCTCACATATACCATCTGTTTCGCGACTGGTCTCCGGGCACCTGGTGTCATTTGCCTGAACTCTTCCATTCCCCCTCTCTTCCATTCCCCCTCTTCCATTCCCCCTCTTCCATTCCCCCATCTTCCATTCCCCCTCTCCCATCCCCCCTCTTCCATTCCCCCCCACTCCCATTCCCCCTCTTCCATTCCCTCATCTTCCATAGCCCCCTCTCCCATTCCCCTCTCTTCCATTCCCTCCCCTTCCATTCCCGCTCTTCCATTCCCCCTCTTCCATTTCCCTCTTTCCCCTTTTCCATTCCCCCTGTTCCATTCCCCCCTGTTCCATTCCCCCTGTTCCATTCCCCCTGTTCCATTCCCCCTGTTCCATTCCCTCTTGTCCATTCCTCCTCTTCCATTCCTCTTCCATTCCCCCTCTCCCATTCCCCACTTCCATTCCCTCCCCTTCTATTCCCCCTCTTCCATTCCCCCTCTTCCATTCCCTCCTCTTCCATTCCCCCTCTTCCATTCCCCCTCTTCAATTCCTCCTCTTCCATTCCCCCTCTCCCATTCCCCCTCTTCCATTCCCCCTCTTCCATTCCCCCTCTTCCATTCCCCTCTTTCCCCTCTTCCATTCACCCCTCATCTAGTCGACCTCTCCCATTCCCTCCTCTTCTATTCTCTCTCTTCCATTCCCTCCTCTCCCATTCCCCCTTCCATTCCCCTCTCTTCCATTCCCTCTCTTCCATTCCCTCTCTTCCATTCCCTCCCCTTCCATTCCCCCTCTTCCATTCCCCCTCTTCCATTCATCCTCTTCCATTCACCTCTCTTCCATTTCCCCTCTTCCATTCCCCCCTCTCCCATTCCCCCTCTTCCATTCCCCTCTCTTCCATTTCCTCCCTTTCCATTCCCGCTCTTCCATTCACCCCTCTTCCATTCCCCTCTTCCTTCCGTGGGGAATGGAAGAGGTCGAATGGAAGAGGAGGGGAATGCAAGAAGGGGGAATGGAAGAGGGGGAAAGCAAGAGGGGGGAATGGAAGACGGGGAACGGAAGACGGGGAAGGGAAGATCGGGAACGGAAGACGGGGAATGCAAGACGGGGAATGCAAGATCGAGAATGGGGAACGGAAGATGAGGGATGGAAGACGAGGGACGGAAGAGGAAGGACGGAAGAGGAGGGAGGAAGATGGGGATCGGAAGAGTTGGGAATGGAAGAGGGGGATCGGAAGAGTGGGGAATGGAAGAGGGAGAATGGAAGAGGGAGAATGGAAGAGAGGTGAATGGAAGAGAGGTGAATGGAATAGGGGGAATGGGAGAGGGGGGAATGGAAGAGGGGGAATGGAAGAGAAGGGAATGGAAGAGGGGGAATGGAAGAGGGGAAGAAGGGAATGGAAGAGGGGGAATGGAAGAGGGGTGAATGGAAGAGGGGAAAGAGGGGAATGGAAGAGGGGGGAATGGAAAAGGAGGAATGGAAGAGGGGCAATGGAAGGGGGGTATGGAAGAGAAGGGAATAGAAGAGGGGGAATGCATGAGGGGGAAATGGAAGAGGGAGGGGGAATGGAAGGGGGGAATGGAAGAGGAAGGGGGAATGCAAGGGGGAATGCAAGAGATGGGGAATGGAAGATAGGAGGGAATGCACAGTGGGTAGATGGTGAATGGAAGAGCCGGAATGGAAAAGGGGGGAATGGAAGAGGGGAATGGAAGAGAGGGGAATGGAATAGCGGGGATGCAAGTGGGGGGGAATGGAAGGGGAGAATGGAGAGGGGGGAATGCAAGAGGGGAGAATGCAAGAGGGGAGAATGCAAAAGGGGAGAATGCAAGAGGGGAGAATGGAAGAGGGGGAATGCATGAGGGGGGAATGGAAGAGGGGGAATGGAAAAAGGGGAATGGAAGAGGGGGAGAATTGAAGAGCAGGGGATGGAAGAGGGGGAATGGAAGAGGGGGGGAATAGATGAGGGGGGAATGGAAGAGGGGGAATGGAGGGAATGGAAGAAGGGGAAATGTGGGGAATGGAAGAGGGGTAAGAGAATGGAAGACTTGGACGGCGAACGGACGGCGAACGGACGGCGAACGGACGGCGAACGGACGGCGGGTATCACACATATACCGTATAAGATACGACTGAGCGCTCACATATACCGTTTCTCGAAAGGCCCGATTCATTTTTCGAATCTTATATGATTCCAGTCTTAAGCCCTAAAACTGAGTTTTAAGTAGCAATCACAAGGCTCTGGTGTTATAGGGGGTCACACACCTAAAGACTGAAACCGACAAACACTCAAACTTAGTCACGAAACGGGCAGTTTTAGGTTTTATATGGGAGGTGTAGGATCAAATCTAGATAAATTATTTTGGTTTTGAAAATTTAATGCTTTTATCGGACTATGCAACTTTAATATTCATTCTGACCATGTCCCTTTCCTCGCGAGTAAATAAGTTGATTAAAGTTGCATAGTCCGATAAAGCATCAAATTTTCAAAAGCAAAACACTGATCTAGATTTGAGCATATATATCCATATATTACGTCAATTTAATAGAACCTGTTACTGCTGAAGCCTATGGAATTAGAGCTTCGGCAAGCATGCCAACAATAATTTTGCATGTTTACACTTCAAATATCTCCAAAGTTAGCCATTTTAAATCAAACTTACTTCAAGTTTATGTAAGGTAGATTATAGCGATCAACCTCATATAATTATCTCAGAAAATGATAGAAACTTAAAACCATCGGACTATGCTAATTTACTATTCATTCTGACCATGTCCCCTTCCTCGCCAACAACAGACGGCATGACCGAATGAGTTAGAGCTTCCAGCTCCAATGTTGGTAGATCGTGGGTTCGAATCCTAGTCGAGTAATGCCTGGCACACACCTCCCGTATACAATTCACGCACTAAAACTGACTGCCCGATGCGACCCGTCACAACTCGACCCATCCCGTTTCCCGACTAAAACTGACAACAGGGACAACACATATATACCGACTGCTAATGCTTCCGATTCGCGACTTAAAACTCAGTTTTAGTGCTTAAGACTCGAATCGCAAGACATTCGAAAAACGAATCGGGCCGTTCGAGAAACGGTATATGTGAGCGGTCAGTCATATCTTATACGGTATATGTGTGATATCCAACGTCCGTTCGCCGTCCAAGTCTTAGCGCATGAATCGTATATGGGAGGTGTGCGCGAGGCATTAGGGTGTCACACACCTAAAGACTGGAACCGACTAAAACTCAAACTTAATCGCGAAACGGGCAGTTTTAGGCTTTATACGGGAGGTGTGTGCTGGGCATAAAACCAATGACTTCAAAATTGATACTCGTCACTTCCTAGTTAGGCGCTCGGCATTATTAGGATAGGGCAAGGAGCAGTGGAATTAGGAAGACCAATCATCCACGATTGAAATTTCCCCTGCTTAAACAACTAATGTACCAAAAAAAACACCAAAAAAACCCAAAACAGACATGGACAAGTGGATGTGGCATTACAACAAGCAGCAAAACCAAGTAGTTTTAGAATTCCATTCATATCTGACTCCAACGCCGTCTCCTTTAGTAAATTATCTTTGGTAGATGAATTCATATAGAAACGGCAATATAATGACAGAATGTTGGCTATTCGAAAATTTATTGGCATTATGGCATAGTTCGAAGGTTTTGAGTTTCTGTCTTTTTTTATAGATAAATATATTAGGTTGATCGTGATAATCTACCTTACTATAGTTTGAAGTAACTTTTATTTTAAATGGTTAACTTTTGGGATATTTGAAGTGCAAACATGCTAAATTAATTGTGGCAAGCACGCCAAAACTCTGACACCATAGACATCTGCAGTAACAGGTTCTATTAAATTGCTTCAGTATTCTCTTATATGTGGCGACAAATGCTTAATAAGTGCACCAGTATCAAAGTTAGATATGTAAAATCAAATCTAGATAATTGCTTTGGTTTTGAAAATTTGATGTTTTCATCAGACCCTGCAGCTTTAACAGGCTCCATTTCTACCATTTTCCGCTAATATGCCGGATTCCGAATAGAATCGGTTACATTCCGACCATTAGTTCAAGTACAGTGTGGTGGGAACGACAGACTGTCTGACACGTACAGTGGGGGTGGATACGAGTTGAATACCTGGTTAAGTCAGAACCCAACTGGTTCGTGAAATAGCCTGGGGCCGTATGCACCAATCGGTGATAGGCTTAGCCGGAGTTAAGGCGCTAGCCCTGGTTAGCTACCTCAGGGTAGCGGTGGGTTGGAGAAATATGTGAATCGGTATGCACCAATGTACTAGCCGGGGCGGATAGCTAACCATGAGTTTATTTATAGATTTGGGAATTCCCTCCAGTCGACGATATGAATAACACTGCCAATGTGGCGGCGGCGTTAATATTGGTTCGAATTTAGGGTTAATTTGATTAAATTTCACTTATGGCGTATGTAATTCTGTTAAATATGACAGCATTTAATAGATTTGGGCCTAATATATTCCGGCCGATATGGCGGTGACGGTGGCGGCCATGTTTAGTTGACGTTGGACAGTATGGATATCGACGTCGCTGCGGTGGCGGCGATTTGTTTACTTTCATTCGTCGATTCGAAAATTTTAATATCGCCGCTGATGCGGCGGCAGCGTTAATATCGCTTCGCATTTAGGGTTAATTTGATGAAATTTCACTTATTGCGTATGTAATTCTGTTAAATATGATAGCATTTAATAGATTGAGACCCATACACACACTAATCGCCCCGGCTAGCAGTTAAACGTGATTTGAAACTGTGGTAGCTTAGCCGAGGCTACGGTCGCCGGTTAGCACTGGCACCAATTGGTGCATACTGATTTCTCACATTTAGCCGTGTGGAGCTAGCCAAACCGCTTGATTGATTGATTGATTGGTGGTTGCTTTATGCCGTGTCGGCAGCATAGGCCATATTCATGGCGAGAAATGTTTGTTTTTTTGTTCAAACCATCGCTTTTACATGTAAAAAGCAGACAATCAATTATGTGCCAATAGACACTCATTAAATTAGAAAGCTCACAATCATATATTTGTGGTCAAGGGAAACAAATTCCCATAGAAAAAGAAAAGTTTTATTAATAATTGATAGAATCTATTTATTAAACTATATGAGGTGGTACAGTCCAGCTGCCCTCAAAAAGGCTAAAATGTTTTCCTGTTTTACCTTAGTAAAAAGGTCATGCATACTGTCTGCAGTGTAGAACCGTTGTTGCAGGGCCAAAAAATCAACGCAACTTAGTAAAATGTGTTTGAGTGTCAGCGGGGACTGAAACCCAATACATTCAGGGGGAGGTTCCCCCTTGAGCAGAAAAGCATGTGTAAGCCACGAGTGGCCAATACGGCAGCGGCTAAGGACCACTTGGTCCCGGCGACCTCCCGCATGAGTCTGTGGTGGCTTTCCCACAGATGGTTCAATTTCTTTAAGTTTATTAATGTTTTCATCCCACTCATGTTGCCATTTGGATTTTATGTGGGTGGCTATTAGTGGTTTCAGATCAGAGTGAGGGATCAGACACGGTTCAAGATCACAAACCGCGGTTAAGGCCCTAACTCCGATTGGTGCATACGACCCCTGGCAGGTTTGTTCAGTAAGACCACAGCTGGTTCAGTTAAAGGTGCATAGTCTGATGGTTTTGGGGTTCTGTCATATTTCCTTTATATAAATATATTAGTTTGATTAATAACAGTAGGTTCTGTAAAGCCGCATACCCTTGTGGCATGTTCCCTTGTTCTGTGTTCGCTTGTGACCTTGTGACGCGCCATACGGACAATGAACCCATGTTTTGCTGAGAGGCCGTTCCCATAGGTTGGACCCAGGGACCGTATGGCCTTGTGCGCGGCACATGAGACGTACTGACCAGGAACATAGAGAATGAACATGTTCATTGTCTGTGTGGCACGTCACAAGGTCACAAACAAACATGGAACAAGGGAACACACCACAAGGGAACAGTCTATGGATACCCAGCCTTAAATTGACCCAGTTTCATTTTTGTTGTTGTTACATTAGTTGTTTAAGCAGGGGAAATTTCAATCACGGACGATTGGTTTTCCTCATTCCACTGCTCCTTGCCCTATTCTAATAATGCCAAATGCCTGGCTAGGAAGTGACAAGTATAAATCTTTAAGTCATTTGTTTGACTCGACCAGGGTTCGAACCCACGATCTACCAACATGGGAGACGGATGCTCTAACTCATTCGGCCATCCCGTCTTGATGGTGCATCAACAAATAAATACTTAATAGGCACACCAATATCTAAATTGTAGAATCAAATCATGATAATTTGCTATGATTTTAAAATTTCGATGCTTTCATCGGACAATGAATCTTAAAAAGCATGGTTAGGGAGGGGAGAAAAACAGACACTGGCTGGCTTCTGTGATTTGTAGAAAGAATAGTAATTGACTTATGTGGACATGAAACTAGAACCATTCTATTTAGTGGATCCCAATCTGACAGCCACATCACACATGGTGGACCCCTTTCCCAACTGCACCGGACGCGTCGGCCGAATCGGTAGAGCGCAGGCTTCCCTGTGTGGAAGGTCGGGAGTTTGAATCCCAGCCGAATCAAACCAATAACTTACCAACTTTATGCTTGTCACTTACGACCTAGCCTGTTGCTCGGCATTACTAGGATAGGGCAATGACTAGTTAGCTCAGTATTAGGATAATGTGCCTGAGTGGGAAAATCTGGTCTCTCAGTGCGGCAGCACTATAAAGTAGAAGTCGGCGTGAGTGCGCACTGTCACAAGTCGGTACCCACCATGAAATGGCAAGGCTGCAAGGAGGTAAACCTCAAACAAACATGCGTGCAGGAGATTGGGAGTTTGGTTCCCGGTCGAGTCAAACCAATGACTTATAAAATTGATACTTGTTGTTTCCTAGCCTTGCACTCGGCAGTAATAGGATAGGGTAAGGACTGGTTAGCTCAGTGTCAGGATAATGTGACTGACTGGGATATCAAGTCATGGTGCCGGCAGCCTGATTTCCCAGTGGGGCAGCACTATAAAGTTGCCATGAGCGCGCACTGTCACAAATCGGCACCTGTCATGATATGACCTTAAATGTTGCTAGGGCTTAAAGCAACAACAAAGAAACATCAAACAAACAAACAAACTTTCCCCACTGACATCCCTCCCACCTATCTGCGAATATGTGTGTATGTGAGAACGGTGTCTGCACCCCACCTATGACATACACAAAAGAACCAAAGTAAAATTGCTAGAAAATAGGAGAATAATTCATCTGAAAACATTAGCATACAGCTATAGTCAAGACAATAAACTCCTAACAAAACCACAAAGGGCTACTATAGCAAATAATGCGCCACTACTAAAGCAGACCAGAAGCCAAATAAAAGCTCACGAGAGAAGCACACTGGAAATGGCTGCCAAGGTGTGGAATGCCCAAACAGTAAAGGAACGACAAATTCCTGACCTAAAAACATACAAAAAATATCTGTGCAAAATAAGGCTAGGAAACCCCCACTAAGCTGCACTGCAAAGGGGCATGTGATATGTCACGGCCCACCAGCGGGACGCCCAATGGAAGGTAACCATGCCAAAAGTAGCCAGATAGCACACCACACAGCTATGTACAAGCCTATGATATGTAAATAGGAGTAGGCTAGTCTAGTAGTAAGAGTAGAAAAAATAAAACACATATATACCAAGAAAATCCAAAAAAATTAACATAGACTACTAACCAAACCAACCAACTATCTATCTGCTGCTGAAATGCAGGCAATCAAATACCTTATCAGCAGCTACTGTGTGATAAGATAACACCAACACTACAGCTGGCCAGCATTGAAAACAACCCTGAATACCCAGGCGTATATGCTATGGACAGTATAAATACAGCCTCAATAAAAAAACAACCCAAAACCCCCACTACACATGGTCACATACCCGTCTCTTTTACGATCGCAGATCCGTACTTCCGATCGCGACCGATCGTTCTAAGAACTCGCGAGCACCTCATAGGCCTCCCACCTCTGACTCTGGCTTTGTTTGCCTGCATCCGATGCCCCTCTCACTCTCAGCCCGCCCCTGCCTGATGCACCCGCCGAGATAGTAGTAGTGCTTGGAAAGGGTGGGTTGCGGCATGGAGCTCAGCAATTTGTATGACACAGGCTGTGTACAGCTGGGGACAAGCACGCAGCACTGCATTGGAGGTGTGTGTGTGTGTGGGGGGGGGGGGTGTATGTGTCTGGCACAGGGCGGTGTGTCTGTGAGAAGGGTGTCTGGTGCAGGGTGTGTGTGAGAGAAGAGTGTCTGGTGCAGGGTGTCTGTGGTGAGAAGGGTGTCTGATGCACGGTGTGTGTGAGAAGGGTGTCTGATGCACTGTGTGTGAGAGAAGGGTGTCTGATGCACGGTGTGTATGTGAGAAGGGTGTCTGATGCACGGTGTGTATGTGATAAGGGTGTCTGATGCACGGTGTGTGAGAGAAGGGTGTCTGATGCACGGTGTGTGAGAAGGGTGTCTGATGCACGGTGTGTATGTGAGAAGAGTGTCTGATGCACGGTGTGTGAGAAGGGTGTCTGATGCATGGTGTGTATGTGAGAAGGGTGTCGGATGCACGGTGTGTGAGAGAAGGGTGTCTGATGCACGGTGTGTGAGAAGGGTGTCTGATGCACGGTGTGTATGTGAGAAGGGTGTCTGATGCACGGTGTGTATGTGAGAAGGGTGTCTGATGCACTGTGTGTGAGAGGAGGGTGTCTGATGCAGGGTGTGTGTGTGAGAAGGGTGTCTTATGCACGGTGTGTGTGAGAATGGTGTCTGATGCAGGGGGTACGTGAGAATAGTGTTTGATGCAGGGTGTGTACATTGGGTGGTGCTTTGAGAAGGGTCTCTGATGCAGGGTGTATGTGAGAAGGGTGTCTGATGCAGAGTGTGTGTGACGGGTGTCTGATGCAGGGTGTGTGTGAGAAGGGTGTCTGATGCAGGGTGTGTGTGACGGGTGTCTGATGCAGGGTGTGTGTGAGAAGGGTGTCTGATGGAGGGTGTGTATGTGAGAAGAGTGTCTGATGCAGGGTGTGTATGTGAGAAGGGTGTCTGATGTAGGGTATGTATGTGAGAAGAGTGTATGATGTAGGGTGTGTATGTGAGAAGAGTGTATGATGTAGGGTGTGTATGTGAGAAGAGTGTCTGATGTAGGGTATGTATGTGAGAAGAGTGTATGATGTAGGGTGTGTATGTGAGAAGAGTGTCTGATGTACATTGGGTGGTGCTTTGAGAAGGGTGTCTGATGCAGGGTGTATGTGAGAAGGGTGTCTGATACAGGGTGTGTGTTACGGGTGTCTGATGCAGGGTGTGTGTGAGAAGGGTGTCTGATGGAGGGTGTGTATGTGAGAAGAGTGTATGATGTAGGGTGTGTATGTGAGAAGAGTGTCTGATGTAGGGTATGTATGTGAGAAGAGTGTATGATGTAGGGTGTGTATGTGAGAAGAGTGTCTGATGTACATTGGGTGGGGTGTGTGAGAAGGGTGTCTGATGCAGGGTGTGTATGTGAGAAGGGTGTCTGATACAGGGGGTATGTGAGAATAGTGTTTGATGCAGGGTGTGTACATTGGGTGGTGCTTTGAGAAGGGTCTCTGATGCAGGGTGTATGTGAGAAGGGTGTCTGATGCACGGTGTGTGTGACGGGTGTCTGATGCAGGGTGTGTGTGAGAAGGGTGTCTGATGCAGGGTGTGTGTGACGGGTGTCTGATGCAGGGTGTGTGTGAGAAGGGTGTCTGATGCAGGGTGTGTGTGACGGGTGTCTGATGCAGGGTGTGTCTGATGCAGGGTGTGTGTGAGAAGGGTGTCTGATACAGGGTGTGTGTGACAGGTGTCTGATGCAGGGTGTGTGTGAGAAAGGTGTCTGATGGAGGGTGTGTATGTGAGAAGAGTGTCTGATGTAGGGTATGTATGTGAGAAGAGTGTATGATGTAGGGTGTGTATGTGAGAAGAGTGTCTGATGTAGGGTATGTATGTGAGAAGAGTGTATGATGTAGGGTGTGTATGTGAGAAGAGTGTCTGATGTACATTGGGTGGTGCTTTGAGAAGGGTGTCTGATGCAGGGTGAATGTCAGAAGGGTGTCTGATACAGGGTGTGTGTGACGGGTGTCTGATGCAGGGTGTGTGTGAGAAGGGTGTCTGATGGAGGGTGTGTATGTGAGAAGAGTGTATGATGTAGGGTGTGTATGTGAGAAGAGTGTCTGATGTACATTGGGTGGGGTGTGTGAGAAGGGTGTCTGATGCAGGGTGTGTATGTGAGAAGGGTGTCTGATACAGGGGGTATGTGAGAATAGTGTTTGATGCAGGGTGTGTACATTGGGTGGTGCTTTGAGAAGGGTCTCTGATGCAGGGTGTATGTGAGAAGGGTGTCTGATGCAGGGTGTGTGTGAGAAGGGTGTCTGATGCAGGGTGTGTGTGA
This sequence comes from Branchipolynoe longqiensis, assembly GCA_030323885.1. NCBI lineage: Eukaryota > Metazoa > Annelida > Polychaeta > Phyllodocida > Polynoidae > Branchipolynoe > Branchipolynoe longqiensis. The sequence continues at coordinate 112,943,238 of CM059188.1, forward strand.
GAAGGGTGTCTGATACAGGCTGTGTGTGACGGGTGTCTGATGCAGGGTGGTGTGGTGAGAAGGGTGTCTGATGGAGGGTGTGTATGTGAGAAGAGTGTCTGATGTAGGGTATGTATGTGAGAAGAGTGTATGATGTAGGGTGTGTATGTGAGAAGAGTGTCTGATGTAGGGTATGTATGTGAGAAGGGTGTCTGATGGAGGGTGTGTATGTGAGAAGAGTGTCTGATGTAGGGTATGTATGTGAGAATAGTGTATGATGTAGGGTGTGTATGTGAGAAGAGTGTCTGATGTACATTGGGTGGGGTGTGTGAGAAGGGTGTCTGATGCAGGGTGTGTATGTGAGAAGGGTGTCTGATGGAGGGTGTGTATGTGAGAAGGGTGTCTGATGAGGTATGTAGTGGTAGGGTGTGATGATGTAGGGTGTGTATGTGAGAAGAGTGTGATGTGGGGTGTGTATGTGAGAAGAGTGTATGATGTAGGGGGTGTATGTGAGAAGAGTGTCTGATGTAGGGTATGTATGGAGGAGGGTGTATGATGTAGGGTGTGTTGGGAGAAGGGTGTCTGATGTAGGGTATGTACATTGGGTGGGGTGTGTGAGAAGGGTGTCTGATGCAGGGGGTGATGTGAGAGAGTGTCTGAGGTAGGGTATGATGTGAGAGGGGTGCTGGTACGGGTGTCGGAGGAGGGTCTGGGTGCGGGTGTGTAGATTGGTGCAGCGGGTAGTGGGGGCGGTCAGTGGCGGAGCGGGGTGCAGTGTAAGTTGGATGTGTCTCTGAGGGCTTAGCAGTATCGGGGATATAGGCGTCGTACGAAGAATGCTATACAACACTCTGAGGGCCGGTGCAGTTGGGTGTGTGTGTGGGGGGGGGGGGGTGGGTGGTGGTGGGGTGGTGGAGGGTGTGGTGGGTTGGGGGGGTGGTGGGGGGGTGGGTGTGTGGGGGGGGAGGTGTGTGTGGGGTGGTGGGGTGGTGGGTGGTGGGGGGGGTGGGGTGGGGTGGTGGCTGGGGGTGGGGTGGGGTGGGGGTGGGGGGGTGGGGGGTGGGGGGGTGGGGGTGTGGTGGGGGGGTGGGGGGGTGGGTGGGGGGGGTGGTGGTGGGGTGGGGGTGGGGGTGGGGGGGGGTGGGGGGGTGGTGGGGGGTGGTGTGGGGGGTGGGGGTGGGGTGGGGTGGGGTGGGGGGGTGGGGTGGGGTGGTGGGGGTGGGGGGGGGGGTGGTGGGGTGGGGTGGGGGTGGGGGGTGGGGGTGGTGGGGGGGTGGGGGTGGGGGTGGGGGTGGGGGTGGGGTGGGGGGTGGGTGGTGGGGGGGGGGTGGGTGGGGGGGTGGTGGTGGGGGTGGTGGTGGGGTGGGGTGGGTGGGGGTGGGGGGGGGGGGGGTGGGGGGTGGGGGGGGGGGTGGGGTGGGTGGTGGGTGTGGGGGGGTGGGTGGGGGGTGGGGTGTGGGGGGGTGGGGGTGGGGGGGGGGGTGGGGGTGGGGTGGGTGGTGGGGGGGGTGGGGTGGGTGGGGTGGTTGGGGGTGGGGTGTGGGGGGGGTGGGGGGGTGGTGGGGGTGGGGGGGGGTGGGGGGGGGTGGGGGGGTGGGGGGGGTGGGGGTGGGGGTGTGGGGGGGGGGTGGGGGGGGGGGGGTGGGGGGGGGGGGGGGTGGGGGGGGTGGGGGTGGTGGGGGGGTGGTGGGGGTGGGGGGTGGTGTGGGGGGGGTGGGGGTGGGGTGGGGGGTGGGGTGGGGGGGGGTGGGGTGGGTGGGTGGGGGTGGGGGTGGTGGGGGGGGGGTGGGGGGGGTGGGTGGGTGGGGGGTGTGGGGTGTGGGGTGGGTGGGGGGGGGGGGGGGGGTGTGGGGGTGGGGTGGGGGGGTGGGGGTGGGGTGGGGGGGTGGGGGGGGTGGGGGGTGGGGGGTGGTGGGTGGGGGTGGGGGGGGGGGTGGGGGGGTGGGGGGGGGTGTGGGGGGGGTGGGGGTGGGGGGGGTGGGGTGTGGGGTGGGGGTGGTGTGGGGGGGGGGGGTGGGGGGTGGGGGTGGGGGGGGGGGTGGGGTGGGGTGGGTGGGGGGGTGGTGGGGGTGGGGGGTGGTGGGGGTGGGTGGGGGGTGGGGGGTGGGGGGGGGGGTGGGGGGTGGGGGGTGGGGGGGGGTGGGTGGGGGGTGGGGGGGTGGGGGTGGGGGGGGTGGGGGGGGGGGTGGGGGGGGTGGGGGGGGGTGGGGGGGTGGTGGGGGGGTGGGGGGTGGGGTGGGGGGTGGTGGGGGGGTGGGGGGGGGGGTGGGGGGGGGGGTGGGGTGGGTGGGGTGGTGGTGGGTGGGGGGGGTGGTGGTGGGGGGGTGGGGGGTGGGTGGTGGGGTGGGGTGTGGGGTGGGGGGGGTGGGGGGGTGGGGGTGTGGGGTGGGGGGGGGTGGGGGGGGGTGTGGGGGTGGGTGGGGTGGGGGGGGTGGGGGGTGTGGTGGGTGGGGGGTGGGGGGGTGTGGTGGGGGTGTGGGGGGTGTGGGGGTGGTGGGGTGGGTGGGGGGGGGGGGGTGTGGGGTGGGGTTGTGGGGGTGGTGGTGTGGTGGGGGGGGGTGGGGGGTGGTGGGGGTGGTGGGGGGTGTGGGTGGGGGTGTGGGGGGTGGGGGTGGGGTGGTGGGGGGTGGGGGGGGTGGGTGGGGTGGTGGGGTGGGGGGTGGTGGGTGGTGTGGGGGTGGGTGGGGTGGGGTGGTGGTGGGTGGTGGGGGGGGTGGTGGGGGTGGTGGGGTGGGGGGTGGGGGGGGGTGGGGGTGGGGTGGGGGGGGTGGTGGTGGGTGGGGTGGGGGTGGGTGGTGGGGGGTGGTGGGTGGTGGGTGGGGGGGGTGGGGGTGGGGGTGTGGGGGGGGGGTGTGGGTGGTGGGTGGTGGGGGGTGGTGGTGGTGGTGGGTGTGGAGAGGTGGTTATGGTGGGTGGTGTGGAGGTGGTGGTGGTGGGGTGGTGTGGAGGTGGTGATGGTGGTGGTGGTGTGTTGTCGAGTGATGGTGGTGGTGTGTGGTGGTGGTGGGAGGTGGTGATGGTGGTGGTGCTGGGGAGGAGGTGGTGGTGGTAGTGGTGGTGTGGAGGTGGTGGTGGTGGTGGTGGGGGTGGGGGTGGTGTGGAGGTGGTGATGGTGGTGGTGTGGAGGTGGTGATGGTGGTGGTGGTGTGGAGGTGGTGGTGGTGGGGGTGGTGTGGAGGTGGTGATGGTGGTGGTGTGGAGGTGGTGATGGTGGTGGTGGTGGTGGTGGTGTGGAGGTGGTGATGGTGGTGGTGTGGAGGTGATGGTGGTTGTGGTGATGGATGAGTGGGTGTGGCTGTGCTACTCAGGTGGACATTGTTACAGCAGTGCCCTACACTGGGGGTGAGTGCGCCACAACTCACGACAACTCACGACAACTCACGACACCTCACCACAACTCACCACAACTCACCACAACTCACCACTAGTGATTGCCCCTCAGAAGCAACCCCCCGCGTTGACTTAGTACCACGTGAGCACCACTCACCCATGTAGTCATAGCAACCGCATGTCACTATGATATCCACTCATGTCGTGTCAGAACTATCCCTCCATATCACCATCTCTCTATATGACATTACATTATAGAACCAATATATATATATTATAATAATCCTCTCTTGTCATTTCCGTCCGCATCTGATCTTAGATGTTGCCAGGCCGTAAAACTCCAACAAACAACCACCCATCTCTTGTCATTGCAACTACATCCACCTATGTGATCAAGGCAACGGCATGTCATTATAACTCTACTACCAATCCAATAATTATATCACCAGTCTAAACAAAAGTTTGTTTTATTTGATGACGCCTCTAGAGCGAATTAATTTTTTTCATCAGCTATTGGACGCAAAACATATGGTCATTCTGACATATTTCTTTAGAGGAAACCTGCTGCCGCCACATAGACTACTCTTTCCCATAAGTAGCAATGGGTCTTTTATATGCCCTTTCCCACAGACAGGACAGCATATACCACATCCTTTGATGAACCAGTTGTGGACCACTGGTTGGAATGGAAAATAGCCCAAACTGTAAATGGGTCCTCTGAGCAGAATCAATTGGATGACACATACCTTCACAGGTGGATACACGACCGCCTGAGCTACATCCCGCTCTATCACCAGTCTCAGTGCCAATTGATTCATTAACTTTACTACTGTAATCCCTCTGCGTCACAAAACCACAAAGTGTCATTAAGTGTTTGTCTATATACACACTCTGTGTCATTATGTCAGCATCACTGTGTGTCGTTATAACTTATATGCATGTAAGGCGGTACATGGGAGAACCACCATGTGGATACAGCGTGCTCATGTCAGAATAGTCATGTATGTCACTATGTCACCATCCTCTATACCGTTATATCATCATCCTACATGTCACTATATCACCATCCTCTGTACCATTATATCACCATCCTACATGTCACTATATCACCATCCTCTGTACCATTATATCACCATCCTACATGTCACTATATCACCATTCTCTTTACCATTATATCACCATCCTACATAGCATTATATCACCATCCTACATGTCATTATATCACCATCCTCTGTACCATTATATCACCATCTACATGTCACTATATCACCATCCTCTGTACCATTATATCACCATCCTACATGTCACTATATCACCATCCTCTGTACCATTATATCACCATCCTACATGTCACTATATCACCATTCTCTTTACCATTATATCACCATCCTACATAGCATTATATCACCATCCTACATGTCATTATATCACCATCCTCTGTACCATTATATCACCATCCTACATGTCACTATATCACCATCCTCTGTACCATTATATCACCATCCTACATGTCACTATATCACCATCCTCTGTACCATTATATCACCATCCTACATGTCACTATATCACCATTCTCTTTACCATTATATCACCATCCTACATAGCATTATATCACCATCCTACATGTCATTATATCACCATCCTCTGTAGCATTATATCACCATCCTACATGTCACTATATCACCATTCTCTTTACCATTATATCACCATCCTACATAGCATTATATCACCATCCTACATGTCATTATATCACCATCCTCTGTAGCATTATATCACCATCATATATACCATTATATCACCATCCTACATGTCACTATATCACCATCCTCTATACAATTATATCACCATCCTCTATACCATTATATCACCATACTTCATACCATTATATCACCATCCTACATGTCACTATATCACCATCCTCTATACCATTATATCACCATCCTCTATACCATTATATCACCATCCTCCATGCCATTATATCACCATACTTCATACCATTATATCACCATCCTACATGTCACTATATTAACATCCTCTATACCATTATATCACCATCCTACATGTCATTATATCACCATCCACTGTACCATTATATCACCATCCTACATGCCATTACATCGTCATCCTTCATACCATTATATCACCACCATCCATACCATTCTATCACCATCATTCATACCATTATCTCTCCATCCTCCATGCTATTATATCAACATCCTCCATGTCATTATATCGCCATCCTTCATACCATTATATCACCATCCTCCATGCTATTATATCAACATCATCCATGTCATTATATCGCTATCCTTCATACCATTATATAGCGATCCTCTATGTCATTATATGAACATCTTCCATGTGATTATATCACCATCCCCCATGCCATTATATCACCATTTTCAATGCATTAGATCACCATTCCCAGGCCATTATATCACCGACCTCCAAACCATTATATCACGATCCTCCATGCCAGTATATCACCATCCTTCATACCATTATATCGCCATCTTCCATGTCACTATATCGCCATCCTTCATACCATTATATCGCCATCTTCCATGCCATTATATCAGCATCCTCTATCTCAGTATATGATCATCCTCCATGCCATTATATCACCTTCCTCTATGTAATTGTATCATCATTTTCCATGCCATTATATCACCATCCTATATTACAATACTCCATGCATTCCATCACCATCCTCCTTGTCATTATATCACCATCCTCCATGTCATTATATCGCTATCCTTCAAACCATTATATCGCCATCCTCCATGCCAGTATATCACGATCCTACAAACCATTATATCGCCATCCTCTATATCATAATATCATGATCTTTTATGTAATTAAATCACCAACATCCATGCCATTATATCACCAGTATCACAATCCTTCAGGCCATTATATCACCAACCCTTCCTGTCGGTATAATAGACTGAAATGCTATAAATAGCAGCACATCCCCACCCGTGTCTGCCAACTAGCCTTTCCATCTGCAGCCTTGAATTCCGTTATCATACCACTGCATCAGGTGGAAGTGTACTGGCTCTTTCTATATTGTTCTGTGTTGTGATTGGAGCTGATGCAGTGTGACCTAATTTCAGTGTGCTTGGACCGGATGAAGAGTGTCTGGTTAGATTTAGAGTGCCGCCGGTCCGTGTTAGTGTGGTTGTGTGCATTACACCAAAGACAATGTACGATAAGATGCACCACTCAGTGCTTTCCCGTGAAATACAGCAAACAAGGTAATTGGACAGGTCCCCCAGCCCAGCCTGACTGCTGTACCATTGAAACAAGAGGACATGTTCCCTGGCCCACCCTGACTGCTGTGCCATCAAAGACAATGTACAACAATTATAGTGTATTATTTGCTAATATTAATAATGAAAACGATATTATAATATAGTAAAGTTCAAACATACTTTAAGCGGTTTAATCTGTGCCGTACATAAATCACGTTTGTGATTCTGTCTGAGTAAGAAAACTACTACTACACCTAATCCAAGACAATGGACCTTGTTTTCCGTGCGATGGCACCACTCGATGATTATTTCAGAATTTCCCATATGAAAGCGCTGAGTGGCGCGTCTTATCGTATATTGAGCATGGCTGGTCTACTACTAGCTAAAGCATGTGCTGGTCTGGTTATAGTGTGGCTGGGAGGCAGAGACAGTTGGCTTCCGTGATTTGTAGAAAGAACAGTAATTGATTAAAGCCACAGTCACACCTACCCGGACGAGCCCCGGATTTTGAGCCGGACCACCCCCAGACCAGTCGCCCGGACTGCCCTGGATAAAAATCGCTGTTTTTGTCGTTTTTTGCCTCGTAGTCACACCTTCCCAGACGAGGCCCCGGACCAGAGGCCGAATCGCCCCTGACCACCCCCGGACTCCCCGGCGATCCGTGGCTGATCCGTGGTGATCCGGGCTGATCCGGGGAGTCTGGGTCCTATCTGGGCAGTCCGGGAGTGGTCCGGGAAAGTCCGGGGGTGGTCCGGGTTAAACCGTGGCTGAAACGTGGCTCATCCGGGGCGAAACAGCCCCGGACCACCCCCAGACCACTCCCGGACAGCCCGGACCGGCCCCGGTTCACCCCCGGCCCACCCCCGGACTACCCGGACCACCCCCGGATCATGCCGGATCAAGCCCGGATCGCAAAATGCCCCAGACCACCCCGGATGTTTTAAACATTTTAAAACATCCGGCCGGACGCCGGACCAGCCACGGATCACGCCGGACCACCACGGACGAGCCACGGATCACCCCGGATCGCCACGGACCACCCCGGATGACGGTCCAGGGCTCGTCCGGCCTCTGATCCGTGTAGGTGTGACTCAGGCTTTAGGTGGACCTGAAACTAGCACCGTTCTATTTAGCAGATATGCCAACCGGACACCCACATCATACATGGTGGTTGAGAACCTCTCCCATTCACACAGGATACCAGACTGGATGGCCGAATGAGTTGAGCGGCCGTCTCCCTTTTTGGTAGATCATGGGATTCGAACCAATGGGTTCGAACCCTAGTCGAGTCCAACCGATGACTTAAAAATTGATACTTGTCACTTCCTAGCCAGGCATTTAGCATTATTAGGATAAGGCAAGGACTGGAATGTTTGCTCAGTGTCAGGATAATGTGACTGAATGGGATATCAGGTCATGGTGCTGGTGGCCTGGTTTCCCAGTGGGGCAGCACTATGATGTCACCATGAGTGCGCACTGTCACAAGTCGGTACTCATCCTGATATGACCTTAGACGTTGCCAGGACGTAAAACTCCAAGCACCGACGAGCCCAGTGTCCAATGGCCTGTATGTGATACCCTTCTCAGTGTCAGCCGGCTGCTGTGGGGGTGTGGGGGGGTGCGGGGGAGGGTCGCGTAGGGAAAGTGTGTGTGTGGGGGGGGGGGGTTGTGCTGGGTATGGAGAAATTGTGCATACCAGGAGATATGCACGCAGGACTAGGTGCGTGGGACAGTGCGCAGATGTAAAAAGGGTGTCTAGCACAGGTGTGCTCATTAAGGTGGTATATGACATTGTGTGTTCGGGTGGTGTACATGAGAAGGGAGTATGATGCAGGGTGTGTGTTAGGGTGTTTGACAGCAGGGTGTTGGTGTTAGGGTGGTGTAAGTAAGATGACTGTCTGACAGCGGGGTGTGTGTGTGTTAGAGTGGTGTGTGTAAAAAGACTGTCTGACTGTGGTGTGTGTGTGTGTTAGGGTGATGTGTGTAAAAAGACTGTCTGACTGTGGTGTGTGTGTGTTAGAGTGGTGTATGTAAGAAGAATGTCTGACACTGGGGTATGTGTTAGGGTGGTGTATGTAAGAAGAATGTCTAACGGCGGGGTGTGTGTGTTAGGGTGATGTATGTAACAAGACTGTCTGACAGCGGGTGTGTGTGTTAGTGTGATGTATGTAAGCAGACTGCCTGACAGCAGGGTGTGTGTGTTAGTGTGGTGTATGTACGAAGACTGTCTGACAGCAGGGTGTGTGTTAGGGTGGTGTATGTAAGAATACTCTAACAGCGGGGTATGTGTGTTAGGGTGGTGTGTGTAAGAAGACTGTCTGACAGCGGGGTGTGTGTGTGTGTTAGGGTGGTGCTTGTAAGAAGACTGTCTGACAGCGGGGTGTGTGTTAGGGTGGTGCTTGTAAGAAGACTGTCTAACAGCGGGGTGTGTGTGTGTGTTAGGGTGGTGCTTGTAAGAAGACTGTCTAACAGCGGGGTGTGTGTTAGGGTGGTGTATGGAAGAAGACTGTCTGACATCGGTGTGTGTGTGTTAGGGTGGTGCTTGTAAGAAGACTGTCTAACAGCGGGGTGTGTGTTAGGGTGGTGCTTGTAAGAAGACTGTCTGACAGCAGGGTGTGTGTGTTAGGGTGGTGTATGTAAGAAGACTCTAACAGCAGGTTGTGTGTGTTAGGGTGGTGCTTGTAAGAAGAGTGTCTGACAGCGGGGGGTGTGTGTTAGGATGGTGCTTGTAAGAAGACTGTCTAACAGCGGGGTGTGTGTTAGGGTGGTGCTTGTAAGAAGACTGTCTGACAGAGGGGTGTGTGTGTTAGGGTGGTCTTTGTAAGAAGACTGTCTGACAGCGGGGTGTGTGTTAGGGTGGTGCTTGTAAGAAGACTGTCTGACAGTGGGGTGTGTGGGTTAGGGTGGTGCTTGTAAGAAGACTGTCTAACAGCAGGTTGTGTGTGTTAGGGTGGAGTTGTAAGAAGACTGACTGACAGAGGGGTGTGTGTGTTAGGGTGGTGTATGTAAGGAGACTGTCTGACAGAGGGGTGTGTGTGTTAGGGTGGTCTTTGTAAGAAGACTGTCTGACAGTGGGGTGTGTGTTTGGGTGGTCTTTGTAAGAAGACTGTCTGACAGCGGTGTGTGTGTTAGCGTGATGTATGTAAGCAGACTGTCTGACAGCAGGGTGTGTGTGTTAGGGTGGTGTATGTAAGAAGACTCTAACAGCAGGTTGTGTGTGTTAGGGTGGTGTGTGTAAGAAGACTGTCTGACAGCAGGCTGTGTGTGTTAGGGTGGTGTGTGTAAGAAGACTGTCTGACAGCAGTGTGTGTGTTAGGGTGGTGCTTGTAAGAAGACTGTCTGACAGTGGGGTGTGTATGTTAGGGTGGTCTTTGTAAGAAGACTGTCTGACAGCAGTATGTGTGTGTGTTAGGGTCGTGTATGCAACAAGGCGATCTGATGTCAGAATGTGTGGGTGACAAGGCGGTCTGACTTGGGGTGGTGCATTAGAGTGGTCTATATGCATATCACCCCCATAGACCGATGGCATGCACTATACTGGCTACGATTGCACAAGCAGTATCCATTACTCACACCTAACTTTTGTTTATGGCTTGGTATTGTATATTTAGGTTAATGTTTATTGGGTCAGCATGTGTATTGACTTATAGCGACTTTATAGTGCTGCCTGACTGGGATCCTGTGTAACTAGCAGCATGATCCACCCAGTCACATTATCTCTGGCTGTATTTGGCTGGTAATTGACCCTTTGACCTTCTTCTTGCCATGAGCCACATTCGCCCACCCCCACCCCGACCACCTATTTTCTTGTTTTATTTAACGCCACCTCTAGAACACTTTGATTTTCAAACATCGGCTATTAGACATCAAACATATGGTCATCCTGACATATTTCTTTGGAGGAAACCCACTGCCACCACATAGGCTACTCTTTCCGATAAGCAGCAAGGGGTCTTTTATATGCATTTTCCCACCAGAAAGGACAGCAGATGCCACAACCTTTGATGAACCAGTTGTGGACCACTGATTGGAACAGAAAATAACCCAAACTACAAATGTGTCCACTGAGCAGGATCGATTGGATAACCCCCACCTTCCCAGGTGGACACTCCCACCCCGACCACCACCCCCTCCTCCTATCCACCACTATCCGGACCGAGCCATTTCTCTGTGCCCAACAACGAATTCCACCATCACGGCATAACTGATCTAGCAAAACCTACAGCTAACTCCCCTTCCCGCAAACCACTATAACTTATTGTCATCATCATCATCATCATCATCATCATGCTGTCGGTCGCGATGCAACAAAGACTGCTTTCATTACTTGACTGCTGCTCTCGATTTAGATCTCTGCTGTGAGAGTGATGTCCATGATTCGGTCTCATTAAACATTTCTTGAAAGCTGTCTGCAAAAGTGTTGAAGTGCTGCTGGCTTTTGCAAGTTACCAGTGGCATTCTCTCGGGGAGCAAATAGAGGTTTCACACTGGCAAGAACATGTCAAGACAGGCACAAAACTATTTGTCCCTGTAGTGGCTGGTCGGGAGATGTTGGGAGTTCCATACATCAACCGCCCTTAATGCCGATACACTGACATGGTTTTCTGTTTAGGGTTTGCTCCCTTAGCCTTCGGTTCTGTCAAGAACCTGTACCTCAAGGCAGTGCTTTACAACTCTGCAGGGCAGGGGCGTCAAACTCCCTGAGGCATTGCAATACCTGCAATACCTGCATACCTTATTGTACAACCATATAAACTTATAAATAATTATATACCGTCCTGATATGACCTTAGATGTTGCCAGGACATAAGCCTCCAACAACCGACCAACTACCTATAATTACATACTACATTTAACCCACAACATACTTCAGAGTACACACACACTTCTCACTTATTCTACCCAATGTGCTCTTCACAAACCATCCCCCTCCCACCCACTCACCATTCCACCCACTGGGCGCGGCGGCAAATCGGTAGAGCGCGGGCCTCACGTGCAGAATATCGGGAGTTCGGTTCCCGGTCGAGTCAAACCAATGACTTATAAATTGATACTTGTCCCTTCCTAGCCTGGCACTCAGCCTTAATAGGATAGGGCAATGACTGGTTATCTCAGTGTCAGGATAATGTGACTGAGTGGGAGATCAAGTCATGGTGCCGGCGGCCTGATTTCCCAGTATGGCAACACCATAACGTTGCCATGAGTGTGCACTGTATCAAGTTGGTACTCATACTAATATTAACTTAGCTGTTGCCAGGACGTACAACTCCAACAACCAACCAAGCAACCACTTGTCACATATTTCACTCAATGTGCTCTCCAAAAAACCAGCACGTTCCCACCCACCCACCCACCAGTCCACCCCCGCCCTCTACTCACTCACTCACTCACACTACTCAGACGGCCACACTACTCACTCACTCACTCACTCACTTACTCACCGCCAACAATACTGCATCATCTCCCCTGCCCGCCCCTCCCCACACCAGGCACGGCTCCTGATGAGCTCCAACTCCTGCGCGGCGGTCATTAGCGGAACTACGTACGTACGTATCAGCACGAGTGGCCCCCTCTGCGTGGATTACAGGTAATTGATTCATGCCCAACAAAGTGAGTGGCTGAAGGGGGCGCCACTTGGCGCGCACGGGGCTCCCTACTCGTGCACACGGTGCCACTCACTCCGCCTCGAGAGGTATCAATGGTCGACCCCGGAAGTGGCGCAAGCTAACCCGCTATTCAGGCGCTAAGTCCAGGCCAGCCTGCCGACAGCGCCTTCTACTAGATTGCCCATTATTACCGGGCACGGGGGCCTAATCAGTAGAGCGCGGACCTTGCGTGCGGAAGGTCGGGAATTCGGTTCCCGATCGAGTCAAACCCAATGACTTATGAAATTGATGCTCGTCGCTTCCTAGCGTGGCGCTCGGCATTAATGGGATCGGGCGAGGACTGGTAAAGTCATCATGAGTGTTCACTGTCACAAGTCGGTACCTTTCCTGATATGACCTATGATGTTGCCAGGACATAAAACTCCAACAAACAAACGTAGCCTAGCCACCCCTCGGGTCTGTGACACATCAGCGGGCCTACGGAACTAACTAACTGACCACCTAACTAACTAACACACAAGGCGGGAGGGGCAGGATTGCTTGCGGATAAGCTGCGCATATAACATCCGAAGCATTTCGGTAATTTATCTGGGACTGGCTTGGCTGTCCGTTGTCGATGGAATCACGGCCAGCCATCCCCCCACCCCGCCCCGCCCGTGCCCCTTGGCGGCATGTGAAGGAGGCGGGCGGGCGGACGAGTGGGGCTGTGGGTGGTGCGTGGGTCGGGAGGCGAGGCCTCCGCTCAGCTTAGGAGCAGCTCACGGCCACTCGGACTCGGAGCGCCTCGGAGTAACTCGGAGCGACTCGGCAGCGAGCAGTCAGTCGGGCGCCGGACACTGCAAGGACCGGCCACGACAGGACAGCAGCCCGACGCCGGACGCCTCCCACGGACCGTGTACCCGCCGTGTGTCACCGGCAGCGGGTAGCAGCAGAGGCCGGGTAGCAGCAGAAGCAGGCGGGCGGTCTGCGCTGTCAGGCACGCCGTCTTCTGGCTGCAGCAGACAGGCCGGGTAAAGGCAAATGGGGATGTCAGGGCGGCCATAACACCGCCAATAGACAGACCATTACAATCACCACCACCACCACCACCACCAATACCACCACCAGTAGTAGTAGTAGTGGTAGATGCGGATCGACTCTCAGCAGGACAGCAGCAACGGCTGTAGGTCGGTTAAACTTCAACTTATTAACTAAAGACAGTGGTGGCCATAGCAAACAGCAGCAACGAGCAGGGTGGCTGCGAGGACTAGAAGGCGGCGAGACCGACAGACAGACCGATAGACCGACCGACGACTGTGAGCCGCAGCTGCAGCGGCGGCGGCGGCAGAGGAGCCAGCGGGCCGGGAGACCAGCGGGCGGACAGGGGCTTCGATGAGGCGCCCACACACGGCGGAGTACCGAGCTGCCGCCGCCGCCGCCGCCGTCGGGTCCGGGCCCGGGGGGTGCCCCTGCCAGCAGCCTGTGCAGCGGGATACATGCACCAAGCCAACGCGGGCGGCGCCGGCAGTAGTGCTAGCATATGTAGCCGGCCGCCCCGTGCACGGTCTACGGCCCGTGTCTCCGGGCGTGTACGGTGGCGCCGCCTCCGCCTCAGTCGCCTCCGTCTCCGCCTGCCCTCCGCCCGCCCTCCCGCGCACCATCTCCTGCCGCCACCAGCACCAGCACCAGCACCACCAGCAGTAGCTCTCGCCACCAGCCGACAGCGCGGCGCAGATAGGGTCCGCGTAGATCGGGTCCCTGGGCAACAGCAGCGCCACTTGAATGCGGCCAGCCCCCTCCCCGCGTGCTGGTCCGTTGCGCATGCGCGTGCGTGGCGCGTGAACCCCACGCCCACCCGGAGCCCCCCATATAACTCGTCGTCTTCGCGGTCTCCGCGCCCAAGGGATTACCAATGTGCGAGAGGGCCGCTTCGATGATGGTCGTCAAAGGTACGTCCACTTCCGGTATCCACTTCCGGTATTCGATATTTGACCTCCGCCAACACGAGAAGGGTATGTGTGTATGTGTGAGTGAGTGTGAGTATGTGTGTGAGTGTGAGTGTGTGTGAGTGCATGTGTGAATGTGTGTGTGTATGTCTGAGTATGTGTGTGAGTGTGTGTGAGTGCGTGTGTGAGTGTGTGTGAGTGTGTGTGAGTGCATGTGTGAGTGTGTGTGAGTGTGTGTATGTGTATGTGTGAGTCTGTGTGGTACTGTGTGTGAGTGCGTGTGAGTGAGTGTGTGAGTGTGTGACTGTGTGTGTGAGTATGTGTGAGTGTGTGTGAGAGTGTGTGTGTGAGTGAGTGTGTGTGAGAGTGTATGTGAGTGAGTGTGAGTGAGTGTGTGTGAGAGTGTGTGTGAGTGTGTGTGAGTAAGTGTGTGTGAGTGTGTGTGAGAGTGTATGTGAGTGAGTGTGAGTGTGTCAGTGAGTGTGTGAGTGTGTGTCTCAACACGGCACAGTTCTATTTATAGACCATAAGGCTCTGTCCCAGTTAACCTTAAAGCTGCATAGTCCATTGAAAGCATCATTTTCTTTAAAGTAAACACTAATCTAGATTTGATTCTACATAGCTAATTTAGATGGTGGGATGGTTGTTGGAGCTTTACGTCCTGGCAACATCTAAGGTCATACTGATGCACTTATTATTATTATTAAGCATTTGTTGCCACATAGAAGTGAACACTGAGTCAATTTAACAGAACCTGTTACTGCAGAAGTCTGTGGTGTCAGAGTTTTGGCAAGCTTGCCAGCATTAATTTTCTATGTTTAACTTCAAATATCTAAAAGGTTAGTCATTTAAAGTCAAATTTGCTTCAAACTGACATTCTCAGAGATAAATATATTAGACTGGTCATTATAATCCACTTACCTATAGCTTGAACTATAATTTTTATTTTAAATGGTTAAATTTTGAGATATTTTAAGTGCAACCATACAAAATTAATTCATGAAAAGACGCCAAAACTCTGACACGATAGGCTTCTCGCATTAATATGCTCTATTAAATTGACTCAATATACCCTTCGATGTGATGTCAAATGTTTACTAAGCGCACCAGTATCTAAGTTAAATATATAGAATCAAATCTGGATAATTGCTCTGGTTCTTAAAATTTGATGTCTTCATCGAACTATGCAGCTTTAATTATTCTCACAAGTAAAATCCCGACTTAATTAACGAGCTCTTGTCCTGATTAAATCATTTGATCTGACGCCAGCGACTGTCTGCATGCGCAGTCAATCCCGCGTACTTACTATTAAATTAAAATGAAGCTACATCTGAGTATGTGAGCTTGATAGATCGTCACATCCCCAAGAAACAAAAGGCAGGGCATTGCCATGTGAATATATGAGGGAGCGGGACGTAGCTCAGGCGGTAGAGTGTCCACCTGTGAAGATGTGGGTCATCCGATCGATCCTACTCACTGGATCCATTTGCAATTTGGGCTATTTTCCGTTGCAACCAGTGGTCCACAACAGGTTCATCAAACTCGTCATGAGTGAGAACTGTCACAAGTTGGTACCTGTCCTCACATGACCTTACATGTTGCTAGGACGTAAAACAACAATACAAACAACTAAATGTAACAAATGAGACACTGATATGTACACACAAACCGTCTTGATTTCTCGCTGTGGTTCACGACTGGCAGTGTGATCTTACCGTAAACATCGACAAATAAATGCTTTAAGAATATTTCCAGTAAAAACCAGCATCTACTATTTATATAAATAATTTTGGTTACGATCGAAAATAATTAAAATGCACAACATGATCATGATCATGACCATTTCCTGCCAGTGTCATTTAAAATGATTGTTTAACTAGAAATAGTAGAGTTCATATCAGGACGTGATTGGAATAAAATAAAATAAATTATTAGTCAATAATACAGCATAGGTATATATGCCACCTTCAAATTTTCACTGGTACAGTGAGTGGAGGTTACAGTGTGCAGGGGTGGTGGCGCCACCATCGGAGCTGGGGTTTGGGAGGCTGGAGCAGTAGATGACTAGGACAGACTCCCTCAGTCCATGAAACAGAGTGAGTGATCGGAGAAAGGAGGGATATTCCAGGTTATTATACTCGTATAATTTTTATACAGCATATATATCTACATTAAATTACATAAATATTACTTTCAACGTGTTTTTTATGATGATATCTTCTGTACGCTATAGTGAATGGCGACCTGTCCACTTCGGTAAAATTGTCACATTGACATACTCTGACATACTCTGGCTATATAATTAGTAATTAATTAAAATACATTAACGTACACATATGGCTAAGTTTTGAAAGTTCCGGCACGTTAATAAAGGCTCTATCACACCAATTCTTGTTGAATTACAAAAAGACTATTGAATCCACAGTTACTCATGCTCCATTCTTAAATAATGTTCACCCCATTGTCCCTCACTACTTATGCCCATACCTGATAATAACTGCACTTTCTTTGGTATATGGATCATTCTCTAAAACTGGGCACAAAAGTGTGACATGGAAACCAAAAGTGAAAACCTTCCAAAAATAGCAAACATCCTTCCAAATAATAGCCTAATCCAATGTCCTATGAAGGTTTGCATGTTGTGCATATGTCAGAGTTGAAAAAAATGAGTTTCACTTTTTGAATTAGATCTTGTACAAAGTGAGCAATACATTAATATCACTCGTGAAACATGAAAATCAAAGACACACCCAGAACCTCATTTTAACATATACAACATAGTCAAACAAGATTGATTGATTACTGTTAAGCAGACAAGGTTATGACTTACAAGAAAAATGTTGAAAAATTAGTGGGAAAAAAGTTTGGCTACATGTATGGTGTCAATGTGTCAATTTTCACATGTTCACTCTAGCGCAAAATCACACAATTATAATTTTGATATCTTTTGTGTGATAAATTCAATACATGTAGAACTGCTAACATACCTAATAGACAGAGGGTACAATAATTATTTGACTTGGTATCAATAAAACAAAGAGTTAATTATCAGCATCGTAACATGGAGACCAAATATGTGGTGCCCAGTTTTGGAGAATGACCCATATATATATATATTTGTCAAATTTCAAAGGCAGACAAATTTCAATTGCGGACAATTGATCTTCCCCATTCCAAATCCTCGACCTATCCTAGTAATGCCAAACACCAGTCTAGGTGGCGACAGCTATCAGTTTATAAGTCAGTGGCTTAACACGACCCAGGTTCGAATCCGGGAGTTCGAATCCTACGACTTACCAAAACGGGAGGCGGGCGCTGAACTCATTCAACCATCCCATTAAGCTTAAAGCTACACGTTTCAATAAAAGAGGAACATTTTCAAAACCAAAACAATTGTCTGGAATGAGCGGGGACGCTTGTGACAGGGCACTCGTGGCGACTTTATAGTGCTGCCCCACTGGTAGACCAGGCCGCCAGCACCATGACCTGATCCCCCCCACTCAGTCACAGCCCAGACGGGATGGCCGAATGAGTTAGAGCGTCCGTCTCCCGTGCTGGTAGATCGTGGGGTCGTGGGTTCGAGTCCCGGTCGAGTCAAACCAATGACTTTAAAATTGATACTTGTCGCTTCCTAGCCAGGTGCTCGGCATTATTAGGATAGGGCAAGGACTGGTGTGCTCAGTGTCAGGATAATGTGACTGCGTGGGATACCAGGTCATGGTGCCGGCAGCCTGGTTTCCCAGTGGGACAGCACTATAAAGTTGCCATGAGTGCGCACTGTCACAAGTCGGTACCCGTCCTGATATGACCTTAGATGTTGCTAGGACGTAAAACAACAAAACAAACAGTCACATTTTCCTGACACTGAACCAAGCCAGTTCTTGCCCTATCCTAATAATGCCGAATGCCTGGCTAGGAAGCGACAAGTATACATTTTTACGTCATTGGTTTGAGTCGACAAGGGTTCGAATCCGATGATCTACCAAAATGTATAAATTTGTAAGACATTGGTTTGACTCGACCATGGTTCGAACCCACAAACCCAATGTGTAGCGTGTGTATCCCCTTCTGTATTCACTTGGTACATATCCGTATACTATCTATGTACATATTGCATGTGCATGTCCAGAAGACCACACTACAGGTGAATGAATACGTGTACAGTGCAGGGTGCAATAAGCACACTGAGGGTGTTCCTCATCCCAAGCACCTGCTACTAGAGTGTTGCGCATGCATTTAGATTTCATCTCAATGGCAGGTTGGTTGTTAGAGTTTTACCTCCTGGCAACATCTAAGGGCATGTCAGGATGGGTATCGACTTGTGACAGTGTGCACTCATGGCGACTTTAAAGTGCTTCCCCACTGGGAGACCAGACCACCAGCACCATGACCTGATACCCCCACTCAGTCACATTATCCTGACACTGAACCAAACCAGTCCTTGCCCTATCCTAATAATGCCTGGCTAGGAAGCGACAAGTATAAATTCTTACATCATTGGTTTGAGTCGACAAGGGTTCGAATCCAATGATGTACCAAAATGGGAGACGGACATTCAACTCATTCGGCCATCCCATCTGGTCTCTGAAATAGCACATCATGTATATACTATTCTGAATTCTCTGATGCTGTTGGCCTGATTTCCCAGTGGGGCAGCACTATAAATTGCCATGAGTGCACACTGTCACAAGTGGGTACCCATCCTGATATGACTTTATATGTTGCATTGACATAAAACTCCAACATCCGCCAATGACCTCATTCTGCGCACTAAGCTTTGTTAACATTAAATCAGCTTATGGTTGGAGACTGGCTGTGAATTAAGCCCCAGTCACACTACAGCTTGCGACCACCTTAAACCAAAGAACCGACGGTCACCAGTGACGTCATTGCGACCAAAACAATGGTTGCCAACATCTGGACGTCACTGGTGACTGTGGGCTCTGTAGTCTAAAGTGGTCGCAAGCTGTAGTATGACTGGTTCTTAAGTAGAAAGCTAACACTGAGGCAGCATGTGACGTCACAACCATATGCAAACACCGCCACCTGTATGACAGCTGCGGCAAGACTTCCCATTTATACCTCTGCCTGTCGTGAACCTGATATAGTGTCAAACTGAAATGTGATAAAGTTAAGCCGTTTTTGTTAGCATTTTGCTGCGAGTATTCTGGATTTAAATTTAAATGAATGTGCATCTGAGTGTGGGAGTTTGGGAGATAACCACATCTCGTGCGAAGCAATGCACCTGGGCCTTTTACAGTGTGAACAGCAACCTTCATTGCACATCACGTTTAAAGGAGGCATTACAAGATGCATGGGTTAAGGCTCTGTCACACATCACCGAATTGGGAAAACGGAAAGAAACCAAACAAAGTCCGTTGATATCCGGCAAAGTCTGGTCTGTGTCCATTGAATATCTGTTGATATCCGTTGATATCTGGCTCAATCCGTTACAAGTTTTGAACATGCACACAACTTGGAACGGATGCCACCGGATTGACGTCTACGGTTCTTGTCCGGTTTGAGTTTGTTTAGTCTGCTTATAGTCCGTTGGCTATCCGTTCATGTCCATTTCATGTCCATTCGTCCGGCAGCCTTTGACCTGATATCGCAACATTTTGACACATTTTGATACTTATCACGCCCGAACATCACCGGACTAGAACATTCTGTCCGTTGCTCAATCCAGCATAGTGTGACAGCCCCGTTAGTGATGACAGTTGTGGTACACACAATACACATACCTACTTTCAAATCTGTACATAAAACGCTGATCGCGACACGGAACCAATTTAATTTTGCACACTATGTATTCTAACATTAGCTACCGACAGTGTTTTTTTAGATCTTTAAACTAGGCAGTTAATTAAGGTTAATCACACAGGGCAGAATAACACCAAAAACAGAAAGGTTCTATTTTATTTACTTGTCACGATATTCATATTTTAAGAGTTTTTTTAATTTACTTGAACAGAATTTGCCTTTTAACACTGAATGAAATATAAGGTGTGCTTTTTTTTTGTTTGTCATAGTTTGATTTTGTTTTAACTATATGTCTATCGTGTATCAAATTAAAGCTCATTTAGCGGTCTTTCTGATAGGATCTATTAATAGCCTTTGTAACCAATGGCGATTCAGCGCTGAGTGAAACAAAACCATATGCTTTGATTCTTATTCTGATTAATGTGATGCAAAAGAATGCGCCAATTAGCAAAAGTGCCTGTAATAAAGTGCCTATTGGTGTGTTGTCTTAATAAACAGCCCAAGTAATTTTTGCATAAAAATAAAGAGTCAAGCTTTAGTTCATTCAGAGTACTTCCTGGATATTTTAAATTTAAACATACACCCAAATAGCAGTGTTTAAAAACTAGTAATTCTTCATGATTTTCATGTTTTACCCAGTGTTATTTAAGTACTGTCGGTACCTACTAACATTTAGGCCTACAAATATCCTACCTTGTATACTTAAGCCTAGGTCACACCTACCCGGATCAGGGGCCAGACGAGGCCCGTCCCGTGATCTGGCGTGGTCTGTGGCAATCCGTGGCTCATCCGTGGCTAGTCCTTGGTGATCTGTGGCTGGTCCTGTTTTAAAATGTTTAAAACATCCAGGGTGATCCGGGGAATATTGCAATCCGGGCTCGATCTGGCATCATCCGGGGTGGTCCGGGTGTAGTCCGGGGGTGGTCAGGGGGGAGTCCGGGGGCAGTCCGTGTCCCGTCCGGGGCAGTCTGGGTCATTTCTAAACCGGAAGAACCACGATTTAGCCACGGTTTAGCCCGGACTACCCCCGGTTTAGCCCGGACTAGCCCTGACAGAGCCACGGACCACTCCCGGACTGCCTGGATAAGACCTGGACAGGCCGGATGACCATGGATTAACCACGGATAGCCATGGATGACCACGTATTACTCACGGACTACCCCAGGATCAGTCCCACATTTCAGGCTATCACCCGGGGGTTGTCCGGGGCTCGTCCGGGTAGTCTGGGGGTTGTCTGGGGCTCATCCGGGGTGATCTGGGCTTGTAGTCTGTGGCTCATCCGGGTAGGTGTGAGAGCGAGGCAAACATAGCAATTTTATCCGGGGCTGTCCGGGGGAGTGGTCCGGGAGTGGTCCGGCTAAAAATCCGGGGTTCGTCCAGGTAGGTGTGACTTGGGTTTAATATTTAGGTCTACACATCACTTGTCATCAAACCCGATATGACTGGGTGCTGTGGCCGAATCGGTAGTGTGCGTGCCTCGTATGCGGCACATTGGGAATTCTATTCCCAGTCGAGTCAAACCAATGACTTATAAAAATTGATACTTGTCATTTCTTAGCCTGGTGCTCGGCATATATATTAATATGAGTGGTTTAGCTCAGTGTCAGGATAATGTGACTGAGCGGGATACCAGGTCATGATGCCATTGGCCTGATTTCCCAGTTGGGCAGCACTGTCACAAGTCGGTACCCATCCTGATATGACCTTAAATGTTGCAAGGACGTGAAACTCCAACAACCAACCAATGAAGCAACCCCAACGCACATACTCCAGGTGCAATTGTGTAAGGTCTGCGGCTTGTGCTTCCCGAGACTCTCTCCTCTTGTTGGCATTATTCAAAGCGCTCCCTGGCGGCAGACTACACAGGAAATTAGCGCCATTAACCTGACGAGAACCAAACACAGCAATGGCGCCGGCCGGCATTGTTTGTCTTTCACTGCTGCTGGAGGTGCTCCCCAGTCTCCACATGGCTATCTGGTATTAAAAGGAACAGCAATCATGGCAACGGTAAAGCCAGCCGCCATCCAAAAATAACAGCAAATTGTGCCCTTTAAAGCACCATTATCGGACCCTTTATTGTCTCAATAGAGTTCAACGGCACAACACCCACAGCCTAACAATTACAATTACCAGTCAACAAATCACCTTCACCTCCGCCTTGAACTGAGAGTAATTGCGAGTTCTGTTATCTGAATCCAGCGGTAGATATGGATTATATTCTAAAGGATGGATTTAATAAACATGGATGCTTTTTACCGGGCGTGGTAGCCGAATCGGTAGAGCGCAGGCCTCACGTGTGGAAGGTCGGGAGTTCAGTTCCCGGTCGAGTCAAACCAATGACTTATAAAATTGATACTTGTCGCTTCCTAGCCTGGCGCTCGGCATTAATAGGATAAGGTAAGCACCGGTTTGGGTCTTTATTTTGTGGGGGGTTCGTGACCTAACGGTCGCTGGCTGCAGAGCTGCAGTGGTGAGAAACGGCGCCGTTAAAACGACGCATTTTTGTGGTCCCCCCCCCCCCCCCCCCCAATTCTCTTCTTTTTCTGGGGTGGCAGGAGGGGCGTGGGGGGACTCTTCTGGCATCGGCTGTGCTTGTAGGTGGAAGTGCGGCGGTGGCCCGGTGGTGGCAACACTTTCTTGGGGCCCACAGCCCTGAACCTCCGGAACCTGTGATCGAAGCGGGAACCGGTGTCATAGGGAACAGGGCTGCAGGCAGCGTGCTGGTCCTCCAGGCCTCCATCGTAGTTTGGGTGGTCCAGAATCATCGAGGCTCCTGGACAGGGGTTGGTTGGTGTGTCTTTAGTGTCCATGGCCCCAGCACCCAACACGTGTGTGAGTTTAGCTCTGTGTCAGGATAATGTGACTGAGTGGGATATTGGGTCATGGTGGCACCAGACGGGATGGCCGAATGAGTTAGAGCGTCCGTCTCCCGTGCTGGTAGATTGTGGGGTCGTGGGTTCGAACCCTGGTCGAGTCAAACCAATGACTTAAAAATAGATACTTGTCGCTTCCTAGCCAGGCGCTCGGCATTATTATCACAGGGCAAGGACTGGTGTGCTCAGTGTCAGGATAATGTGACTGAGTGGGATACCAGGTCATGGTGCTGACAGCCTGGGTTGCCAGTGGGACAGCACTATAAAGTGGCCATGAGCCCACACTGTTACAAGTCGGTAGCCGTCCTGATATGACCGTAGATGTTGCTAGTATGTAAAACAACAACAAACAAACAAACTGGGTCATGGTGCTAGCGGCCTGGTCTTAAAGTGGGGCAGCACTATAAAGTCGCCATGAGTGGGAAGGTAAAGAGTTAGTACCCGCCGTGATATGACCTCAACTCCAACATCCAAGCAACCAACCCTTGGAATTACTGGTGTTTCCATAGTTATAAACATAACATAATTAAACCTTGACCAAAATCATTCTCATTTTGTAACATGAGGTTTTTGAATCCATAGATGCTTCGGAGTGCTAGGCCTATTTCGTGACATTACGACACCAGTGCGAAACAGTAAACGGAACCATTCCAACACAACACTATATAGTCATTGGTAAGGGACAACAGTTTGTTTGGGAAAGGTGATAGACACACTATAGCCACTAGGTTTGTTTGTTTGTTGTAGTTTTACATCCTAGCAACATCTATGGTCATATCAGTACGGTTACCAACTTGTGATAGTGCACTTTATAGTGCTGCCCCACTGGGAAATCAGGCCACTGGCACCATGCCCCAATATCCCACTCAATCACATTATCCCGACACTGAGCTAACCAGTCCCTGCCATATCCTATTAATGCCGAGCGCCAGGCTAGGATGCGACAAGTATCAATTTGATTTTAAAGTCATTGGTTTGACTCGATTGGGAACCGAATTCCCGACTTTCCGCATGCGAGGCCTACGCTCTACCGATTAGGCCACCGCACCCGGCTTTGCCATTAGGTTTGCCAATACGCTAAATGTAATGGCGTTATAGTATTGACTATCTGTTATGCTAAGATCAATAGTCATGGATATTAAATGAACCGCGGTAACACCCGAGTTAATGGTAGGCTTGCTATCAAATTGGCGGCTTTTAGCGAAGCAGTCGCATGAGAGCGAAATAGTGCAAGCGATGATTTGCACAGTCCGACAGTCGGCCGGCATTTTTAAGTGGCCACCAGGGAATCCTTAAGTGATGTGTCATGATGTTTCAGAAGAGGGTCCAGGATTCCAAAGCATGGCGCTTCAAATGGCAGGAAAATTAAGTTCTTATTAATGTCGCGCAGTCCGATGGTTTTGAGTTTCTGTCAGTTTCTGAGATAAATATATTAGATTGATCGTTATAATGTACCTTGTTTTAATTTGAAGTAGCTTCTATTTTAAATGTCTAACTTTTAAGATATTCGAAGTGCAAACATGCTAAATTAATTTTGGCAAGCACGGCAAAACTCTGACACCATAGGCTTCTGCAGTACCAGGTTCTATTAAATTGCCTCAGTATTCCGTTCTATGTGGCGATAAATGTTTAATAAGTGCACCAGTATCTAAGTTAGATATGTAGAATCAAATTCAAATGATTGTTTTGATTTTGAAAATTTGATGCTTCATCGGACTATGCAGCTTTAATCAAGGATAGCAAAAAAAGATGCTTAAGCCCATCACAAGCTCTGGATATCAACCCTGGATGTTAATTCTAGATATCACCCCTATCCAGTATCGAGTTGAATGACAACCCTGCCTAAATCTGAGCAAACATTGCTTAAGTAGGAATTAATTATAAATAATCTGTGGAGGTTCCAGTGTACAGTATTTATCTGTAATGGAATATAGACTGGTAGAGTTGAGAAATTGGGAGAGAATGCAAAAAAAACCACCTAAGATGGCATCCACAGGAAGCTTTCGATTGGACTTTTAAAATCTATTAATCTACATCATTTAATAAAGTATTCACCACAAAAGTAGCGGGCTTTGGCAGATAAGTATCTAAATAATATATTTAGCATATTAGTGGTTAGAGTGTCTGACTTTTTTCTAGGTCGGACTCCTAATCTGAAGGTCAGTGGTTCGATTCCCCATGCCCCCCCCCACCTCTGACCTCGGATTTCCACCGCTGTGTATAACTGACAGCATCATCAAAGGCCAGTTGCTCTCATACCATGTCTATGTGGTGTGGGAGGTTAAAAATCCCTTGGGTCGACAAAAGTGTAGATTCAGGCTTTCTATCGACAAACTGTCTAATGGTGAAAACAAGTCTATTCAGACTTATCCATGATAGGCAGTGTAAATCTTCAAGAAAAAAAAAAAAAAAGGATTGCAAAGCGATGTGGATATTTCCATAACCCAGCCTTCCGACACCTTCTAAGGGGTTGCTTAGCAGCCCTGTCACTAAGGCAATGCTGCAGGAGTAACTACATATGTGGACAATATTAACCAGAACAACATTTACTGAACTTAGAAAACCTGTCTGTAATCATTAATTTTAACTAAGAAAATAACCATCACAGACCAAAATTGTGCTGACATTTCAGTTATATTTAAGGTTGCATAGTCCAATGGTTTTGGGTTTCTGTCATTTTTCTGAAATAAATCTATTAAATTGATGGTGATAATTTATCTTACTTTAGTTTTAAGTCCTGTTTATCCTAAATAGCTAGTTATTATGATATAGGAAGCACAAACATGTCAACTTAGTTTTGTCAAGCATGCCAAAACTCTTACACTATAGGCTTTAGCAGTAACAGGTTCTACTAAATTGCCTCATTATTCCCTTATGTATGGCAACATATGCTTAATAAGTACATCCGGTCAGAATTAATTAATGGCCGAGTAATGAGGTAATGATAGTAGCTGGGAACTGCATAAACACTCATTTGTTATTCTGGGCCATCTAGACCGGTGTGGCAGGAAATCGCAAACCCTGTAAATCGCAAACCCCCACTTGTGATTTCTGAGGAAATCACAAACCCACATTCCATATATGGGCATGGAGGGTTTGCGATTTCCTAGGAAATCACATATCCCCCCTGGAAATCGCAAACCCCCCATGTTTGGTAGTCTTTATCCTAATGAAAAGATCTTTGCAATAGTCCAGTTCATA
This sequence comes from Branchipolynoe longqiensis, assembly GCA_030323885.1. Classification (NCBI taxonomy): domain Eukaryota; kingdom Metazoa; phylum Annelida; class Polychaeta; order Phyllodocida; family Polynoidae; genus Branchipolynoe; species Branchipolynoe longqiensis. Next base: position 112,969,169 of record CM059188.1, read on the forward strand.
ATTCACATGCACTGAAAACAGCCTTTATTCACAGATATCGCCTCTGTGGCCATTCTAAAAGCCAGGTAAAGAGTAGTCGGGTTCCAGTAACCATGTTTTCCACTAGGTGGCAATCTTTGTTGAAACAAAGGCCAGGTGACCAGGCTAGGTAAAGAGGTGCAGCAATATCCTGGTATTATCACTCAGTTTCAGGATTGGCAATGTAAACAATTTCGTTAGCAAAATGGTTTTTTTAGTTCCAACTTCAGGCACTGCATACAGTAAATAGAACCATTTTAATATTCCAAATTCTTATTATGCATGCACCAAATATCTCAATGAACCATTATTTAGCAGTGTGTTAGATAAATATTACAAAATGCTACAAAGCATGGGGGGTTTGCGATCTCCAGGGGGGGGGGTTGCGATTTCCTAGGAAATCGCAGACCCCAGGGTGTGCGATGTCCAGGGGTTTGCGATTTCCTGCTACACCGGTACAGAGTCCATGTTGTCCTTTCTCCCATCATATTTAGCACGCCTCATAGTGAACGATAATTTCTCCCAATTCATGTTATATTAATGGAGGAGCGTAAACAATTTCTTTCCGGCATAATTCATACACCCGGGGAGAGCGGGACGTAGCTCAGGCTGTAGAGTGTCCACCTGTGAAGGTGTGGATCATCCTATTGATCCTTCTCAGTGGACACATTTTCAGTTTGCGCTATTTTCCGTTCTAACCAGTGGTCCACAACTGGTTCATCAAAGGCTGTGATATGTGCTGTCCTGTCTGTGGGAAAGTGTATAAAAGATCCCTTGTTACTTATCAGAAAGAGTAAGCCTATGTGGCTGTAGCGGGTTTCCTCCAAAGAAATATGTCAGAATGACCACGTGTTTGATGTCCAATAGGCGATGATGAAAATCAATTTGCTCTAGAGGCGTCGTTATTAAAGGAGTTCGTTCACAATATTATGAGTCAGCTAGTTTTTGTTTTTTTAAAGATTTATACAGGCTATCATGTATAAGTTTGAATAGTCTTGTTTTCACCATTAGACAGTTGGTTGATAGAAATCCTGAGCCTATACTTTTACCGACCCAAGGGATTCTTAACCTCCCACACCACATACACATAGTATGAGTGCAATTGGCCTTTGATGACGCTGTAAGTTATACACAGCGGTGGAAATCCAAATTGGCAGAGGTGATGGCAGACTTGTAATGGCATGTGTGTAAGAGGTGTGTATAGGGCATAGGCATGTGTGTAATCGTGTGTTTAGGGTACAGCAATGTGTGTAATGATGTGGTGTAGCACACAACACGTGTGTGTAATGCTGTGTGTAAAACACATGCATATGCAGAAAGAGACACATTTTAAAGTGGTACTGAACCCCTTAAAGAATTGCAATTCCTCCAGAGATAGCCCATCTTTATAATAATAATACAATATTTATTTCCACATGATCATTATGCAATTACTAATATTATACAATTTAAATATTTATTTCCACATGATCATTGTACACAAAACCTGATATTTACAATGTAGAATATACAATATAGCTGATATATATTTTTGGATAGATTAGTTGATTAAGTAGGGAAAATTTCAGTCGTGGACGATTGGTCTTCCTCATTCCACTACTCCTTGCCCTATCCTAATAATGCAAAGCACTCGGCTATGAAGCGACAAGTATCAATTTTTAAGTGATTGGTTTGACTCGACCAGGGTTCGAACCCACGATCTACCAGAACGGGTTTTTGTTTGTTTGTTTGTTGTTGTTTTACGTCCTAGCAACATCTCAGGTCATATCAGGACGGGTACCGACTTGTGACAGTGCGCACTCATAGCGACTTTATAGTGCTGCCCCACTGGGAGATACCAGGCCGCCAGCACCATGACCTGATATCCCACTCAGTCACATTATCCTGACACTGAGCCAACCAGTCCTTGCCCTATCCTAATAATGCCGAGCGCCTGGCTAGGAAGCAACAAGTATAAATTTGGTTTGACTCGACCAGGGTTCGAACCCACGATCCCAAGGTCTACCAACACGGGAGACGGATGCTCTAACTCATTCAGCCACCCCTTCTGGTCAACACTAACGGACACCCAACTAATTGTTAGACTTGAACAGGAGAACCCTAACTCAAACTGTCACAGACTCCTTGCCCTGTTCGATACACGGCTAGTTACGGTATCACGAGGCCCGGGGCATGCGCAATGCACAGTGCACGGTGCTGCGCGCATGGTCACGTGTACTGCACATGCGCGTTGAGCACCAGTCGCTACACAAGCGACGCGCAGTGGGCGTGTCAATATTAAGTTTTAATTATTCATAGCGTTCGACTAATTCTCACCGCTGTCCCTCGCAGATAGCGAAGGCGCCTTTATACATATTGGTTCGCCTGGCAGTGGGCACATGACAGCCTACTCACCAGGTGTCACCCCCACCAAGCTAACGCCGTGTGCGGGAGGAGTGGCAATAATACCAAGCCCTTATTGCCAGATATATGGGGGTTGCAGGCAAAGGGAAGCGCGGACTGGTGTCAGTCGCGGCAATGCTTATTGTTTTAGAGACCTGAGTGACCCAAGCTTCGCATCAGGACTGTAATATATGCGTAAAAGACATCCAGGCACGTGTGGAGAACAAAGGATATGTAAATGAGATGACGTCATAGACAAAGGGTGCTGGCGGTTCAGGACCCTGGACGGTGAATAAAGCACTCAGTATCCAGAAGTCAAAGTGTTCAGACGTCGTACTTTTACATGGTGTCAGATGAGGAAGAATGCCGCCCGCTAATACACTGCCGGGTCTGAGGCTGCCGGGACAGCTCATCCTCTGCAACAACGCACGACCGAACTGGAAAACATGGATCAGGGCTTATGATATATATGCCACGGCTGCAGGTGTCATAATGAAGATAGAACGAGTGCAATGCTGCATCTTTCTTCACGTCGCCGGAGAAGAAGCGCAAAAGGTCTTTGTCAATTTGTCCATCGTGCTCGCTGAGCGAGACAAGATCGGACCGCTCACCGACGCGTTTCAAGCATATTGTACCGGTAAATTCAAGTTAATAATAACACGCTACCATTTTAATTCTCATAACCCAGCTACTGAGAACATGTCCATGTATATTACTGCGTTAAGAGACAGAGTGAAAGATTGAGAATATGGACCGGTGGAGGAGTCGCTGTTGCGCGATCAGTTAGTGGCTGGTGTAAAGAACACAAATTTGAGAAACAAGATGCTACAAACAGCTGATCTAATGTTGGAAAAGTGCATGAACATGTGCAAGCTCAGTGAGTTCAGTTCTGATCAGTTGGAGGACAAGAAATCAGACATTGAAGTCAAGGAAATTGATTTTCTTAATAGATATGCAATTGCACGTACCGGTGCACCGGTGGTTCATCCGTCTGGGCCACCATCTTGGAAGTCACCATCTTGGAAAGCTGGTGGCACTGGTGCAGGGGAGTTCAAGATCCGCTCTCCGAACTGTGGCTATGAGCACCGCCGGGGAGTCTGCCGAGCGAAAGGCAAGGCTTGCATTGCCTGCAAGAAGATCGGGCACTTCGGGAAGGTCTGCCGGAGCAGACTAGGCAGAGTCAGCGAATTGACCATGGAAGAGCCAGACCCTCATAATGCTGAGCAGGACCCGGATTCAGCGGAAGTCAATGTGTTGACGACGGATCTGTTTGTTGGGGCCGTTGACCGTGGTACAGGAGGCACTGAGGAACTCTGGTATGTGACCGTCCGAGTGAACGGTCATCCAGTCAAGTTCAAGCTCGACACCAGGTCGGAGGCAAACATTCTTCCAAGGAACATTTTCGACAGAGTTGCGCCGGGACGATTGGTGAACACCGGTGTTCGCTGGTGACATTCTCACGACATCGGATCACTCCTGATGGGGAGGCGTCGATCGGGATCGATGGCAGATACTTTATTACTTTTACAAGGACCATTCGACACGTATTTGAAGACAGTAGTCCATATCACGTGACTTATGCATAGGACCTATTTGAAAGTAGGTAATTTCATTTGGGTGGCTAATTAAATTTAAATACACTCGATTCTTCTTGCGCTCCGACGATTCAACAAGTTCACACGGCGAGGGTGAGACGGGCAGTCGCGCGTAGATCCCGTCATCCAGCAGTTATAGCCTGACCGAAGCGCCCAATCTCCCCTAGCGGCGGTTCGAACCTGCGCCCCACCAAGGTTTACCGGCCATACGGTAGAATGCGCCACAGTGCTGCACCTATATCTGCATGTATACCTATATACCTACATACCTATATGCCTGTATACCAATCTCCCTATATACATAAGTTTGAAGTGAGAGGTGAGAGACCGTTGGAGTCGGTTCCCATGAGGAGGGAAGCAGAGAGTGCCCGGTTACAGGGGGGGGGGGGGGGGGGGCTGCAGAGAGTAAGGGGTGTTGGGAAGCGGTCTGGACAAGGACACAGGAAAATATTAGAAACTATTCTTTATTTATATATACATAATAAATTATATAGCACATATACATATATACATCTTTACATATATATACATTTCACTGCCTGGACTTGCCATGGACTGACGGTGTCGTGGTTTAGATTCTCAGTGGGTTTAGAGTCTACGCTCGGGGTTCTGTGCATGCGTGTATTCGATTAACGTGACCCGGGTGACTCGGGTGACCCGAGTTGCTAGTAATTCAATTAGAACACCGCGACTGGAGTTGACAAAAACATATGCCTTGTGCAAAAAGTTTAACCCACCTCTTGGCTGGGGTTGGCCAGGAGCGATGACATCACATTTGTGCGTCAAAAAGTCGCTAGGGTCACCCGAGGTGATTAATCGAATACGCTGAAATGCCTTTCGATTTTGACGCATGCGCATAACCCCGAGCATAGACTCTAACCCCACTGAGAATTTAAACCGCCACACCGGCTCCCCCGCGCCCGCAGACCGTCAGAGAGCTGTGTCCCCCCGGGCAGCCACTTAATGTTTCATAGCTGGTGGGTCAGGACGGACATCTGGCGGCGGGTCACCTACAGGTGGCTAATCAGATAACGCGGGCCAGGCCAAGGCCATGACCTCACCGCCTGGTGGGGAGGTGAGGTAGTCCCTGCGTTTACAGCCTTGTCTGCGCAAGCGCGGCTGTATGCGCACGCAGCGTAGCGATACGCCTGCGCAGAGCCCATGCCCCGGTGTTAAAACAAGCCAATCATTGACCCGAACAAAACAAACGGCGGACAGGTGCCTTTGATGTCCCGGTGTCGCAGTTTGAGCGCCCTGCCAGTTTGAGCGCCCTTCTGTTGCTTCTGCGCATGCGCGGAATTTAACAGCATCGTCTGCGCATGCGTCAAATTCTACCCACTTTCAAACTACCTTTTGTTGACCTGAAAGGTAACACCTACTGCAAAGCATCTCCGTGCAGCGGACTGGAGCTAGCGTTATCGTCATTGCCGAACCGCTTCACGGCGATCGGCATTTTTCGCACATAGCTACCTACTAATACTATGTCTTGTAGCTATGTGAGTATTTAAAAAAAAAGCATTTTATCTCAATGGAACATATACCAATGGAAAGAGCTTGAAGAGACCTTAAACTGGGTAGTCATATAATTTTTCTAATGTAAATATCAAGAAAGTTATACTGATTTGAACCTGAAACTGTCACTGTAGATAGGTATGTGCACGCCCGTGCGCTACGCGATGGCCGTTTTCTGCCAAATAATTTGTCCTTGTGTTGCATATTTACTTGCACTCAAGCAAAAATGAGAGACAAATAAGTGTTCACACTTCCTGTCTACCATTCGCTATTTCGCTATTCATGCACAACAACCACTGGCAGGGCGCTCAAACTGGCAGGGCGCTCAAACTGCGACATGCTGCAGTTTGAAAGCGTCAGAAAATCCGCGCATGCGCAGAAGCAACTGAAGGGCGCTCAAACTGGCAGGGCGCTCAAACTGCGACACCGGCGTTCCAGTTACGGCAAAATGACGCATCTGCAAATGCATGCAATGAAGCGGGGATGAGAATGGGGGGGGGGGGTGGAGAGGCTCGAGGGGAGCTGGGGGGGATGAAGGGAAGATGGGAGGCATCAGGGTTACGATACCGGCTGGTTGTTGGTTGGTGGAGTTTCTGGAAACATCTAAGGTCATATCAGGATTGGTACCACTTGGTGACAGTGCGCACTCATGGTGACTTTATAGTGCTGCCTCACTGGGTGGGAAATTTGGTCGCTGTCACCATGACCTGGTATCCCATTCAGTGTCATTCTGACACTGAGCTAACCAGTGCTTGCCCTATCCTATTAATGCCTAGCGCCGGGCTAGGAAGTGGCAAGGATCGATTTTATAAGTCATTGGTTTGACTCGACCGGGAACCGAACTCCCCATCTTCCGCTATTGTACTTGATCCGACAAAGCTGCAGCTTTGGGCATTAACCATACACCCCATTCTTTGTACATCACACAGTAGTTTATTAGGGTTTTACACCCCAGCAACATATCAGGTCATATCAGGACAGCGAACACGGGCTTTTTTTTCTGGCTGGTGCTGTGGCTGAGTGGTGGAAGGCGAGGCGCACCGCCTAGCCTCGTTGCTAAGTGCTTGACAAGCGGAGGGTCAGGCAGTGCCAGACAGACGTCCAGGCTATCCCGGCCACCCCCACCCCCTCCCTCCCGTCCCTCCCTCTCACACCCTTCTGAATCGATTACCACAGACATCTGTCATTTCCACCAGTCGGTAGATGGCGCCACTAGTCTCTGAGCTTGTCCACCGTTTCGTATTTTCTAAGAACAAAGGCTGCGGGGTCGTCTGATGTAGTCTGTGCGCACTCACGGCCGTCATTCAAGACCTAACTAATATCGATTCTTCAAATAACCTCATATCCCGACCTCACAAAGTCACAGCATAAACTGAGTACTAACAGCAACACAAGCACACATGGGGTAGGTTTATACCAAAATGTCGCAAATGTGGCACCGAAAAAAACTAACATATTTAAGGCTAACCACTAACAGCCAAGATGACAAGGCAACTACCAAATTGAGACTATTGCTGTTCAGCGATGAAAACAAGTCATGATGCAACTTGCTCGTTATGGACAGGGTAAATAAGCCATCACACATGCACACTGTCCCTTCCTGATATGACCTTAGATGTTGCCAGGACATAAAACTCCAACAAATAAACAAACAACACACACACAAATTATCACAGTGGATGGAAGACTGAGTGTGGATGGCCTAAGCTTGAGCTGAATTGAAGGGGGAAATATTCATGATCCAATTGTGCATATTTTGATAATCAGGGCCAGAGCAAGGACGGGGGGCGGGGCTTAATCTGTGGGGTCAAGTGGTGACTTACGTCAATCATCCCTAATGACCCTCCTTAGCTTTTAATAGTCACGTAGCACAGAGAACACTTCCACGTTTGGATAGGTTTTGATCTATTAAAGTTGCATAGTCCGATGGTTTTGAATTTCTGTATTTCTTTCTGAGATAAATATATTAATTAGATCAGTCACTAGTATCTACTTTACATTAGTTCAAAGTTACTTGTATTTTAAATGCTAAACTCTTGAGATATTTTGAGTGCAAACATGGAAAATTAGTTTTGGCAAGCTTGGCAGAACTCTGACACACACTGCAGTAAGACATTCTGTTAAATTGACTCAGTATTGCCTTCTACGCAGAAACAAATGCTTAATAAGTGCATCAGAATCTAAGTTAGATATGTAAAATCGAAATCTAGATAATTGGTTTGGTTTTGAAAATTTGATATTTCATCGAAACTATGCAGCTTTAAATATAACTGAAACATGGATAGATCTGCTGCTAGTAAGGGGTAGGGACCTATTATTGAGGATATATGGGTGAGGAGGGGTGAGGCCCTATTAGTGAGGACCTATTGTAATCTATGGACTAATCCCTTTTAAAAGGTGGTCGCCAGATCTTTATAAATGAAAGTGAGCTATGATGAAAGTCGAAATATTTTACACTATGGGTGAGGAGGGGTGGGGACCTGTTAGTCACGACCTGTGTGTGAGGAGGGGTGAGGGCCTATTAGTGAGGACCCGTGTGTGAGGAGGGGTGAGGCCCTATTAGTGAGGACCTGTAGGTGAGGAGGGGTGGGGACCTATTATTGAGGACCTGTAGGTGAGGAGGGGTGGGGACCTATTATTGAGGATCTATGGGTGAGGAGCGGCTCGTGGTACTTGTGTGTTGAGTGTTGAGCTTTGAGTATTGAGATTTTAGTGTTGAGCATTGAGTGTTGAGCATTGAGTATTGAGCATTGAATGTTGAGTTTTGAGTGTTGAATGTTGAGCATTGAGTGTTGAGCATTGATCAGTGAATGTTGAGCATTGAGTGTTGATCATTGAATGTTGGGCATTGAGTGTTGAGCATTGAATGTTGAGTGTTGAGTGCTAGGCGTTGAATGTTGAGCATTGAGCATTGCATGTTGAGCATTGAGTGTTGAATGTTAAGCGTTGAGTATTGTGCATTGATCAGTGAATGTTGAGCATTGAGTGTTGATCATTGAATGTTGGGCATTGAGTGTTGAGCATTGAATGTTGAGTGTTGAGTGCTAGGCATTGAATGTTGAGCATTGAGTGTTGAATGTTAAGCGTTGAGTGTTGAGCATTGAGTGTTGAGCATTGAGTGTTGGGCATTGAATGTTGAGCATTGAATGCTGAGTGATGAGTTTTGACTGTTGACTGTTGAGCATTGAGTGTTGAGTGCTAAGTATTAAGTGTTGAGTGTGCACCAGCAGCAGTACCAATGAGAGGAGGAGGAGGAGGAGGCGTCACAGCGTGGGTAGACCACTGGCTTTGTACCATTGCCTCCGGCCCGCCATCAATTTGGTCTGGCTGGGTATTTTTTAGCTGGCGGCTGATGGGCTGAGCTGGTCCCGTCCTCCCCGTCCTTCGCGGCGTACTGGCGGGCCAGGCCTCCCCGACACACGGTGAACACAGTCTGCTAGCAGCTGGTAGTCAACTGTGAATCTGGATCTGGTTGCACTTAATATAACTTGTTTATTTGTTTGTTGTTGTTTTACATCATAGCAACATTTAGGGTCATATCAGGATGGGTACTGACTTGTGACAGTGCACACTCATGGTGACTTTACAGTGCTACCCCACTGGGAGACCAGGCCACCAGCACCATGACCTGATATCCCACTCAGTCACATTACCCTGACACTGAGCCAACCAGTCCTTGCCCTATCCTAATAATGCCGAGTGCCTGTCTAGGAAGCGACAAGTATCAATTTTAAAGTCATGGTTTGACTCGACCAGGATTCGAAGAATACACCAAGCAGTCGTCCAAACTTGCGCCCGATCCTCTCTCTCTCCTACTACTACCATGTCGTGTCTCGATACATGCAGCGCTTAGTTTATCGGAGACACCGCCAGACAAGAAAGAAGTCCCTTCAGAGAATTACAACACATGGACCAATCTAGATTTAATTTCTTTGTTTGTTGGAGTCTTACGTCCTGGCAACATCTAAGGTCATATCAGGAGCTGCTCGATTTAGTAGTTAATTGCTATCGCATTTAAATTAAATTCAGAGAAAATACTACCAAGTAGTAGTAATGCTCTACTCATATTCTGCTCAACGGCATCCTCTGTGTGTGTCTGAGTGGCGCCAAGACTTCTCCCTTTTTGTTGTACCGGGTGCGGTGGCCGAATCTGTAGAGCGCAGCACTCGCGTGCAGGAAATCGGAAGTTTGGTTCACGGTCGACTCAAACCAATGACTTATAATCAAATTTATACTTGACGCTTCCTAGCCAGGCGCTCAACATTTATTAGGATATGGGAAGGACTGGTTAGCTCAGTCTCAGGATAATGTGAGTGAGTGGGATATTGGGTCATGGTGCCGGTGGCCTGATTTCCCAGTAGGGCAGCACTATCAAGTCACTATGAGTGCGCACTGTGACATGTCAGTATCCGTCCTGATATGACCTTAGATGTTGCCAGGAGGTAGAACTCCAACAACCAACCAATCAACCCTTTCTGTTGTCATTGATGCCTTCTTCAATAAGTAAAGAATCTTCCTGAGGAGTGGGACGTAGCTCAGGCAGTACCGTGTCCACCTGTGAAGATCTATAATCTCATTTTTGGATATTAAATTAAAATGAATTATTGAGCTAGACGGCCACATTGTTAGAGAGCCAGATAACAAAGATACATCTACAGAGCAAGACTGCTGGAGAGCCAGAGAGACAGCCAGACAGATAGCTAGAGAACCAGACAACAACTAGACAGACCCACAGCCAGACTAAGAGCAAGACAAGGGAGAGAAGCTAGAACCCGATACAACGAGCCAGAGAAGGACGGCAGAAGGTACGCTCAGTGAGGCAGATGGTTGCTTGTTGGAGTTTTACATCCTGGCAACATCGAAGCTCATATCAGGACGGGTACCGACTTGTGACAGTGCACACTCATGTCAACTTCATAGTACTGCCCCACTGGCAAATCAAGCCACCAGCACCATGACCCGATATCACACTCAGTCACATTATCCTGAGGCTGAGCTAACCAGTCCTTGCCCTATCCTATTACTGCCGAGCGCCAAGCTAGGTAGCGACAAGTATCAATTTTTGTTAAGTCATTACTTTGACTCGACCGGGAATAGAACTCCCGATCTCCCGCATGGGAGGGGGGCCTGCGATCTACCAATTCGGCCACCGAGTCCGGTGTGAGACAAATAGAGTCGAGGGCGAAAGGGAGAGCGAGTAAGAGAAGAATGAGAGAGTTAGAGAGCAAGTGAGGAGCGATTTCAAGTGAGTGCGCCAGCGAGATATATACAATGTCCTAAGCTGCGTCCGTGAGGGGTGGCGCCGCCTAGCGGTGGCTGGCGCTGCGTCTCTGCCTGAGTGGTTGTGCGCTGGTCTCCAGTAGCTGCCACATACATCAAACATCAGTGTATGCTAGGCTGCCTGGTCCCCACCCCCGTACCGGCTACTGGCCCCCACCCCCCACATCCCCCCCACCCCCACTTACCCCCATCCACCAAACACCACACCACATGGCTCTCTCTCTCTGGGACACACACTTAAAGCCCCCCCCCCCCCCCCCCCCCCCATCCCCCCCCCGCCCCCCATACACACACAACCATCACACCACAACAGCTCTCTCTCTTACTGGGACGGACACTACCCAACCCCCCACCCCCCCCCCCCCCCCCCCCCCCCAATACACACATGGCTCTCTCTGACTGGGACACACACTTACCCCCTCCCCCCCCCCCCCCCACCCACAAACACACACACCACACGGCTGTCTCCCACTGAGACAGACACTAACCCCTACACACACCACCCAACTCTCTCTCCCTCCCTCTCCCCCTCTCTGACTGGGACAGACACGTGACCCACGTTAAAATACCCTAAGTACGCCGCGTTCCGTCCATTCCGCTCGCCGCGTGACGTCACGACGACATCCTTATTTAACTGTGATCGGATCCCGCCTATCGATGTCTGGGGCTGCCATCCTGGGCGCGAAGATAAGGGCGCCGCATTAAGCTAGCTGATGATGCAGCCCGGTCCGACAGACAAACAGACAGACAGACAGGCAGGCAGGCAGCTAGACAGGCAGGCAGACACACACACAGACAGACAGGCAGACGGACACACAGACACACAAACATACATATAGGCAGGCAGGCAGACAGGCAGGCAGCTAGACAGGCAGGCAGACACACACACAGACAGACATACAGACACACATACAGACATATAGGCAGGCAGACAGGCAGGCATGCAGACAGGCAGGCAGGCATGCAGGCAGGCAGGCATGCAGACAGGCAGGCAGACAGACACACAGACAGACAAACAGGCAGACAGGCAGATAGGCAGGCAGATAGGCAGGCAGACAGACAGACATACACACAGACAGGCAGGCAGACAAGCAGGCAGGCAGGCAGGCAGACAGGCTGGCAAACAGACACGCAGGCATAGAGAGTGACAGACAGGCAGAAGGCAGACAGGCCATCCCGTCTGGTCGGTAGTAACGGGTAACACACGCACCCACACAGTCCCACACTAACACACGCAAACAGGCAACGGGGTTGCAATGACTGTGATAACTCTATATATACATGTAGTCAGATTTAATTGGGACACGCCCAATATCACTTTCATCATTTGTGCAGGTCACTAGACACTGCTATGGATAGTGGCATACAAGATGTGGTTTAAGGCTCTGTCACACATCACCGGATTGAGGAAACGGAAAGAAACCAAACAAAGTCCATTGATATCCGGCAAAGTCTGGATTGTGTCCGTTGCATATCCGTTGCATATCCGTTGATATCAGTCGATATCCGGCCTGATCCGTTAGAAGTTTTGAACATGCACAAAACTTGGAACGGATGCCGCCGGATTGATGTCTACATTTCTTTCCAGTTTGAGTCCGTTTAGTCCGCTTACCGTCCGTTGGCTATCCGTTCATATTTGTTTCATGTCTGTTCGTCCAGCAGCCTTTGACCCAATATCGTAACATTTTGACACATTTTAATACATTTTGATACTTATCACGCCCTAATACCACCGGACTAGACAATTCTGTCCGTTGCTCAATCCGGCATAGTGTGACAGGCACTTTAGATACAGTCGGCTCGCATTAGTCCGACCTCATTTGATCAGGAAATATCGAGATCTAACTAAAACATACAGGGAACAAATGTCCACCATTGAAAACCGCTTTAGCCGACAACGACGCTAATCTGAGATTGGGTGGGTTGGTTGGTTGTTGGAGTTTTTCGTCCTGGCAACATCTAAATTCATATCAGGACGGGTACCGACTTGTGACAGTGCACACTCATGGCAATGTTATCATGCTGCCCCACTGGGAAATCAAGCCGCCACACCATGACCCGATATCCCACTCAGTCATATTATCCTGACACTGAGCCCTATACTAAGCCCTATTACAGTAATTACAGGTTCCTGTCGGCGGTGCACCAATATTAATATTATTAACTTCCCTGGTACGTCCCGCCCCCAACAACACCTTCCGCGCACCCGACCTCCCAGGGCAAGACCCGCCCCCAATAACACCATTATAATGCCTTCCATCCCAGGGCAAGGCCCACCCCCAATAATGCCATTAGCATGCCCGCCCTACCATGGCAAGGCCTACCCCCAATAACACCATTAGCACGCTAACCCTCCCTGGACACAGCCACCACCACTAATGATATTGTTTAATGTTAGCTCACCAGTCCTTCCTGGGCACAGCCCTCCCCCAATAACACCATTAGCACGCGAACCCTCCCTAGGCACCCCCCCCCCCCCCCACCACCACCACAAACACATTAGCATGCTGGTGCACTCCAGACACAGCCCTCCCCTAACACAGCCCTCCCCCCCCCCCCCCAATGACGCCCTTAGCACGACCCCCCCCCCCTCCCTTCAGGTACGGCCCGCCCCACCACAACAGAACATTAGAATGCCGGTGCACCCCAGACACAGCCCTCCCCTAACACAGCCCCCCCCCCCCCCCCGCCCCAATGATGCCCTCAGCACGACCCCCCTCCCCTAGGTACGGCCCGCCAATAACACCGTTAGCACGCCGGCCCTCCCATGCCATGGCCCACCTCCAATAACCCCATTAGGGAACGAGCCCTGCTCCAGCCCCCCCCCCCCCCCCCCCCACTAATAACACAACGTCATACCCTAGTCACATTAGGCTTGCAACCACTTTGCTCCTCTCTTATTAAAAAAAACAAAACCCACCCCGAAGGTCGGAAGTGATCGGAAGTGGTCGGAAGTGTTCACGACCAATTTTGTCGCAAGGAGGTTGCACATGTTGCACCAAAACCTCCTTGCGACCAGAATGGTTGCTCGTAGGTCGATAAGCATAGCCTTAGGTTGGCGATCAATCGGCGAAAAATCGCCGACTGATTGGCAAGTGGTTGGCGACCGTGACCCTGTTGCAACCACTTGTAACTACTTGGCGATTGGTGACGGTTTGGAGTGGCATGTGGAGCGTATGAGGAGCGTATGATCGGTTGGCTATTGATTGGTGATCGGCTGACTGATTTGTGACTGATCTTCAATTGAACGCCGATCGGTCGCCAACCAGTCCCCAACCAGTATATCAGCAGTCCCCGACTACTCACCAACTGATCGCCAACTGAACGCCAACCGACCATCAACTAATCACTAACCAATGACCAACAAAATCACCAACCAACCACCGACCAATCACCAACCGATCACCAACCAATCACCAACCAATCACCAACTGATTGTCAACCTGTCTTTCCTGAAGTCACAAACCCTTTTTTCCTGGGTTTTCCCCCTGCTTTGGTCACAAGGAGGTTGGCGACCTATGTGGTTTACCTTTGGTCACAAGAGGTCACAAAGATGCTGCCAGCCTAGTGTGACTCTGGCCCTAGGACTAGTAGTAGCCTGCTAGCCCGTCCGGGGTATGGTCCACCCCCAATAACAACGTTAGTGTGCTAGCCCCCCCCCCCCCCCCCCCCCCCCCCCCTCTGCACAGTCTTCAGGAGTGTAGCTGGCCGAACCATCGATCTGCACTGCCTGGAGCGGGCCAATAGCGGGCCCATACCGGGCATGGAGCGGACCCATATCGGGCATGGAGCGGACCCATAGCGGGCATGGAGCGGGCCCATAGCGGGCATGGAGGGGACCCATAGCGGGCATGGAGCTGACCCATAGCGGGCATGGAGTGGGCATGGAGCGGGCATGGAGCGGACACAGAGCGGGCCCATAGCGGGCATGAAGCGGACCCATAACGGGCACGGAGCGGACCCATAGCGGGCATGGAGTGGGCATGGAGCGGACACAGAGCGGGCCCATAGCGGGCATGGAGCAGACCCATAGCAGGCACAGAGCGGACCCATAGCGGGCATGGAGCGGGCATGGAGCGGACACAGAGCGGGCCCATAGTGGTCATGGAGCGGACCCATAGCGGGCACGCAGCAGACCCATAGCGGGCATGGAGTGGGCATGGAGTGGGCATGGAGGGGACACAGAGCGGCCCATAGCGGGCATGGAGCGGACCCTCAGCAGGCACAGAGCGGACCCATAGCGGGCATGGAGCGGGCATGGAGTGGACACAGAGCGGGCATGGAGCAGACGCATAGCGGGCATGGAGTGGTCCCATAGCGGGCATGGAGCGGACCCATAGCGGGCATGGAGTGGTCCCATAGCGGGCATGGAACGGGCCCATAGCGGGCCCATAGCGGGCCCATAGCGGACACGGAGTGGTCCCATAGAGGGCATGGAGGGGACCCATAGAGGGCCCATAGCGGACCCATTGCGGGCACAGAGCGGGCATGGAGCGGACCCATAGCGGGCACGAAACGGACCCATAGCGGGCATGGAGCGGACCCATAGCGTGCACAGAACGAGCCCATAGCGGGAATGGAATGGACACAGAGCGGACCCATAGTGGGCATGGAGCGGACCCATAGCGGGCATGGAGCGGACCCATAGCTTCATTACAAGACGGCATCCCTGGTGACACCTCGACCACCCCTCCTTCCCCCGCCGCCTCCTACCCAACTCCAAGAGCCAAGTCACACCGGGCGGGACAACCGGCGGCATGTCTGCACACAGAAGCCCTGGTCACATACACGTTATTGAACGTAGTTGAACGTAGTTGAACGTAGGATAGATGAACGTGGGTGAAACGTGCTATCACTACGTTAAACTATGTTAAGGTTGAACACCCACCTAATAGTACGGATAAATATGTTACAGTACGGATCCCGGTACATTACGGTACGGATCCCGGTATATGCAACTACGTTGAACTACATTGAACTACATTGAACTATGTTACCTTCCACTACGTTCAACTACGTTCAACTTCGTCCGCAAACGGCTATGTGACCACGGCAGAACGGCCAAAGTTTTATGTGGGTCAAAGTACGCTAGGGTACACTAGAGTATGCTAGAGTACGCTAGAGTACAGTAAGAAGTAAGCTAGTGTATGCTAGAATATGCTAGAGTACATTAGAGTACTCTAGAGTTCATTATCATCACAGAGGCTACGTCAACGCACACAACCCGACCATACAACCACGCCACCCGACCATACAACTACACAACTCGGTAGTACAAGCTCCAACCCGACCATACAACAACACAACCGGGTAGTACAACCACACCACACAACACAACCCTATAATCACACAACCTGACCATACAACCACACAACCCAATAATACAACTACACAACCCAAACATATGAGCACACACTCCGACCCTACACCCCCGCAACCCGACCATACAACCACACAACCCGGTAGTAGAACTACACAACCCAGCCATATAAGCACACAACCAGACCATACAACCACACATCCCGGTAATACAACCACACATCCCAACCATATAAACACACAACCCGACCCTACAACCACACAACCCGGCGAGACAACCGTGCAACCAAACAATTCGGTATTACAATCACACAACCCAACGATATAAGTACACAACCCGACCGAACAAGGACACAAACCGACCCCACAACCACAATAAGCGGCCCACACAACCACACAACTCAACCCTATATGCGCGTAACCCGACCGTACAATCACACAACCCGACCATACAACCACACGACACAACAGTACAACTACACAACCCAACCAGATAAGCACGCAATCCGACCATATATTCACGGAGCATTTTATTCACGAGCGCCATCTGCCAACAAAGTACGGTATGAATATACCACTGGCCGTAATCGATTAACACCCCCGGGCGACTCGGGTCACCCGAGTCGTCAGAATTTCAAATCGAATACCGCTAGTAGAGTCGAGAAATACATGTGCCGTGTGCAAAAGCAAATCCGAACGACCCATGTAACCCACGCTCTTGGCTGGGGTTGGCTGACAGAAGCGATGACGTCACATAATTTGCGCGGGTAGCGTCCTGCAGGATACCAGCTACCAGTACCAGTCATACATGTTTTTTTTTTTAATAACCTAGATTAATTAAATGGAAATATAACTAAACTATGCCATCATAAAATAGTTTAAATCGTGCATGTTATCCGTAACATGTGTAATTTACGGGGCGGAGAACCAGACACCACGACACACTGGTGGCGCCACCTAACCGAGAGCCCCACCCATCCTGCCCATCCGCCATGCCACCTAGCGGTCTCTCCGAGTAACTCCACCACCGCTCACCAGGGGCACCCGGCGTGACCCGACCCACCCCACCCACGACAACGCCACGGGACCACCCCCGTCCCGGGTTCAAACCACCACAACCGTTCCTCCAGCAGTCACAACGAGAAGTCCGATCCGAAATTCCCGCCCACCCACACCTTTGAAGTAGACCAACCACCGGTAGGGTTGAGGGTTCGGCGATCCGCCCACATAGCTGACCTCTGACCCGGGACAACAACACACAACCATAACATCGAGATTTGACCTAATACGATTCTGTTAACCTCTCTGAAGCACCACCTGATGATGTACCGACCCCCTTTGTCCTTCACTGATTAAAGACTACCACTATCACATAATGACTCCGCCTTCGTAAATTCTATTTTGATGTACTTTTATTGGTTATTAAAAAAAAAAAAGGTTTTAGATTAAGCCACCATTTTTACCACCCCGAGCATGGAGAAGCGTATTTGATTATTCGACCCGAGTCTGTAGGATGTGCGCATGCGCCAAAAGGTGGCTCGGGTGACCCGAGTTGATTAATCGATTACGCCCACTGTGTACACTGCCACCTGGATCACACCCAGCAGCCATCTCCGTAGGTATCCCCGTCCTGATATGACCTTAAATGTAGCCAGGAGGCAAAACTCCAACAACCAACCAACCATAGGTATCAAGCACTAAGCGTCTGCTTGGTTGGTTGGTTGTTGGAGTGTTACGTCCTGGCAATATCTAAGGTCATATCAGGACGGGTACCGACTTGTGACAGTGCGCACCTATGATGACTTTATAGTGCTGCCCCACTGGGAAATCAGGTCACCAGCACCATGCCCCGATATCCCACTCAGTCACATTATCCTGACACTGAGCCAATCAGTCCTTGCCTTATCCTAGTAATGCCAAACGCCTGGCTAGGAAGCGACATGTATACATTTTTAAGCCATTGGTGTAACCCGACCATAGTTTGAACCTGTGGGTTCGAATTCCACGATGTACCAAATCGGGAAACGGATGCTCAACTCATTCAGCCATCCCGTCTGGTATCTGCCCCATCAAGCCATGCTGATAAAACACGCCACCTTCTTTTTGTTGAAGATTTATTCCGCCTATCTTGGATAAGTCTGAAGAGTCTTGTTTTCACCATTATTCCATTAGACAGTTGATCGATAGAAAGCCAGAGCCTACACTTTTACCGACCCAAGGGATTTTTAACCTCCAACACCACATAGACATGGTATGAGAGCAACTGGCCTTTGATGACGCTGTCAGTGTAAGTTATACACAGCGGTGGAAATCCAAATTGGGGAATCAAACCACCAACCATCAGATTATGTCTCCGATATAGAAGTCTGACACTCTAACCACTCCGCCAAAGAGGACACCAATTCTTCACACCATGCTGATAAAGCAACCCCCCCCCCCCCAAACAAACCATCTCGACAAATGGCAACATGCTAACAAACAGCACCATATTGCATGTAGTGGACGAAAGGTGCTATTCGCTGTGCAGGAAGTGCAATTGTAAGCTGGCTGAAAGGCGACTGCAAGCACACTATGAAACGCCACAGAGCGTCAAATGGCTGACCTTTGACCTCCACGTAGGGCTAAGTCACGTGACTACAGTGTGCGTCGTGGTTGTAAGGTGTTCTCCGTGGTGGAGTGGTTAGAGTGTCTGACTTTTTTCTAGGTCAGACTCCTAATCTGAAGATCAGTAGTTCGATTCCCCATGCCCTCAGCTCTGCCAATTTGGATTTCCACTGCTATGTATAACTTACAGTGTCATCAAAGGCCAGTTGCTCTCATACCATGTCTATGTGGTGTGCAAGGTTAAAAATTCACTTGGGTCGGTAAACGGATAGGCTTGGGCTTTCTATCGACAAGCTGTCAAATGGTGAAAACAAGTATATTCAGACTTATCCATAATAGGCAGTATAAACCTTCAAGAAAAAAAAAAAGAAAAAGCAAAATGTGACTTTTCACTATTTATATAATGCGACAATATTCATCGTTATACTTACAGACATTAATGTTCCTGATGCAATGAACATTTACACTACAATTCACACTGTAGATTACATTGCACATGTACACTGTAATTAACACTGTAGATTACATTGAATATGCACATTGCAATTTACACTGTAAAATACACACAACATTCACAGGGTAATTTACATTGTAAATATACTGTAAATTATACAAAACATGCATACTGTAAAGTACACTGTAATTCACAAAGTAAACTACAATGCACATTTACACTGTAATGTACAATGTAGATTGAAATGAACATTTTACAGTGCACTTTTAATCCAAACATTTGCAGCCATCAGGAACCAGTCACCACTTCAGGCGAAGTTCCAATCATAGATGGTCGAGTCAAACCGATGACTTATAAAATTGATACTTGTCACTACCTGGCCTGGTGGTCAGAATTAATATGATACAGCAAGGACTGGTTAGGACAGCATCAGGATAATGCGTCTGTGTGAGATATCAGGTCATGGTGCTGGCAGCCTGGTTTCCCAGTGGGACATCACTATAAAGTCGCCTTGAGTGCACTCTGTCACAATTTGGTACCTCTACTGATATGACCTTAGATGTTGCAAGGACATAACACTCCAAACGAACGAACCAACCCTGTGCCCCCCCCCCCCCCCCCCGCCCCCCGCCCCCCAGCCTGTGCCCGGCCCGCCAAGCCGGTGCAGGCAGAGCCCGCCTGGCGGGACCCTTTGGAGTCACGGCGGTAGGCTGTATATTCATGGCTTCCGAGCGCTATCACTCTGTTTAAATGATGAAGCATAATGGGTTTCGGTGGATGGGTTTTGGGGTAGGGTGGGTAGGGAGTTCAAATGATGGCCGTGGTAGAATGGTATATGTATTATAGAGGGTGATATGCACGGGGAACACTGGGGTGGATGGGTGGACATGTATTATAGAGGGTGAGAAGCACCGTGAACACTGGAGGACATGTTTATAGATGGTGCAATGGAGGGTGAACATTGGCATGGATGGGTGGACATGTATTATAGAGGGTGAGAACCACCGTGAACACTGGAGGACATGTTTTATAGATGGTGCAATGGAGGGTGAACATTGGTGTGGAGTAGGATGGGAGGACATTATTATAGAGTGTGCGATGCAGTGCGAACATAGGAGTGGAGCAGGATGGGAGGACATTATTATAGAGTGTGCGATGCAGTGTGAACATTGGGATGGAGTTGGACGGGAGGACATGTTTTATAGAGGGCACGATGCAGTGTGAACGTTGGGGTGGAGTAGGATGGGAGGACATGTTTTATAGAGGGTGAGATGCAGTGTGAACATTGGGGTGGAGTTGGACGGGAGGACATGTTTTATAGAGGGTGAGATGCAGTGTGAACATTGGGGTGGAGTTGGATGGGAGGACATGTATTATAGAGTGTGCAGTGCAGTGTGAACATTGTGGTGGAGTAGGATGGGAGGACATGTATTATAGAGTGTGCGGTGCAGTGTGAACATTGTGGTGGAGTTGGATGGGAGGACATGTATTATAGAGTGTGCGGTGCAGTGTGAACATTGTGGTGGAGTTGATGGGGGGACATGTATTATAGAGTGTGTGGTGCAGTGTGAACATTGGGGTGGAGTTGGATGGGAGGACATGTATTATAGAGTGTGCGGTGCAGTGTGAACATTGGGGTGGAGTGATGGGAGGACATGTATTATAGAGTGTGCGGTGCAGTGTGAACATTGGGGTGGAGTTGGATGGGAGGACATGTATTATAGAGTGTGCAGTGCAGTGCGAACATTGTGGTGGAGTAGGATGGGAGGACATGTATTATAGAGTGTGCGGTGCAGTGTGAACATTGTGGTGGAGTTGGATGGGAGGACATGTATTATAGAGTGTGCGGTGAAGTGTGAACATTGGGGTGGAGTGATGGGGGGACATGTATTATAGAGTGTGCGGTGCAGTGTGAACATTGTGGTGGAGTTGGATGGGGGGACATGTATTATAGAGTGTGCGGTGCAGTGTGAACATTGTGGTGGAGTTGGATGGGAGGACATGTATTATAGAGTGTGCGGTGCAGTGTGAACATTGGGTGGAGTGATGGGGGACATGTATTATAGAGTGTGCGGTGAAGTGTGAACATTGGGGTGGAGTGATGGGGGGACATGTATTATAGAGTGTGCGGTTGAAGTGTGAACATTGGGGTGGAGTGGATGGGGGGACATGTATTATAGAGTGTGCGGTGAAGTGTGAACATTGGGGTGGAGTGATGGGGGGACATGTATTATAGAGTGTGCGGTGCAGTGTGAACATTGGGGTGGAGTTGGATGGGAGGACATGTATTATAGAGTGTGCGGTGAAGTGTGAACATTGGGGTGGAGTGATGGGGGGACATGTATTATAGAGTGTGCGGTGAAGTGTGAACATTGGGGTGGAGTGATGGGGGGACATGTATTATAGAGTGTGCGGTGAAGTGTGAACATTGGGGTGGAGTGATGGGAGGACATGTATTATAGAGTGTGCGGTGCAGTGTGAACATTGGGGTGGAGTTGGATGGGAGGACATGTATTATAGAGTGTGCGGTGCAGTGTGAACATTGGGGTGGAGTTGGATGGGAGGACATGTATTATAGAGTGTGCGGTGCAGTGTGAACATTGTGGTGGAGTTGGATGGGAGGACATGTATTATAGAGTGTGCGGTGCAGTGTGAACATTGTGGTGGAGTTGGATGGGAGGACATGTATTATAGAGTGTGCGGTGAAGTGTGAACATTGGGGTGGAGTTGGATGGGAGGACATGTATTATAGAGTGTGCGGTGCAGTGTGAACATTGTGGTGGAGTTGGATGGGGGGACATGTATTATAGAGTGTGCGGTGAAGTGTGAACATTGGGGTGGAGTAGGATGGGAGGACATGTATTATAGAGTGTGCGGTGCAGTGTGAACATTGTGGTGGAGTGATGGGAGGACATGTATTATAGAGTGTGCGGTGCAGTGTGAACATTGTGGTGGAGTTGGATGGGAGGACATGTATTATAGAGTGTGCGGTGCAGTGTGAACATTGTGTGGGAGTGATGGGGGGACATGTATTATAGAGTGTGCGGTGCAGTGTGAACATTGGGGTGGAGTGATGGGGGGACATGTATTATAGAGTGTGCGGTGAAGTGTGAACACTGGTGTGGAGTGATGGGGGGACATGTATTATAGAGTGTGCGGTGCAGTGTGAACATTGTGGTGGAGTTGGATGGGAGGACATGTATTATAGAGTGTGCGGTGCAGTGTGAACATTGGGGTGGAGTGATGGGGGGACATGTATTATAGAGTGTGCGGTGCAGTGTGAACATTGGGGTGGAGTGATGGGGGGACATGTATTATAGAGTGTGCGGTGAAGTGTGAACATTGGGGTGGAGTTGGATGGGAGGACATGTATTATAGAGTGTGCGGTGAAGTGTGAACATTGGGGTGGAGTGATGGGGGGACATGTATTATAGAGTGTGCGGTGAAGTGTGAACATTGGGGTGGAGTTGGATGGGGGACATGTATTATAGAGTGTGCGGTGAAGTGTGAACATTGGGGTGGAGTGATGGGGGGACATGTATTATAGAGTGTGCGGTGAAGTGTGAACATTGTGGTGGAGTTGGATGGGAGGACATATATTATAGAGTGTGCGGTGAAGTGTGAACATTGGGGTGGAGTGATGGGGGGACATGTATTATAGAGTGTGCGGTGAAGTGTGAACATTGGTGGTGGAGTTGGATGGGGGGACATGTATTATAGAGTGTGCGGTGAAGTGTGAACATTGTGGTGGAGTGATGGGGGGACATGTATTATAGAGTGTGCGGTGAAGTGTGAACATTGGGGTGGAGTGATGGGGGGACATGTATTATAGAGTGTGCGGTGAAGTGTGAACATTGGGGTGGAGTGATGGGGGGACATGTATTATAGAGTGTGCGGTGAAGTGTGAACATTGGGGTGGAGTTGGATGGGGGGACATGTATTATAGAGTGTGCGGTGCAGTGTGAACATTGTGGTGGAGTTGGATGGGAGGACATGTATTATAGAGTGTGCGGTGCAGTGTGAACATTGGGGTGGAGTGATGGGGGGACATGTATTATAGAGTGTGCGGTGCAGTGTGAACATTGGGGTGGAGTGATGGGGGGACATGTATTATAGAGTGTGCGGTGAAGTGTGAACATTGGGGTGGAGTGATGGGGGGACATGTATTATAGAGTGTGCGGTGCAGTGTGAACATTGTGGTGGAGTTGGATGGGAGGACATGTATTATAGAGTGTGCGGTGCAGTGTGAACATTGGGGTGGAGTGATGGGGGGACATGTATTATAGAGAGTGCGGTGCAGTGTGAACATTGGGGTGGAGTGATGGGGGGACATGTATTATAGAGTGTGCGGTGAAGTGTGAACATTGGGGTGGAGTTGATGGGGGGACATGTATTATAGAGTGTGCGGTGCAGTGTGAACATTGGGGTGGAGTGATGGGGGGACATGTATTATAGAGTGTGCGGTGAAGTGTGAACATTGGGGTGGAGTGATGGGGGGACATGTATTATAGAGTGTGCGGTGAAGTGTGAACATTGGGGTGGAGTGATGGGGGGACATGTATTATAGAGTGTGCGGTGAAGTGTGAACATTGGGGTGGAGTGATGGGGGGACATGTATTATAGAGTGTGCGGTGAAGTGTGAACATTGGGGTGGAGTGATGGGGGGGACATGTATTATAGAGTGTGCGGTGCAGTGTGAACATTGGGGTGGAGTGATGGGGGGGCATGTATTATAGAGTGTGCGGTGAAGTGTGAACATTGGGGTGGAGTGATGGGGGGACATGTATTATAGAGTGTGCGGTGAAGTGTGAACATTGTGGTGGAGTGGATGGGGGGACATGTATTATAGAGTGTGCGGTGCAGTGTGAACATTGGGGTGGAGTGATGGGGGGCATGTATTATAGAGTGTGCGGTGCAGTGTGAACATTGGGGTGGAGTGGATGGGGGGACATGTATTATAGAGTGTGCGGTGAAGTGTGAACATTGGGGTGGAGTTGGATGGGGGGACATGTATTATAGAGTGTGCGGTGCAGTGTGAACATTGTGGGTGGAGTTGGATGGGGGGACATGTATTATAGAGTGTGCGGGTGCAGGTGTGAACATTGGGGTGGAGTGGATGGGGGGACATGTATTATAGAGTGTGCGGTGAAGTGTGAACATTGGGGTGGAGTGATGGGAGGACATGTATTATAGAGTGTGCGGTGCAGTGTGAACATTGGGGTGGAGTGATGGGGGGGACATGTATTATAGAGTGTGCGGTGAAGTGTGAACATTGGGGTGGAGTGATGGGGGGACATGTATTATAGAGTGTGCAGTGAAGTGTGAACATTGGGGTGGAGTGATGGGGGGACATGTATTATAGAGTGTGCGGTGAAGTGTGAACATTGGGTGGAGTGATGGGGGACATGTATTATAGAGTGTGCGGTGAAGTGTGAACATTGGGGTGGAGTGATGGGGGGACATGTATTATAGAGTGTGCGGTGCAGTGTGAACATTGGGGTGGAGTGATGGGGGGACATGTATTATAGAGTGTGCGGTGAAGTGTGAACATTGGGGTGGAGTGATGGGGGGACATGTATTATAGAGTGTGCGGTGCAGTGTGAACATTGGGGTGGAGTGATGGGGGACATGTATTATAGAGTGTGCGGTGCAGTGTGAACATTGGGTGGAGTGATGGGGGACATGTATTATAGAGTGTGCGGTGAAGTGTGAACATTGGGGTGGAGTGATGGGGGGACATGTATTATAGAGTGTGCGGTGAAGTGTGAACATTGGGGTGGAGTGGATGGGGGGACATGTATTATAGAGTGTGCGGTGCAGTGTGAACATTGGGGTGGAGTGATGGGGGGACATGTATTATAGAGTGTGCGGTGCAGTGTGAACATTGGGGTGGAGTGATGGGGGACATGTATTATAGAGTGTGCGGTGCAGTGTGAACATTGGGGTGGAGTTGATGGGGGGACATGTATTATAGAGTGTGCGGTGCAGTGTGAACATTGGGTGGAGTGATGGGGGACATGTATTATAGAGTGTGCGGTGAAGTGTGAACATTGGGGTGGAGTGATGGGGGACATGTATTATAGAGTGTGCGGTGCAGTGTGAACATTGGGGTGGAGTGGATGGGGGGACATGTATTATAGAGTGTGCGGTGCAGTGTGAACATTGGGGTGGAGTGATGGGGGGACATGTATTATAGAGTGTGCGGTGCAGTGTGAACATTGGGGTGGAGTGATGGGGGGACATGTATTATAGAGTGTGCGGTGAAGTGTGAACATTGGGGTGGAGTGATGGGGGGACATGTATTATAGAGTGTGCGGTGAAGTGTGAACATTGGGGTGGAGTGATGGGGGGACATGTATTATAGAGTGTGCGGTGAAGTGTGAACATTGGGGTGGAGTGATGGGGGGACATGTATTATAGAGTGTGCGGTGCAGTGTGAACATTGGGGTGGAGTGATGGGGGGACATGTATTATAGAGTGTGCGGTGAAGTGTGAACATTGGGGTGGAGTGATGGGCGGACATGTATTATAGAGTGTGCGGTGCAGTGTGAACATTGTGGTGGAGTGATGGGGGGACATGTATTATAGAGTGTGCGGTGAAGTGTGAACATTGGGGTGGAGTGATGGGGGGACATGTATTATAGAGTGTGCGGTGAAGTGTGAACATTGGGGTGGAGTGATGGGGGGACATGTATTATAGAGTGTGCGGTGAAGTGTGAACATTGGGGTGGAGTGATGGGGGGACATGTATTATAGAGTGTGCGGTGCAGTGTGAACATTGGGGTGGAGTGATGGGGGGACATGTATTATAGAGTGTGCGGTGCAGTGTGAACATTGGGGTGGAGTTGATGGGGGGACATGTATTATAGAGTGTGCGGTGGAAGTGTGAACATTGGGGTGGAGTGATGGGGGGACATGTATTATAGAGTGTGCGGTGCAGTGTGAACATTGGGGTGGAGTTGATGGGGGGACATGTATTATAGAGTGTGCGGTGCAGTGTGAACATTGGGGTGGAGTGATGGGGGGACATGTATTATAGAGTGTGCGGTGAAGTGTGAACATTGGGGTGGAGTGGATGGGGGGACATGTATTATAGAGTGTGCGGTGAAGTGTGAACATTGGGGTGGAGTGATGGGGGGACATGTATTATAGAGTGTGCGGTGAAGTGTGAACATTGGGGTGGAGTGATGGGGGGACATGTATTATAGAGTGTGCGGTGCAGTGTGAACATTGGGGTGGAGTGATGGGGGGACATGTATTATAGAGTGTGCGGTGCAGTGTGAACATTGGGGTGGAGTGATGGGGGACATGTATTATAGAGTGTGCGGTGAAGTGTGAACATTGGGGTGGAGTGATGGGAGGACATGTATTATAGAGTGTGCGGTGCAGTGTGAACATTGTGGTGGAGTGATGGGAGGACATGTATTATAGAGTGTGCGGTGCAGTGTGAACATTGGGGTGGAGTGATGGGGGGACATGTATTATAGAGAGTGTGCGGTGCAGTGTGAACATTGGGGTGGAGTGATGGGGGGACATGTATTATAGAGTGTGCGGTGCAGTGTGAACATTGGGGTGGAGTGATGGGGGGACATGTATTATAGAGTGTGCGGTGCAGTGTGAACATTGGGGTGGAGTGGATGGGGGGACATGTATTATAGAGTGTGCGGTGAAGTGTGAACATTGGGGTGGAGTGATGGGGGGACATGTATTATAGAGTGTGCGGTGAAGTGTGAACATTGGGGTGGAGTGATGGGGGGGACATGTATTATAGAGTGTGCGGTGAAGTGTGAACATTGGGGTGGAGTGATGGGGGGACATGTATTATAGAGTGTGCGGTGAAGTGTGAACATTGGGGTGGAGTGATGGGGGGACATGTATTATAGAGTGTGCGGTGCAGTGTGAACATTGGGGTGGAGTGATGGGGGGACATGTATTATAGAGTGTGCGGTGCAGTGTGAACATTGGGGTGGAGTGGATGGGGGGACATGTATTATAGAGTGTGCGGTGCAGTGTGAACATTGGGGTGGAGTGATGGGGGGACATGTATTATAGAGTGTGCGGTGCAGTGTGAACATTGTGGTGGAGTGATGGGAGGACATGTATTATAGAGTGTGCGGTGCAGTGTGAACATTGTGGTGGAGTGATGGGAGGACATGTATTATAGAGTGTGCGGTGAAGTGTGAACATTGGGGTGGAGTGATGGGGGGACATGTATTATAGAGTGTGCGGTGCAGTGTGAACATTGGGGTGGAGTGATGGGGGGACATGTATTATAGAGTGTGCGGTGCAGTGTGAACATTGTGGTGGAGTGATGGGGGACATGTATTATAGAGTGTGCGGTGAAGTGTGAACATTGGGGTGGAGTGATGGGGGGGCATGTATTATAGAGTGTGCGGTGAAGTGTGAACATTGGGGTGGAGTGATGGGGGACATGTATTATGAGAGTGTGCGGTGAAGTGTGAACATTGGGGTGGAGTGATGGGGGGACATGTATTATAGAGTGTGCGGTGCAGTGTGAACATTGGGGTGGAGTGATGGGAGGACATGTATTATAGAGTGTGCGGTGCAGTGTGAACATTGGGGTGGAGTGATGGGGGGACATGTATTATAGAGTGTGCGGTGCAGTGTGAACATTGGGGTGGAGTGATGGGGGGACATGTATTATAGAGTGTGCGGTGAAGTGTGAACATTGGGGTGGAGTGATGGGGGGACATGTATTATAGAGTGTGCGGTGCAGTGTGAACATTGGGGTGGAGTGATGGGGGGACATGTATTATAGAGTGTGCGGTGCAGTGTGAACATTGGGGTGGAGTGATGGGGGGACATGTATTATAGAGTGTGCGGTGAAGTGTGAACATTGGGGTGGAGTGATGGGGGGACATGTATTATAGAGTGTGCGGTGAAGTGTGAACATTGGGGTGGAGTGATGGGGGGACATGTATTATAGAGTGTGCGGTGAAGTGTGAACATTGGGGTGGAGTGATGGGGGGACATGTATTATAGAGTGTGCGGTGAAGTGTGAACATTGGGGTGGAGTGATGGGGGGACATGTATTATAGAGTGTGCGGTGCAGTGTGAACATTGGGGTGGAGTGATGGGGGGACATGTATTATAGAGTGTGCGGTGCAGTGTGAACATTGGGGTGGAGTGATGGGGGGACATGTATTATAGAGTGTGCGGTGAAGTGTGAACATTGGGGTGGAGTGATGGGAGGACATGTATTATAGAGTGTGCGGTGAAGTGTGAACATTGGGGTGGAGTGATGGGGGGACATGTATTATAGAGTGTGCGGTGAAGTGTGAACATTGGGGTGGAGTGGATGGGGGGACATGTATTATAGAGTGTGCGGTGAAGTGTGAACATTGGGGTGGAGTGATGGGGGGACATGTATTATAGAGTGTGCGGTGCAGTGTGAACATTGTGGTGGAGTGGATGGGGGGACATGTATTATAGAGTGTGCGGTGCAGTGTGAACATTGGGGTGGAGTGATGGGAGGACATGTATTATAGAGTGTGCGGTGAAGTGTGAACATTGGGGTGGAGTGATGGGGGGACATGTATTATAGAGTGTGCGGTGCAGTGTGAACATTGGGGTGGAGTGATGGGAGGACATGTATTATAGAGTGTGCGGTGAAGTGTGAACATTGGGGTGGAGTGATGGGGGGACATGTATTATAGAGTGTGCGGTGAAGTGTGAACATTGGGGTGGAGTGATGGGGGGACATGTATTATAGAGTGTGCGGTGAAGTGTGAACATTGGGGTGGAGTGATGGGGGGACATGTATTATAGAGGCTGAAAAGCACAATGAACACTGGAGGACATCTTTTACAGAGGGCACATTGCAGTGTGAACACTGGTGTGGTGGGACTGGAGGACATGTATTATAGAGGGTGCGATGCAGTGTGAACACTGGGGTGGGTGTGGAGTATGACGGGAGGACATGTATTATAGAGGGTGAGATGCAGTGTGAACACTGGGGTAGATCTGGAGTATGACGGGAGGACATGTATTATAGAGGGTGCGATGCACCGTGAACCCTATGTGTGCGTGGAATTATTTTTCCATGCTGTAATAATGAATGTAATAATGTCTCCCCATACTTATGATCAGCAAATCAATGATATAATCTGAAAGTAAATAGCTATTCTCCAGTCTACATGTACAAAATAAGATACTCATGATATTTGTAATGCCTGATTTCAACTTGGTATTGTCTGTATTGTTCATACCATCTCATCATCTCATCCAAAAATAGCTCATATATACCTTAATTGTTAAGGCTGGAAGACTAGCATGCCTTGGAGCTGAAATAATATATTCAACTGGAATAAAAAAAAGTTGAAAAAAAAGAAGTGAAATGAACCTAGTGTTGCTCGGTGGTAAAATATGTAATTTTGCAGGTAGATTGCATATTTCAGCTGGGCTAGTACCTATTCTACCCTTGGTGTTAACTCAAAATGCAGAAAATGTAATTAATATCCATATCAAGTTGTGTCTTTACTAATTTACGAAGTGCTTTTAATCAGTTTTCCTTTGATGGAAAACACCTTACAATGGCAACATAACATTAGTAATAAGGGTTATTGATATAACTATTACCTCATGTATTAGCCATTTAATACTTACTTTAGAATTTCTTATATCAACTCATAAATGATCATGATCAGACATTGGTGGTTAAAGTCGCCTGGGCCACGTTCAAGGTATGCCTTGGAGGCGCCTCGGAGAAATTCCTGACGTCACGTTAGTCTGAACGACTTTAGCTGGCGGGTGCCTCGAAAATGAAAAAGAAGAGCTCTGATTGGCTGAAACCACTGAATTCTGTGGCCATTTTCGAGGCCCTTTTTGTCTTCTGTCTGAAAAGGGAGATGTCTTTGAGATGACTTGGAGGCGTATCCTGAATGCATATTGGCCAAAAAGACGTCTCGGAGTCGTCTCGTAGTCGACTCGGAGGCGGACCCTGAACATGACCCTGATATAGTCCACTGAGACGACAAACAAACTCAGAATGTAATATATGAATGACATCACAGGTGGGATTCCCTCATCACATGATCTAATATACTTCCCCGCATGACCAAATATGGTTCACCACAGACCAGGGAACACCGAGTAAACCCCTTCAGATTACACTTGAACACTAACGCCATTGTGGCACTCTCCCTCCACATATCCAATTACACAAACTGAAACCGTTTGCTTGGAGAGCATAATGTCGGAGTACAGTTCCAGTCTCAGCGGCCTGTACCGGGCATGTTTAAAGTTAGATGAGGGGAACAGTGGAAGGTTGGCAGGTCGCACACTGGCCTTCAACACCTCTAACAATGGAGACCATTAAGTAGGAAACTACCGCCAGAGGGAAGCCCAATTAAACCCACACATTATCGTGTAGAGTACAGCGGCCCTTGGAGTTACTGAAGGTGGAATAGTCTTTTCTGTCGTAGTTTTGCTATGCAATACTCTGAAGGCCATTATTTTAAAGGATCTTATAATATCGCTTTCTTTGAATCCTTATCGGAAATAGTAAACAACATCGTAGACATCGCAGAAAAGAGAAATCACGTCCGTTCTCGATGGCAGCCATATTTATTTTTAAAAACACTGTAGGTTAAAGAAATTCATTGTGTATAAATATGCTGCAAATTATATATTCAACAGTGTACAATGTAATGTAAACGGCCGCAACACCAGTGCCTCAGCGCTGCATAAAAATGTATATTCTGATGAATAAACTGTTTTACCAACAACAAAAACCAAACAGTTATTGTACACCTTACTCTATATACCATTTTTGTGTAAATAATTCTGAATTAAAAATTGGCTGGAAGACCAATGCTTTGGCACCGACAAAAGACTTATTCAGCAGAATAAACATATTTACAACAAAAAAAAGGGGGTTCGGGTGAGGCGTCGAGACTGAGACGTTGATTAAAGGTGATCCAGTTTCAGTGCGGGGAGATGAACACTGATGAAGACATTCACAGAGCTAATGGTATGCTGAAGGCAGCCTGCCTTCTGATCTCATTAACACTGCCACTGCTCCTCTGGATACCATTAAGAATGTCAGGGTTCCCTTCATTTCATTAAAGCTGCATAGGCCTATTGAAAACATCAAATTTTCAAAAACCAAAAATAACTGATCTTTAGATTTGATTCTACATATTTAACTTGGATCATCATCAGCATCATCATGCTGTCGGTCGCAATGAAACAAAGACTGCTTTCATTACTTGACTGCCGCTCTTCATTTAGCTCTCCGCTGTGAGAGTGATGTCCATGAGTCGGTCTTAATGTCTCTCAGCTTCAGGTTTCTCTTGATAAGATATTTCTCAGGTTTAACTTGGATAGTGATGCACTTATCAGACATTTGTTATCACATAAAACGAATATCAAGCTAATTTAATTAGGTTTGTGAATAATTTTATGTACTCCATTTTCTTTGTTGTTTTCAGCTCATTTTGCTTTAGAAATACCTCTCATTACGTCAACTGCACACCGTGCCTGACATTTACGTGATCAGTAGTTGTTTAGCAATCGGGCGCGGTGGCTTACTCGGTAGAGCGAGGGCCTCACGTGCGGAAGGTAGGAAGTTCGGTTCCCGGTTGAGTCAAACCAATGACTTTAAAACTGATACTTGTCACTTCCTAGCCCGGTGCTCGGTATTAATTAATAGGATAAGCCAAGGACTGGTTAGCTCAGTATCAGTATAATGTGACAGAGTGGGATATCGGGTCATGGTGCGTGATGACAGTGCACACTCACGGCAACTTTTATAGTGCTGCCCCACTTGGAAACCTGGCCACCGGCACCATGACCCAATATCCCACACAGTCACATTATCCTAACCAGTCTTTGTCATATCCTATTAATGCCGACCACCAGGCTAGGAAGCGACAAGTATAAGTTTTATAGGTCATTGATTTTACTCGACCGGGATTCAAATTCAATTAACCTATGTGAATGTACCCTGGATTTTGTCACAGTGGAAGCTGAGTAAAGCCATTATGGCTGAATGACCTGAAGTGACACATTGACCCCAGAACCCCCCCTCCCCACCCCTCCACCCCCCCAACCCTAACTTAGATTAGGCGGTACATAGCGCATAGACAATATAAGTGTTTCCAAAATATATAAATAAAACATAGTCAGCTATTTCTGAACATTTAAAGAATAAATCCTTTCAATGTCTCCAAATTCTGAACAGTCTATGACTACGTAGCATTGTCTTCGGCTGTGTATCCATACACTGTTCCCTTGTGGCATGTTCCCTTGTTCCGTGTTCGCTTCTGACCTTGTGACGCACCACACAGCCAATAAACTTGTGTTTTGCTTAGTAAGCCATTCCCATAGATTGGACCCAGGGACCACATGGCTTTGTGCACGGCACGTGTGACATACTGACTGGGAACATAGAGATTGAACATAGAGAATGGTGTGGTACGTCTCAAGGTCACAAGCGAACACGGAACAAGGGAACATGCCACAAGGGAACAGTCTATGGATACATGGCCTAAGTTGCTTTAGTGGACCTTTAAGTGTGGGTGCGGTGCTTAATGCGACAAGCTGGCCATGATCACCATGGTTACACGCTCACTGCGACGCGTCCTACTGTATCAGGCGCAGCTGCTAAACTGGCTGCCTGCCCCTAGGTGGCGCTAGCAGGGTCATCTGGGCAGTTCCACATATGTCAGGTTGTTGTGTGTCTGTAAAGTTGGGGGGGGAGGGACCAGGTGCAGTAGCCGAATCGGTAGAGTGCAGGCCTCGCATTTGTGGAAGGTCGGGACTTCGGTTCTTGGTCGAGTCAAATCAATGACTTATAAAATTGATACTTGTCGGTTTCTAGCCTGACGCTCGGCATTAATAGGACAGGGCAAGGACTGGTTAGGTCAGTGTGAGGATAATGTGGCTGAGTGGGATATTGGATCATGGTGCCAGCAGCCTAATTTCCCAGTGGGGCAGCATTATAAAGTCACCATGAGTATACACTGTGACAAGTGGGTACCTGTCCTGATATGACCTTAGATGTTGCCAGGATGTAAATCTCCAAGAACCAACCAATTTGTAAAGAGTCGTACAAAGTTTTCAACATTTTCAAGGTAGTACAAAGAGTACCACCTTTCCAGATCCCTCCCTCCACACCACTCCCAAAGCAGTACATATCAATATTTGACTACAGGACCCAGATGGGGTGGCTGAATAGGTTGAGTGCCCACCTCCCGTTTTTGGTAGGTCATGGTGAAGAAGGGAGCTTAGGTGGTGTAATGGTTAGCACACTGGACCAGAATACAAAAGATGTGCGTTCGATTCCTGCTCTAGGCACAATATTTCCCATTTTCATCACCCCCCCCCCCATGACACTGGTTTCCGTGACCATGATCCTGTAAAGCTACATGCTGTATAGTTGTTGAACCTACCCTGTGTATGTATATGTAAGTGCATTGCCTGTGTGTATGTAATTGTAAGCATTGAAAGACTTACAATTCCAGGGGGATGAGTGTAGTGGCCTGCACTGACCTCTCAGGCAAGGCCCCACATAGACAGGTAGGCGTGGATAGGATGGTGACATCAGGGAGCTTAGGTAGTGTACTTGTTAGCACACTGACCCGGAATACACTTCGAAAAGATAATGTGTTCATACATGGGATTGTTTGAAAAGACGCCGACGTGTGTTTGAAGAGAAGCTTATGTTGATGTAATTCCAGGAGCCACTTTCCCCAACAATGTCTAAAGAGAACACCCCATGAAGAATAGGATCAGACACTAAGAGTGCAGGAGTGGTCCCTCCTTCACAGTTATTTTTGTTTTGTGGGTAAAACAATTTATTCATCAGAATATAGATTTTTTTTCAGTGTCGACGCACTGGTCTTCTGCCTATTTACATTGTAAATAGGTAAACAAAGAAGAAGTAAAGTTCATTTTATTTAACGCCGCCTCTAGAGCACATTGATTTTTATCATTAGCTATTGGACATCAAACATATGGTCATTCTAACATATTTGTTGTTGAGGAAACCAGCTGCCACCACATAGGCTACTCTTTCTGATAAGCAGCAAGGAACTTTTATATGCACTTTCCCACAGCACATACCACATCCTTTGATGGAAACCAGTTGTGGACCACTGGTTCGAACGGAAAATAGCCCAAACTGCCAAAGGGTCCAATGAGCAGGATCAATCGGATGACCCACATCCTCACAGGTGGACACTCTACCGCCTGAACTACGTCCCCCTCCCTGTAAATAGTTAGTTCAGCGGGTACTTAGATAGGGCGTATTAGTAGATTAAGAAGGAGGTCAGTGCATTAGGCGGTTAGCGACAGTAATATTATGGGCTAAGGTGGTAGGTTAAGGCATAAACTGTGCTGCTATTATGAGTGCGTTGTATGTGATTTGGGGTAGGGGTAGGGGTAGGGGTAGGGGTAGGGGTAGGGGTAGGGGTGGAGGTAGGGGTAGGGGTAGGGGCGGGACCATTGCCCATTCCGGCTTCTTGTAAGTTGTAGGGGTCGTGCAGATCACCATTCCCACAATGCATCACACACAGGGCTGCGTGCCTGTCTGATATACTCAGCCACCAGGCGGCGTATTGAACGTGATATTTGTCCAGCCTTGTCCAATGAATGATAGTCAGGTCAACTCCTGGACACTACTTAAAACCAAAGACTCCCCCCCCCCCATCCCACCCCACCGCCACCCCCACCCCCCGCCCCCGCCCTCCCGACTGACCAATCATTATGTTGTTGTTTTTTGGGGAGCTTTCAGCCGTGTTGGCGTGCTGAAAGCTGCAAATCTGCAGCACTGTATGGGCACAGCCAAAGACGGTCCCATGCAGCTGGGAGTTGGCTTCCGGTGGGTAGTGGTCTGAGAAATTAGCGGAGGGGGCAAGGGGGCAGGTAGGCAGGGCAGCACTGGGGGATGGAGAGAAAGTGGTAGTCGAGGAGCCGAACCCCAGTCCTCTAAAAGGGCTGGGGAAGTTTTGTTGGTTGGTGTAGTTTTACGCCCCAGCAAGACCCTAGGGCATACCAGGACGGGTACCGACTCGTGACAGTGCGCACTCATGGTGACTTTATAGTGTTGCCTCACTGGGAGATCAGGCCGCTGGCATCATGACCTGATGTCCTATCACTATGCAACCAGTCCACCAATCATTATGTGGCAACAAGCACGTCGATGTACCACGTGACCAGTGCCCCCTGGATGCTACCCCGGGGAGGAGGGGGGAGCGGGGGTTGGCCGGAGTTGGCGGGGAGGGATTGCCGGGTGTGTGGGTGGGAGGTGAGGGTGGCGGTGAGGGGAGCGGGGGTTGGCCGGAGTTGGCGGGGAGGGATTGCCGGGTGTGTGGGTGGGAGGTGAGGGTGGTGGTGAGGGGAGTGGGGTTTGGCCGGGGTTGGCGGGGAGAGGTGGCCGGGTGTGTGGGTGGGAGGTGAGGGTGGCGGTGAGGGGAGCGGGGTTGGCCGGGGTTGGCAGAGAGGGGTGGCCGGGTGTGTGGGTGGGAGGTGAGGAAGGGGGCGGGGAGGGGAGCGGGGATTGGCCGGGGTTGGCGGGAAGGGGTGGCCGGGTGTGTGGGTGGGAGGGGAGGAGGGGAGCGGGGTTTGGCCGGGGTTGGCGGGGAGGGATGGCCGGGTGTGTGAGTGGGAGGTGAGGAGAGGGGGCGGGGAGGGGAGCGGGGATTGGCCGGGGTTGGCGGGGAGGGATGGCCGGGTGTGTGGGTGGGAGGTGAGAGGGGCGGGGAGGGGAGCGGGGATTGGCTGGGAGGTGGGCAAAGAGTGGCTGGGAGGTGGGGAGGGAGTGGCCGGGGTGGTGGCCGAGGGGTGGCTGGGGTAGCCGGCAGGATGGCGGGGGTAGCCCGGTGGTGGTTGGTGGGTGGCCGGCAGGAGCGGGATGGGGGAGGGGGAGGTCGCCGGGTGGTGGTTGGTGGGTAGCCGGCATGGGGGTGGGGTGGCCAGCATGGGGGTGGAGGGTGGGGGCCTTTGGGGGCTGGGAAAGCCGAGGAGGACATGAGTGGGATGCTTGAAGGGGATAAATGAAGCCGGCGAACATGGAAGGAGGCTGGACTGGCAGGTACGGTGGTATATGAAGGGGGCGCCACTAGTAGATCGGCTATTCTACCCACACTAAAGGCACACATAATAAACCGTGATTAAATTGCCTGTCACACTATGCCGGATTGAGCAACGGACAGAATAGACTACATCATGGTTCCGATTGCGCATGCGCTGAAAACGGCGTTGGGAGCAAAGCAAAGGCATACGACCATTGAGTTTGCCGATATGCGCAGTGATAAATGTCAGTTTTATTCAAAATTAATAGAAATCCAGAACCCTAACCATATCAATTTAATATAATCTTTTTGTTAAACATGTTTTCTATGAGTCTTCCAAGAGGTTTGTGTCTAGGTGGTGTGGTTTTATCAATATTTTACTTTTTCTGTATGGAGATTGCTCACTGCCATTGACAATGCATTGAGTACGGCATACAGCCATTGAGTTTGCCGATACGCGTAGGGCAAAACTGGCATATTATTCAAAATAGATAGAAATACATAACAATTTGGCACAAAAATGGATGGAAGGATGCAATATAATAATATAATGAATATGATTAAGACACAACTCTCCATAATTAAGCATTTTGAGCTAAGAAACATACAATTTCAGTCACTTTACAGGCTGATGTTTACATCACCATTGATTAGCCAGAAGTAATTCTTGTTCTAAATATTAAAATGTCAAATGTGTCAACAAAAACTTGTTTCAGAGAAATATATAACCAATATCTCATTAACCCTACTCATTTTCTATTTGTATATATGTCATTAACCATAGGATATAAATAAAAACATGAATAAAATAAGTAAAACTGACTCAGGCTATAGCTCTAACACTAGTCTGAGTGCCTAGATTTGTCTAAATCTAAATGCACATGGCATAAGATGTGCTGATTATATTGATGTACATGCAATGCTGGATAAAAGATTAATATCTTAATTTATTATATATACTTTTTTAGTTGGTATTCTACGTTTCAAACAAGAGCTGAGATGAGCTGAAACTAGCACATTTCATAGCTGCACCCATGTGTCATGTGCTTCTGGGGGGGTTGTTTTGCTATGACGCATCCCACAATGCACCACGCCGCTGGAACCATGATGTAGTCTATTGTCTAGTCCGGTGGTGTTCGGGCGTGATAAGTATCAAAATGTATTAAAATGTGTCAAAATGTTGCGACATCGGGTCAAAGGCCGCTGGACGAACAGACACGAAACGGACATGAAACGGACATGAAACGGACATGAATGGATAGCCTACCGAAGGTAAGCATAGACATCAATCCGGTGGCATCCATTCCAAGTTTTGTGCATGTTCAAAACTTGTAACGGATCAGGCCAGATATCAACGGATATCAACAGATATGCAATGGATATGCAACTGACACAAAGCAGACTTTGCCGGATATCAATGGACCTTGTTCGGTTTCTTTCCGTTTCCTCAATCTGGCGAGGTGTGACAGGGGCTTTATGCTAAGGACTATATTCTTTCATGTGGTCCTTTATTTTGATATTTTTATAGAAGGATCACACACGTGACCAGACGCATATTTACTCCATACTTCTGCATACAACTAAAAGAGGTCATACGCTTCTTCAGAGCTATTGTTTATTAACTTATCACATTGCCGCCATTCACTGCTGCTTTCACCAGACGGGATGGCCGAATGAGTTGAGAATCCATCTCCTGTTTTGGGAGATCGGGGGATCCGAACCCATGGGATCGTGGGTTCGAACCCTGGGCGAGTCAAACCAATGACTTAAAAATTGATACTTGTCACTACCTAGCCAGGTGCTCGGCATTATTAGGATAGCACAAGGACTGGTTAGCTCAGTGTCAGGATAATGTGAGTGAGTGGGATATCGGGTCATGGTGTCGGCAGCCGGATTTCCCAGTGGGGCAGCACTATAAAGTTGCCATGAGTGCGCATTGTCACAAGTCGGTACCCGTCATGATATGACCTTAGATTTTGCCAGGACGTAAAACTCCAAAACACAACTAACATATAATTGCATGTTAATTTAACGAATGAATACGCATACATTGAGCCCGTTTTACTGAGTGGTTGTTATTTGGTAATGGCTAAAATGAAAACACAGCGTTGCACAATTAAACCTCGTTTCCTGTGAAGCATCACGTAAAATTTGATGGTTCTTTTTGTATGGGTTATCTGTCATGATCATAACAGTACCCATGTTTATGAATGGAATGAACACAATACGCCTTGTTTTGTGCTCTCTGAATGAGAGCGGGCGTGTGCTTTCTAGTCGGACTTTAATATTGATTTGATTGATAATTAATTATGTCTCCGTTTGGACAGTAAATACCAAGTATTGACTGTGTAAATACCGGGCTACCATTAACTAAGAGTAAGACTCTCACCCAGTACACCCCGTCATGCCTACCGGTGGCCGAATCGGTAGAGCAGAGGCTTCGCGCGCGGGAGATCGGGACTGTACATTTCCACTGCCTTTAATGTAGGTCAACATAGTGCAACGTAGTGCAACATAGTGTAGAACATTTGTTTAATGTCTGTCTAACGTACATTTAACGTACATCGATGTACGCCTAACATATACATAACGTACAGCCAATGTAACACCCATGCATTGTCGTATGTCGAAAGTTTGTGCATGCACCAAACTTTCACGACCCCCTAACAAGCGATTCCACATATCGACATATGCATAATGAACATATAACGCATTACCACATATCCCAACGTAGCGGCCAAAAATCACCTACATCGGCGTACGTTTGCGCGATGTGTCGTAATGTGACAGGGCTTTTACATAAGCCACCACAGTCACTGTGTAGAGCATGGCAGACAGGGCAGATGGAAGACTTGGAGCAAGGGAGGAAAGGGAGACGGGGTAGGAGGCAGTGGAGGCGGGAAGGTGGGGAGGTGTTGGAAGCAAGGAGGGCATGGGAGACAAGGAAGACAAGGAGGTGGTAGGCATGAGGGATATAGTGTAGGCATGGGAGACAAGGAGGTAGAAGAGTGGAGGTGTGTGTGTGTGGGGGGGGGGGTACGTGGAAGCATAGGCCGGATATCGACGGAGACGAGACGGTCTGTCAACCAAGGGGGGGGGGGGGGTGAGGTCCGATGCACTCAAAGCTGCCCGGAGGTGGTGGTGTGGGAGGCGGGAGGCGGGGGGCGGCGGGGGGAGGGGGGGCGGCAGAGCCTACCCACCGCAGAGTGCCGCCTTGACAAGTGGCGCCGGCCAAGTGTAGCCTAGCGGCGCCCCCTCTCGGGCTGCTTTAATATCACCCGCCTGCTTTTCTACTTAATGTTAATGGCGGTAGGCAGTCCAAGATAAGGTCTTGTTGGCCCCAATAATAATAATAATGATAATAATAATGATAATAATTAAAACAAAGAATTATGATTTTTGTAAACACACTGTAGCTGGTCTATTCGGCCATGGTACTTTTTTTTGGGTGTGTATTTATGCTTCCCATAACGGTTAATTTTAAGTCTAATGACTTGCTTTCGCCGCCAGACAGTAATAGTCTCGTGATCCCCATTGTTTTATTACTTTCAGTTGTTGCGTAGCTATCTACTGCATGCATTTTTCTGTTTGTAAGCATTCTCCCACATATCTACGTGCCTTAGGTAGGGCCCAAGGAATCACAACTCTCAGATAAGATGAGGGATTTTCCTGAACAGGCACCACGCATATATGGATCGGTGATGAGCTTCTGTACATGCTGCTACCTTAGAAAATAATCACGTAACAGACGTCGTGTGCT
Source organism: Branchipolynoe longqiensis (assembly GCA_030323885.1). NCBI lineage: Eukaryota > Metazoa > Annelida > Polychaeta > Phyllodocida > Polynoidae > Branchipolynoe > Branchipolynoe longqiensis. The sequence continues at coordinate 113,009,129 of CM059188.1, forward strand.
TCTCTTAACACACACCGGGCGCGGTGGCCGAATCGGTAGAGCACCGGCCTCACGTGCGGAAGATCGGGCGTTCGGTTCCCGGTCGAGTCACCCCCCAATGACTTATCATATTGGTAGTTGTCTTTTCCTAGCCTGGCGCTCGGCATTAATAGGATGGGGCAAGGACTGGTTAGCTCAGTATCAGGATAATGTGACTGAGTGGGATATCAGGTCATGGTGCTAGCAGCCTGATTTCCCAGTGGGGCAGCAGTATAAAGTCGCCATGAGTGCGCACTATCACAAGTTGGTACTCGCCCTTAGATGTTGTCAGGATGTCATCCTGATATGACATTAGATGTTGCCAGGACATAAAACTCCACCAACCAACCCAGTGGGGCAGCACTATAACATTGCCATGAGTGCACACTGTCACAAGTCGGTACCCGTCCTGATATGACTTTAGATGTTGGCATCCACCACATAACCGGGTAACAGCCTGTCAAAATATATGGTCTTTCGGTCGTGATAGCAAGCTTGGAATCATATCAATATCTCGGGCGACGGAGTTGGGGACTATTGTTATGTAATAGTGATGCAATGTGTGCCCACTCGCTGTGTGACATGGAAATAACTATGGGTAAATGTTATGACGCACAGTGACCAGGATCGCGGTATGATGTCCGGATATTAAGATGCGGTTACTAATTACAGGAATGTTCCATCCATGCACCAGGAAGAGTGCAAATGGAGCGGGACATGTATTATTGTTTAATGTAACTGTATGACAACTACTTGTTACCACGGGACTGCTGGATAAGCACACCCAGCCATTCTGCATACATTATGGACACAACCTGCCCTGTGGTTGAGTGACAGGTGCCCCCTCTTGGGTGCCACCCCTCCCAGGCTGCAGAGGTGTCTGATTGGCTGGCTGTGTGAGCCCAGTCAACCTTGAACTCCTTGCACTTGCTGGACAGACACACTCACTCTAGAGATACCAAAGGAAACAGTTCACCTCTGCACTGTGTGTAACACCCATAGGACTTAGGTTCGATGGGCTGTAGACACTGATTTTGACTGAACAACCAGAAGCTATGTGGGTCCTGTGCAGCAGGTTGTAAGTGAGTCAGGGTAGCAGGTCACTAGTAGGTGAACAAAGGTTGTAGCAATAAAGCTCAAACTTATCACTGTCAATCTTGCGTGACTTGTCTCCCTTTCTTTCTTATGAGTTGTGTTTTGGTATTTAGTTGGGGGGGGGGGGGGGGGGGGGGGGGAGACTGGCAGACAGTTGCCAGGATCCTCCTGATAGTAGTGAGTATAAGTAGAGTAACTGGAAGACGGCCAAGAATCCCAGTAATTCTTCAACCGAACTGCGGGATAGTGCATGCTGCACCTCTCCACACCTTTCTACCAGATAAGCAACTAAAAGCTAATTAAAAAGGCTAAGCTATAAATATATCAATAGGATATAATAATTACATAAATGTTTAATTTAAAGCTGCATAGTCCGATGGTCTGTACACTGTCCAGGCCTCGGCTCCGTATAGTAGGGTGGATAGCACGATTGCATGGTAGATCTTGCCTTTGACCCGCATCAACACATGGTGGTTGTTCCAGAGTCTCTGGCATAGTCGACCGAAAGATGCACTAGCCTCCTCTGTATTTCAGCATCAATGCGTCCATCACTTGATATAGTGCTTCGGAGGTAGGCGAATTCTGGAACAGAGTTCAGCTTGTTTCCATCAACCATGACGACAGGTGAAAAAGCTGCATGCCTTCATGATGCGACATCTGTGTTCGATCATGAGGCTAACCTGGAAGGACAAAGTGACAAATAAGTAAATACTTGAACGGATGGGGCTGCCCTCTATGGAAGATCTGCTGATCAAAAAGAATCTCCAGTGGACTGGACATCTCATGAGGATGTCATCAGACAGACTACCAAAGCAGATCCTCTATTCTCAACTGTCTTCTGGTTACAGAAAGAGAGGGCGCCCTCGTCTCCGGTTCAAGGATACCATCACGAGAAACCTGAAGCTGAGAGACATTAAGACCGACTCATGGAGATCACTGTCACAGCAGAGAACTAAATGGAGAGCGGCAGTCAAGTACTGAAAGCAGTCTTTGTCACATCGCGACCGACAGCATGATGATGATGAGTCCGATGGAAACATCAAATTAAAAACAAACAACAATCATCTAGCTTTTGTTCTACATATCTAACTTGGATCCTGGTGCACTTATTAAAAATTCTTTGACACATATAATATAATACTGAGACAATTTAATAGGATATGTTGCACGCAGAATCCTCTGGAGTCAGAGTTTTAAGTCCCAGTCACACCTAACCGGATCAGGGGCCGGACGAGCCCCGGACCATGATCCGGCGTGGTCCCTGGCGATCCAACGTGATCTGTGGCTCATCCGTGGCTGGTCCTTGGTGATCCTTGGTGATCCGTAGGTGGTCTGGCCTCATGCGGGGTCGGCCTCGGATAAATTAAAATGTTTAAAACATCCGGGGTGATTCGGGGAATATTGCAATCCGGGGTTAACCGGCATCATCCGTGTGTGATCCGTGACTCATCCGGGTTGTCCGGGGGTCATCCGTGTCTCGTCCGGGGCAGTCCGGGTCATTTTATACTCCGGGAGTAGTCCGGGGGGTTGTCCGGGGGTCGTCCGGGGGTCGTCCGGGGGTTGTCCGGGGCCGATACGGGGCTGATCCGGGACTAATCTGTGGCTGTGAACTGTGGCTCATCCGGGTAGGTGTGAGAGCGAGGCAAAAATGACCAAAAATAGCGATTTAACCGGGGCGGTTCGGGGTGGTCCGGGGGAGTGGTCCGGGGGTGGTCCGACTAAAAATCCGGGGCTCGTCTGGTTATGTGTGACTGGGGCTTTAGCGTGCTTGCCCAAATTAATTTGCCATGATTGCACTTCAAATATCTCAAAAAGGCAGGCATTTAAAATAAAAGTTACTTCAAACTAGTGTAATGAGCAGCCTAATCTATTTATCTCAGAAAATGTCAAAAGCTCAAAATGATCGGACTTTGCAACTTTAATGAATTTTCCACAGGTAAACTACCAATCAGAACTTAACAAACTGTTCTAAGTAGGAACTTATATATTACCACGTAGTTTCTGAGCAATATATTACACATACATTGCATAATAGTTGTAATTGTGTCAGTTTAATTATTTCGGAGTGATTCGGTTACTGTGAATCCAATGTATGGGGCAGAGACATGGACAATCTATAAGAAAATGTACAAACGTTTAGCAGCATTTGAGATGTGGACTTATCGAAGGATGATGAAAATATCATGGACAAAGAAGATCACCAACAAAGAAGTTCTCAGAAAAATTAAAAATAAGAAAAGCTTGTTTGCCACTATACAGACAAAGAAACTTATTTATTTTGGCCACATCATTCGTCAGAGTTCAATATACCGTTCATTGTTGGAAGGGAAGGTGAATGGCAGCAGAGGGAGAGGGAGACCAAGAACATCATGGTTTACAAATATTTCACAGTGGACAGGCTTGAATTATTCACAGTCTATCAGAACAGCACACCATCGGGACAAGTGGAGAACCATTGCATCCAACCCTCGACTAGAGGACGGAACTATTGATTGATTGAATCCAACAAAAATAAGTGTCAATAGAAGCAAATCATTTTTACTCAATAAATACTTAACCGCTGTCGCTGGAAAGAATATTTTCATTAAAAGATCACACGAATTAAAAAGATGGAAACGTGTAGAGGTGCTGCAATAATTAATAAGGTGCTAATGTGTGTAAAGTGACCTGGCAGAGTGATGACTCGATGATTTAAAGGTCCCGGGTATGAAGGTACCGGGAAGCCCCGGAGGGGGCGCCACCAGTCATGAACATGAAGGAGGCAGTACAGTATATCGTGTAATAATAATAATAAACACAATAATCATAATAAGGAAATAATTCCCTTCTGCGCCTTTCTACTCGCATAATGTGTTATACATCACACATACATATGTGTGTGTGGTGTGAGGGGGGCCCTGCCCACCAATTACCCCGACAGCCGGGGGGGGGGGGGAACTACCAATGTACCAAGGAGGAATAGATATATACAGTATATGGTCCCCATAATGCGTGTTCTCTGTGGCGGAGTGGTTAGAGTGTCTTACTTTTTTCTAGGTCGGACTCCTAATCTGAAGGTCAGTGGTTCGATTCCCTGTAGTCCCACCTCTGCCAATTTGGATTTCCACCGCTGTACATAACTTACAACGTTATCAAAGGCCAGTTGCTCTCATACCATGTCTATGTGGTGTGGGAGGTTAAAAATCCCTTGGGTCGGTAAAAGTGTAGACTCGGGCTTTCTATCGACAAACAGTCTAATGGTGAAAACACGTCTATTCAGACTTATCTATGATAGGCAGTATACATCTTCAAGATAAAATCACATCTTAAAGTAAAGCAGTTCATACTGTAAGCCAATCTGCTGCATTTCAATAACAAAATGAACTGAATAGAAAGGAAGAACATTTTACAGAGAATTATATATTAAGATAAAAGTAGGAATTAGAAGCCTAACAATAAATGAGAGAAGGGAGCGAAATGAAGAACAAAAAGGGGAAACATGAAAAGAAAGGGAGAAAGAAAAGCAAGGGGCGGGTGAAAATTGAGAAAAGAAAAAAGGAGAAAGTAAGAAATAGAATGGAGAATAGGAAGAAATGGAGAAAATGAAAAAAAAGAAAGACAGGAGAAAAAAGAGGAAAAGCACAAAACTCTTTCTTTTTTTTTCTAAAAAGAAGAAAATCAAACAATGAAATATAAGAAAAAGAAGAAATTGAAAATGGATCTGGATGGAAATTAAGAACAGATGAAAGAGAAGAAAGCTAAGATAAATAAGATGATTTATTTTAAAAGGAGACACTGCATTTAGATGGCATGTTTGTTACACTAGGTGGCGCCATGGCTGAACTTGGGGTTGCGTCTCAGCCCAACGGGTGTAATCGATTATTCAACTCGGGTCACCCGAGCCACTTTTTGGCGCATGCGCACATCCTACAGACTCGGGTTGAATAAACGAATACGCTTCTCCACGCTTGGGGTGGAAAAAATGGTGACTTAATCTAAAACGTAATATCCTTTTTTAATAACCGATACAAGTACAGAAAAATTGGATTTAAAGTAGTTTATGATTGTATAAGCTGACAAACCGGGTTATTTTTTAAAAAAGCACCCTTAACACAACATGCAGGACTTGTACTGGTAGCTGTTATCCTCCAGGTACCAGCACAGATGTAATGTCATCGCTCCTAGCAAACCCCAGCCAAGAGGTGGGTTACTGCAGTCGGGTCGTTTTGCACATGGCACGTGTATTTGTCGACTCTACTCGCGGTGTTCGATTTGAAATTCTGACGACTCAGGTGAGGGGAGTCGCCTGGGTCGTGTTAATCGATTACGGCCAACATGGCACCAGATCTGGGGACAAAGGTGGCGCTGTAGATATATGTGACGGAAGGGACGAGGTAGACATCGGGCGCGGTGGTGGAATCGGTAGAGCGCCGGGAGATCGGGAGTTCGGTTCCCGATCGAGGCAAGCCAATGACTTATAAATTTGATACTTGTCGTTTCCTTGTCGGGCAACCCACTGACTGAGTCGTCCCCGACCCATCCAGTAGCCGTCCCCGAACCATCCACTGAGCCGTCCCCGGGTAACCCACTTACTGAACTGTCCCCGAATCGTCCCCGAACCGTCCACTAGCCGTCCTCAGACCACCCACTAACTGACCCGTCCTCGAAGCATCCACTGATCCGTCCTCCTAGCTGACCAGGGCGTACGGTGTAGACTGCTAATTGACCATCACAAATTTTATCCGAGATCCGGCGTCCACCGGGGTAAATGGCGGGCGGTGGGCGGGCGGCGGGCGGCGGGCGGCGGGCGGCGGGCGGCGGGCGGCGGGCGGCGGGCGGCGGGCGGCGTGACAACGGGCTGTGGTGGGAGGGCTATTGGCCCGAGTGCCCGGTAATGGGGGATGTCGAGGCGCAGGCGATCTCGTGAGAATATACACCGGATATAAGAGGGATGGAGCATGACGGGAAGGCAGCCTGACGGAAGTGTGGGTAGCGCTGTGAGAACGAGACTGAGGCATCAACGTTAGGTTGGTTGGTTGTTGGGTGTTTTACGTCCTGGCAACATCTAAGGTCATATCAGGATGGGTGCCGACTTGTGACAGTGCGCACTCATGGTGACTTTTAGAGTGCTGCCCTACTGGCTAATCAGGCCGCCAGCAGCATGACCAAGGCTGCGTTCAAGGTATGCTTCCGAGGCGCCTCGGAGAAATTCCGGACGTTGCGCTAGTCTGAACGACTTTAGCTGTTGGGTGCCTCGAAAATGGCGGCCCCCCCATAGGGGGCGGCCATTTGGAATTGAAAACAAGAGCTCTGATTGGTTGAAACCACAAAATCCGGCAGCCATTTTGGAGGCGCTTTTTGTCTCCTATCTGAAAAGCGAGCCGTCTCAGAGTCGACTCCAAGGTGTACCCTGAACAGAAATAATCCAAAAAGACGTCGCGGAGCCGACTCGGAAGCGTACCCTGAACGTGTCCCTGATGTCCCACTCTGTCACATTATCCTGACACTGAGCTAACCAGTCCTTGCCCATCCTATTAATGCCGAGCGCCAGGCTAGGAAGTGACAAGTATCAATTTTCTAAGTCAATGGTTTGACTCGACCGGGAACCAAACTCCCGATCTCCCACATGTGAGGGGCGCGCTCTACCGATTCGGCCACCACGCCCGATTCAGCGCAAGGCAAGTGAGTGTTGGCAGAGAGCCGGGACTAGTATAGATAACAGATTCACCTCCGCCCCTTTTCGGAGGGGAAAGTTGGACAAAATGTGTCTCAATGTTGATGGTCTTAGTTTGGCATTCCTACCTTATGTTGATTAAAATCCAATAGATACAATCTGATTGTATATGTTTTCCCTCAACATATACTCTCCACAGTGTTAAAATCACATAATATCAAGGCATCATGAGTAAATAACACAAAATCAGTTTGAAGTGATAAGAGTCCATGAAGTAAATCCTCCATGTTTGAATGAACTGGTTGTACCACCTGACTACCTCAGCCAATGAAAATCACTGCTTCCTGACCTACATTCGATTATTACCCGGTGTCGCAGTTTCAGCGCCCGGTCAGTTTCAGCGCCCGGTCAGTTTCATGAGCATGCATCAAAATCTAACATCATTGTCACTAACCTTATAAATTTAATATAATGTTTTTGGTACAGATGTTTTCTACATGTGTACAAAGCGATTTGTTTCTAGGTGGTGTGGTTTTAGAGATATATCACTTTTCCTGTATTTTCTGTATGAAGATTGCTAGCGACCATTGACAATGCCTTGAGTTTGACGGTACGCGCAGTGCAAAACCTTAGTTTTATTCAAAATTAATACTAATCAAGAACCCTAACCTTATAAATTTAATACAGTCCTTTTGGTAAAGATGTTTTCTATATGTGTACCAAACGATTTGTTAATAGGTGGTGTAGTTTTAGAGATATTTCACTTTTGCTGTATTTTCTGTATGAAGATTGCTCACGACCATTGACAATGCCTTGAGTTTGAGTCTATACGGGCCGTGGAAACTGACCGGGCGTTGAAACTGCGACACCGGGAACCTCTCAACTTCCTGCCAATGGCGGCCATGTAGGGCATAAGTAGTATACAAATGTGTAGTCTTGGGTCAGGCTAGGACGTTGAATTGGGGGCACAAAATGTATGCCCTTAAGAGTTGAAAAAGATTTGTTTGTGGGTGCGGAAATGTAGAAAATGCCAAAAGGTTCAGGTGGTGTGGGTGATTGTGCAAGATATATTATATATTATGTATTATATATTACATATTATGTTATATATCATACATGTATGCTTCCGCGTGAGTGGCGAGTCACAGCCCGCCCATGGGGGGTGAGAGCATGCTGGTACCCGCCCCCTCCACCCCAACCAGAAGCGGCGGCGGGGGGGGGGGGGGTGGTGGTGAAGAAGACCACTACAGAGCTTATTACATGCGATAAAGGGTTTGTCACTATCCATATATATATATATATATATATATATATATGAGTTGAGGTTACCACGAAAATATATATTATATAGTATGTATTACATATTACATATCATATATCAGGTTATATATTATCATCATCCTGTCGTTTGGGATGCAAAAAAGACTGCTTTCATTACCTGACTGCCGCTCTCCTTTGTGCGGTTGTACATTTCATGAAAGCTGCCTGCAAAAGTGTTGAAGTGCTGGTGGCTTTTGCAAGTTACCAGTGGCACTCTCTCGGGGAGCAAATAGAGGTTTCACACCGGCAAGAACATGTCAAGACAGGCGCAAAACTATTTGTCCCTATTATATAGTATGTATTACATATTACATATTATATATCAGGTTATATATTATACACACATATATATATAGCTCTGTTTCTATATATATATATATATTAGTTGAGGTTCACTAAAACAGACACGATTTCCTAGTGACGCTGCGCACACTAGCGGCCCGGCTGAAGACTATCTGGTTTGTGCACTTTGTCGATCAATAACAAAGCACATTTGACACTGGTAAAACACAGGCATCCTGCATCAGTGTACATCACTCCGAGGCTGCTGCTCCAAGCGCCCCCCAGCGACCAGCCACCGCAATTTCTAAACTGCCGCCAGGGGTCTTTATGGGCGGATACCCCGCAACCCTTTAAAGCTGCATAGTCCGATGAAAGCATCACATTTTCCATATCAAAATACTTACTTTATTATATTTTATTCAACATATTCAACTTGGACCCAACTGGGCGCGATGGCCGATTCGGTAGAGCGTGGGACTCGTGGCGTGCGGAAGAGCGGGAGTTTGGTTCCCGGTCGAGTCAAAGCAAGGACTTATAAAAATTTACACCAGTCGCTTCCTAGCCTGGCACTCGGCATTAATAGGATAGGATAAGGACTGGTTAGCTCAGTGTCAATGTGACTGAGTGGGATATGGGGTCATGGTGCCGGCGGCCTGATTTCCAAGTGGGGCAGCACTAGAAAGTCACCATGAGGGCACACTGGCACAAGTCGATACCCATCCTGATATGACCTTAGATGTTGCTAGGATGTAAAACTGCAACAACCAACCAATCAAGTTGGACTCTGGTGCGTTTATTAAATACTGAATTTTATTCATATATATATCTTTTGTCAGTGCCGTAGTACGGGTCTTCTAACCGATAAGTGTTAGGCCCCTATGTAGGCATTGCTGATTTATAGGACAACTAAATCAATTTGCAGCTGCATGCCTTCATGATGTGACATCTGCGTTCAATCATGAGGCTAACCTGGAAGGACAAAGTGACAAATAAGGAAATACTCGAACAGACGGGGCTGCCCTCTATGGAAGATCTTCTGATCAAAAAGAATCTCCGGTGGACTGGACACCTCATGAGGATGTCATCAGCCACGCTACCAAAGCAGATCCTCTAGTCTCAGCTGTCTTCTGGTTACAGAAAGAGAGGGCACCCTCATCTCCGGTTCAAGGATACCATCAAGAGAAACCTGAAGCTGAGAGACATTAAGATCGACTCATGGACATCACTCTCAACGCAGAGAGCTAAATGGAGAGCTCCAGTCAAGTAATGAAAGCAGTCTTTGTCACTTCGCGACCGAGAGCATAATGATGATGATGAAATCAATTTAAACGAACCTCCCACCATTAAAGCTTACGATGTCCATCGGTTTTACGTGCACACCAATATTTATTTGACATGCTTTAACTTCAAATATCCCGGCAGGAATTCTAACTTATCGCATCATGCAACTTTATCCATTTAATTGCTGATATATCTGAGGCACATGCTCACATTGCTGATATATCTGAGGCAGTTCGTTTGTAATTCTGTCCCCTATACTCTATAGACACTTGCAGCAGGGTGTGCTCTATTCAGCTCTATTTAGCTGTAGGCCCTATTAAGATTTATTAGCGTAATTTAACGTTATTTAGTTTTATTTATCTTCAGTGAGCTTCAATTACTTTATTTAGCATTATTTACTTTTATGTAACTGTACCTTTATTTACTCTTATTTAACTTTAGCTTGATTTAACTTGCTTTAACATTATTTAACTTGCTTTAACTTGCTTTACCTTGCTTTAACTTGCCTTAACTTTCCCTAACTTGCTTTAACTTGCTTTAACTTGCCTTACCTTGCCTTAACTCGCCTTAACTTACTTTACCTTGCCTTAACTTGCCTTAACTCGCCTTACCTCGTTTTAACTCGCTTTAACTCGATTTAACTTGATTTAACTTGATTTAACTCGATCTAACTCGATCTAACTCGATCTAACTCGATCTAACTCGATCTAACTCGATCTAACTCGATCTAACTCGATTTAACTCGATCTAACTCGATCTAACTAAATCTAATTTGATCTAGCTTGATCTAATTTGATCTCACTTGATTTAACTTTATTAAACTTTATTTAACTTCAGGTAACTTGATTTAATTTCACTCAACCATGCCCAATTCACCCCATCCACATAACCTCCCGGTTCCTCCCTGCATCCCACCCCATTACCAGTTCGCCAACTACCATCTTCAGCTTCCTCCACCCCCACCCCACCCCCACCCCCACCTCCACCCCACCCCCACCCCCACAAATAAAATGCTTGCTAATTCTACCTGATAATTCTTCAACTCCACTGAGACAACACAACCAACTGTGTGTGTGTCTCAGCCGCACCGGGTTACGACGATTGATATTGACAACTAGATTATGTTGGTTTTGTCCCAGATTGGTGGGCTCTTGATACGTGAGAACAATCATGATGGAGTCCCCGCTTGGAATCAGTTCCAATCCGCTGGGGAGCTGGCGGCAGATTGCCGGGCAGCGTGGGGCGGCCTTTGAACACGGCGGGGCCCGGCCCCTTACCCCCGGCCTCTTTCCAGCCCCATCCCGGCCCCTCCCCCCCCCCCCCCCGCGGCGGCTCCTCCCCCCGCCCCGCCCCTCCCCCGGCTCCTCCCCCGTCCCTTCCCGCCCCACCGGCTCCTACCCCCGCCCCGTTCCGGTGTCCTCAGCCCGCGCTCCCCCGCCCCGTCCCGGCCCCCTCCCCTCGGCTCCTCCCCCGCCCCGTCATGCCCCCCACCGGCTCCTCCCTCGCCCCGTCCCGGCCATGGCTCCTCCCCCGCCCGTGCCGGCACCCTCCCTCGGCCTTTCCCCCGCCCCGACCAGGCTCCTCCCCCGCCCCGCCCCGTCCCGTCGCCCTCCCCCCGGCTCCTCCCCCTTCCCCCCCCCCCCCCCCCCCCCCCCGTCCCGGTCCACTCCCCCGGGCCCCCTCCCCCTACCCGGTCCCGGGCCCCTCCCCCCGGACTTTCCCCCGCTTCGTGCCGGGGATTTACTTAGACCACGTTCTGGGCGCCCTGTGTGGGACAAACCCTGATCGTCATCTCCATTATATATGCTTAGCTTAATTGTGTCAAGACGAGCAGAGTGACTGGCGGCGTAGGGCCATCCCCCCAGCCCCACCCCCCCAGCCCCACCCCCCGCCCGCCTCCTGGAGTTGGGACCGAGTGGTGGCACCGGGAGCGGTGGCCGAATCCGGAGAGCGTGAGCTTCGCGTGCGGAAGGTCGGGAGGTCGATTCCCGGTCGAGTAAAACCAATGCCTTACAAAACTGATACTTGTCACTTCCTAGCCTGGTGCACGGCATTAATAGGATAGAGCAAGGTCTGGTTAGCTCAGTATCAGGATAATGTGACTGAGCTGGATATCAGGTCATGTTGCCAGTGGCCTGATTTCCTAGGAGGGCAGCACTATAAAGTCGTGATGAGTGCGCACTGTCACAAGTTAGTCCCCATCCTGATATGACCTTAGATGTTGCCAGGACTTAAAACTCCAATAACCAACCAACCGAGTGGTGGTGATAGGATGGTTCATTCAGAGCACCTCTGCAGCGGCCACAAAGAATATCTACTTGACTGAAAAAACTGCTTACGAGAACCAAAGACCCTATAATACTAAGACGGCTCACTCCCTATCTCTCCCATGGTAATGTAAATTTCACAGTGCCACCTTGTGGTGGGTTTGATGAGCCCTGGCTGCTGGATGGTGTTTCACATGTAAACACATACAATTATATTATACATGAGATAGGTAAGTATGAATACAAATCAATATGAAATTGCTATGAACAAATACCTGTCATCATCAGCATCATCATCAGCATCGCAATCATCACACTTCTTTCACATTCATATATACATTTATACATATAATATAGCACCTGTTTAACCAAGAGAACAGCCAGCGCACCAAGTGGTGGGTTTGATCATTTTGATTACACAGTACAGCCTGAGTGAGCCATCTTAGTATTATAGGGTCTTTGCTAGAACCTTGTGAATGCATTTGACATGGATATGCATATAATATACATATTTACCTGAATTACGATTGCATTAAAGCTACCTAGGCCGATGAAAACATCAAATTCTCAAAACCAAAACAATTATCTAAATTTGATTCTACATAATCTAACTTAAATACTGGCACACTTATTAAACATTTGTCACCACATTGAAGGGAATACGGAGACAATTCAATAGGACCTGCTACCGCAGAAGCCTATGTTCTCAGAGTTTTGGTATGCCTGTCAAAATTAATTGTGCATGGTTCCACTTCAAAAAAGTTGGCTACTTAAAATAAAAGTTACTTCAAGCTAAAGTAAGGTACAATATAATGAGCAACCTAATGTATTTATCTCAGGAAAATGTCAGAAACTCAAAACCATCGGACTATGCAGCTTTAAATAAATCTAGATTCAATTGTTCTTTGGCAAAAGGACAAAAAGCATGTCAATAAGGATGCCACGATGGCGATGAGATTAATTCCACATGGCCAGCTGTGGTGTTGCAGTTAGGATGGGGATGTTGTGTTGGTGGTGTGTTGTGTTGGTGGTGTGTTGTGTTGGTGGTGTGTTGTGTTGTGTCGGTGGTGTGTTGTGTTGTGTTGGTGGTGTGTTGTGTTGTGTTGGTGGTGTGTTGTGTTGGTGGTGTGTTGCGCCGGTGGATGATGGGTAGTGCTGGTGGTGAGTTGCCCTGGTGTTGTGTTGCACTGTTGTTATGGTGCACTGGTGTTGGGTTGTACTGGTGTTGTCGTGTGTTGTACTACTGTTGTGTTGTGTGTTGACTTTGGGTGTGTGCTTGGGTGTGTGCTGATGTGTGTGCTGGTGTGTGTGCTGGTGTGTGTGCTGGTGTGATGTGTTGGTGGTGGGACGGTGCTGGCCGGTGTTGTACTACTGTTGTGTTGTGTGTTGACTTTGGGTGTGTGCTTGGGTGTGTGCTGATGTGTGTGCTGGTGTGTTCGCTGGTGTGTGTGTGCTGGTGTGTGTGCTGGTGTATGTGTGCTGGTGTGTGTGCTGGCGTGTGTGCTGGTGTGTGTGCTGTTGTGTGTGCTGGTGTATGAGTGCTGGTGTGTGTGCTGGTGTGTGTGCTGGTGTGTGTGCTGGTGTGTGTGCTGGTGTGTTCGCTGGTGGTGGGACCGTGCTGGACGGTGTTGTGTGTTGATTTGGGGTGACATCGGCTGAGTGACTGACCAACAACTCTAATCAGGTGAAAATCTGATGGTGGCGTTGTACCTAGATTGCACGAGGGCGTGGTCAATACTCCCCAGTCGGCCCGATAACTACCTAGCCGTGGCGAGTCGGCCGGAGACCACTTGAGATCGGCTATCGGACCAATACCGCCCGGGTTGTCTGTACGGCCGTGCCACGAGCCGAGGCCGGCAGCGGGGAATCTCATACCGCAAACCCGGCACATGGGGCGAACAGTGGGTAGGTTTGTTTGTTTGTTTGTTTGTTGTTGTTTTACGTCCTAGCAACATCTAAGGTCATATCAGGACGGGTACCGACTTGTGACAGTGCGCACTCATGGCGACTTTATAGTGCTGTCCCACTGGGAAACCAGGCCGCCGGCACCATGACCTGGTATCCCACTCAGTCACATTATCCTGACACTGAGCACACCAGTCCTTGCCCTATCCTAATAATGCCGAGCACCTGGCTAGGAAGCGACAAGTATCAATTTTAAAGTCATTGGTTTGACTCGACTGGGACTCGAACCCACGACCCCACGATCTACCAGCACGGGAGACGGATGCTCTAACTCATTCGGCCATCCCGTCTGGTCAGAGTGGGTAGGAACAGCGGGTGTGAACAGCTGATGTGAACAGCGGGTGTGAACAGCGAGTGTGTGAACTGTGGGTGTGAACTGGAGGTGTGAACTGGAGGTGTGAACTGCGGCTGTGAACTGCGGGCACAAAGAGAGTGGCATGAACAGCTGGCATGAACAGTGGGTGTTAATAGTGGGTATGAACAGCGGGTACGAAGAGCAGGCATGAACAGCAGGCGTGAATACAGGGCTCGAACAGTCGGAATGAACAGTGGGTGTGAACAGTGGGTGTGAACAGTGGAGTGAACAGTGGTGTGAACAGTGGGTGTGAACAGTGGGCATGACAGTAGGTACTAGCAGTGGGTGCAAATAGTGGGCTGGAACAGCAGGCATGAACAGCAGGCGTGAACAGTGGGCATTAATAGCAGGCATGAACAGCGGGCGTAAACAGCAGGCATGAACAGCGGGCGTGAACAGTGGGTGTGAACAGCCAGCATGAACAATGGAAATGAACAGTTGGCATGAACAGTGGGAATGAACAATGGGATTGAAGAGCAGGCATGAACAGTGGGTGTGAACAGTAGGCATGAACAGAGGGAATGAACAGCGGGCTTGAACAGCAGGTGCGGAGTGGAGAGGTGTCTGCACCTTTCCCTATCCTATTAATGCCGAGCGCCTGGCTAGGAAGCGAGAAGTATCAATGTCGGTGTTGGTGCATGGGCTTTGTTCCTTGCTGGTGTAGAATACCGGGATGTGTTACAGCCTGTCGGTAGCCGTATCTTCGGGTTTAACTCTGCTTGACGCAGGCAGCTCCTTAATTACCAGTCACACAATAGCACCCCATTCACTGGCGCCTCTCCGCATCAGTGGGAATGACATCTGTTTGAGACCGAGCGCAGTGGCCCAATCAGTAGAGCGCAGGCCTCGCGTGTGGGAGATCGAGAGTTCGGTTCCCGGTCGAGTCAAACCAATGACTTATCAAATTCATACTTGTCGCTTCCTAGCCTGGCGCTCGATATTAATAGGATAGGGCAAGGAGTGGTTAGCTCAGTGTCAGGATAATGTGACTGAATGGGATATCGTGTCATGGTGTCGGCAGCCTGATTTTCCAGTGGGGCAGCACTACAAAGTCACCATGAGTGGGCTCTGTCACAAGTCGGGGCACGTCTTGATATGACCTATGAAGTTGCTAGGACGTAAAACTCCAACAACCAACAGATATGACCTTAGATGTTGCTAGGTTGTAAAGCAACAACAAGCAAAGGCAGCACTATAAAGTCGCCATGAGTGTGCATGACAGCACATACCACAGCCTTTGATGAACCAGTTGTGGACCACTCGTTGCCCACTCATAAGTATGCACATATAAACCTGTGAAAGTATGTGCTTTGATAATCTGTGCGAATGAGGCAGATAGTGTGGGATGAGCGCGGTCACGTGACATCGCCCGCCGTTAAAGTAGTGTAGTAGTCTGCACTGACCTCTAAGGCAAGTAACCACATAGGCATGGGTAGTGTGTTGATATCAGGGAGCCTAGGTGGTGTAATGGTTAACACACTGGCCCGGAATGCAAAGAGATGTGGGTTCGGGTCCCACTCTAGGCGCAATATTTCCCATTTTCATAACCGCCATGACAGTAGCATAGCTTAGAGCAGTGGAGCAGTTACCCAAGGCGCTCAGGGCCTGGATAACAAGCAGTAGTGAGTTCAACCTAGGCAGATAGTGAGTGGCTGGCAAGTAGAGAAAAAATAAGATTACTGAGTAGGATATATAATAAGCACATTAATTGCAAGTGAGTTAATAAAGTAACCTACCACCGGACATGAATTAGCTAGGCAGTTGTATTAGAATTAGTACTAGACGATGACAATCAGCAACAAATGAACAATCAGTGTTTGGCTGCATCCTAAATAATATTTGCATAACAAGTTATACCTTAGATATATATATGTACCCATTATCTCCAACTCCCTTGACACATATACGTAATATATAAGGACATAACCAAATATAAATATGAGCAAATATAAATATCTGTTTGTATACAGTTTGTATATGTACTCTATAATCTATTATGGGAATATAAACAAAGACACTGCCACTTATCAGTTATCTTCTATATATTAATTATTACCTACTATCCTACTGTCACAGGAGTTAGTTCCTGCTTCTGCCACTATGGTGCCACCTGTGAGTGGCTCCTGGCCACCCTGACACCAGCTGTGTCTGGTCACTAGCACCTCCAGACCTGCTCTGATGGTCAGATTTTAATTTGTAGGTGGGCAATTAACATATTCCTGCCAGAGAATATTTATACTCTTCTCTCAACCACTCCAGTCTCTTGTTATTCTGCTTACCAGGGGCCAACTGTTTATATGTATATGTATATGTATATATAGGTGTGGAGGTGCACACGGACACGGATCAACATACACATACAGGCGCGTCCCCAGTCCAGAGCAGCGTGCGTGTGCGTGCAGTGTGCCCAGCGCGCTGACCAGGCCCGGCCTGCCTGGCCGTGCAGGCAGTGGCTGTAGCCGCCATTATACCACGGTGTGGATGAGTGGGAGGCAGTGTTGTGTCGACCACTGACGAGCTAACTAAAGGTTAATGAGGCTGACACGGGGAGGCGGGCCGATGCTGACGGAATGCCGAGCCCGACAGCGCGGTCCTTCTATTGCATACCTGGCCAGTTTAAAATGCCACAGTCGGCAGTGTTTGTTTGATAGGAACATGGTCGTAGCCGTTATGATGTGATACCGGGACCAGACGGGATGACCAAATGAGTTGAGCGTCCGTCTCTCATTTTGGTAGATTGTTGGATTCAAATCCACAGGTTAGAACCCTGGTCGAGTCAAAGCAATGACTTAGATATTTATACTTATCGCTTCCTAGCCTGGCACTTGGCATTATTGGGATAGGACACGGACTCGTTGGCTCAGCATCAGGATAATGTGACTGAGTGGGATATCAGATCATGGGGCTGGCAGCCTGGTCTCCCAGTGGGGCAGCACTATAAAGTTGGCATAAGTGTGCACTGTCACAAGTCGGTACCCGTCCTGATATAACCTTAGATATTGCTAAGACGTAAAACAACAACAAACAAACAAATAAACCTAAGCGAATGTGCCCATAGAAAATGTCAGTACTGTACACTAATCACACAATTAATATTCTGGCCCTGGCCAACTGGCTGTTTTCGTCAAGACAGCACACATGTCCCAGTTAAAAGTTGAAAAGTTTACTGATGGCCGTCGCAGCTACTCTTCTTACTCACTGCTACTCAGGTGGTTCCTGACAACTCTGCCAGTCCCCACCTTCAAAGTACTCTAAACAACTCATAAGGAAGAAAGGAAGACAAGTCACACAAGATTGACAGTGATGAGCTTGAGCTTTATTGGCTACAACTCTTGTTCACCTACTAGCGAACTCCCACCCTGACTCGCTTACAACCTGCTCCACAGACCCACATGTTTCCTGCTTACATATATCAGAATCAGTGCCTACAACCCATTGAACCTGGGTCCAATGGTTGTTGCACACAGCTCAGTGTTTTGGAATGCTTCTTCAGTACTTCTAGAGTGAGTGTGTCTGCATAGCAAGTGCAAGGAGCATAAGGTGTCTGGGCTCACACAGCCAACCAATCAGGCACCCCCTTACAGCCAAAAGGGTCACCTGTCACTCAACCACAGTGCAGGTGGTGTCCATAATGTATGTAGAATGGCTGGTGTGTTTACCCAGCGGTCCTTTGGTAACAAGTAGTTGTCATACAGTAACAGTAAATATATGTAAATGCTTCCACTCCATCTGCACCCTTCCTGGTGCATGGAGGTGACATTTCTGTAACAAGTAACAGTATCTTTCTATCTGGACATCGTATCACAATCATGGTCACTGTGTATCATAACATTTACACATAGCTTTCTTATGTCACATGGAGTGGGCACCAGTTGCTTTTCTGTTACATAACAATGGTCCCCAACTCCATCGCCCGAGATGTCAATGTTTTCCCCCAACTCGTTTACCACGACCGAAAGACCGTATATTTTTACAAAGTGGCATCATGGCGCGGAGGCAACACCATCAATAGACTAGACCTGTCCAGGTAAGGATGCCTTGAATGCAGCAACTAAAGCTTCATTTTGAACCCATACCTTATTTCTACTGTTTACTACTATAGTAGTCTGCACTCACCTCTCAGGCAAGCATCCACATAGTAGGCATGGATAGGATGGTGACATCAGGGAGCCTAGATGGTGTAATGGTTAGCACACTGGCCCGAAATGCAAGAGATGTGGGTTCGATTCCTGTGCTAGGCGCAATATTTCCCATTTGCATCACCCCACAACACTGGTTCCATGACCAGGATCCTGTACAAGCTACACGTTTTTTGGTTGTTGAACCTACCCTGTGTATGTATATGTAAGTGCATTGCCTGTATGCATGTAATTGTAAGAATGAAATAACCATATAAAAGACTTACAATTCCAGGAGGGTGAGGGTAGTAGTCTGCACTGACCTCTCAGGCAAGGAGCCACGCAGACTTGTAGACAGGGATAGGTTGGTGATATCAGGGAACCTAGGTGATGTAATGGTTAGCATACTGGCCCGGAATGCAAGATACGCTGGTTCGATTCCCGCTCCAGGCGCACTATTTCCCATTCGCATCACTCCCATGACACTACATTGAGGTGTCCAGGTCAGTGGGGTTCGTGGTCCATTTTAATCCTTCTATTGTTCTAAAATCTCAGTCTGCGCAAAGGCAAGCTGTATTCCTGGTGTTGCTCCTCACTGCCTCTTCACTCTGAACCCCCCTTGACCGCCCATCATCTCCCCTCACCCCCCCCCCCCCCACTCACCTGCCAACTCACACCTCCACACCTCACAGCCACACCTCACATTCCCACCTTACATCCCCCCACTGTATATATATGTAGATATGTATATATATGTACATATGTGTATATATGTATATATATATATGTGATGTATAAGCATTATGCGAGTATAAAGGCGTGGAAGGGAATTATTATTATTATTATTCTTCTTCTTCTATTCATTACCTACCAACCATTGACCTCGATGTATTCACCTCCTATATCTACTTGCTGCTACTGGTGGCGCCACCTTCGGCCTCCACCTGTACTACGGGCTCTCCCATTGTCATTCAAGCCCTGGAATTATATGTGTATATATGCATATAAATATATGTATGATGTATATATATATATATATATATGTATACATATGTATACATATGTATACATAGCCTAGATATACAGACATATATCTGTGTGTAAGGGGCGGAACAAGGTGGCCCCCTCTTGCAGTAAAGGCCCTGTCACATTACGGCGTATGGTGGGAGCGTATGGCGGCGTAGCGGCATTACGTCATATACGTCGGCATACGCCGCATACGCTACTCATACGCTACTCATACGCTACTCATACGCTACTCATACGCCGCCAGTGCCGCAACATGCCGGCGTATGTGAAGCGTATGAGGCATACGCCGCCATAAGCTTTCATAAATTCGTCCGTCCAATTTTTTTTGTGCATGCTAAAAAAAACACGACCTATGAGGGCGTATGGCCCATAATGTCAAAAAATGTCACAGCACGCTCCCATACGCTCCCATACGCTCCTCATACGCTCCTTGTACGCTCCTCATAGGTCCCCCATACGCTCAAACACACCCGAAAGTGGCACCAGCACGGCGTACGTAGGTTTTCAATACGCTCCCGCCATACCCCATAATGTGACAGCCCCTTTAGTGAGACACCAAAAATATGTTGGTTCAGGTACTGTCCGTTGGGCGACGCTGCGTTCCGTTGCCATGGCAGTCTACGTGCGGTGCAATCGACAGTGCTCGCCTGATCATCCAGGCCGCCGCACACACCTCCGAGTGACCGTTGGTGGACATTATCGCTGTTTCCCCCCCCCCCCCCCCCCCCCCCCCCCCCTTGATTATATTGTTAGGACGTGTTGAATTGACATATACTATGGTAAATAAAACTATTTATTCAGTCGCCCCTTGCCTTCTCTTTGTGTAGCCTTACATGTTTATATGTATGTGAATATATATATATATCTATTTTTGGTGGTGAGCGAGTCAGGATAATGAGCAAGGCGAGCAGTGGTGCCACCGTCGGAGCTGAGGAGAGTAAGTTGGAGCAGTAAATGAGTAGCCTGAGGCTCCACCACCCGATTACTGGTGGATGGGTGTGAGGAGCGAGTATAGAATTCCAGGTTATTATACTCGTATCATTCTTATACAGCATATATGTATATATATGTATATATAGCCTAATTGTTATGTGATGGACATGACCTAATAGGATTGTCCTGGCCGGGAGACTTGCCTTTCCTAAAATAGCCCTGGGCACGTGACTTAGCTATGGCTGCCGGGTTCAGCGGGTGAGTAATGTCAGCATCCTTACCGGCCGGTGTCGGAGTCTGAATGCCCATGAAGCGCATCCGCCTATATACAGCGAAAGTTGATGACGCAGCAATAATACTTGATTAGTCTGGTCTCCTGGTATGCTGGCCATAAGACCACCGGAAGTGACGTCAGTAGAGAGCTCATTAGGATAAATAATGATGTTATATTTAAACATTATGCTTTATGCCGGTCATTGCATTCCTACCCAATGACCGAGCGGCATGTGGACACCTGTGAAGGTGTGGGTTATCCGATCGATCCTGCTCCATTTGCAGTTTGGGTTATTTTCCGTTCCAACCAGTGGTCCAGAACTGGTTAATCAAAGGCTGTGGTATGTGCTGTCCTGAATGTGGGAAAGTGCATATAAAAGAACCCTTGCTGCTTATCGAAAAGAGTAGCCTATGTGATGCCAGCGGGTTTCCTTCAAAGAAATATGTCAGAATGACCATATGTTTGACGTCCAATAGCCGGTGATAAAAATCAATGTGCTCTACAGGCATCATTACAAAAAAACTAACTTTCCTTTCTTACCCAAAAGGTCTTGTAGCCGGGTTCGATCCCAGGTCGAGTCAAACCAATGACTTAAGAAGTTATGCTTGTCACTACCTAGCATGGTGCTTGGCATTATTAGGACAAGGCAAGAGGAGTGGAATGAGGAAGACCAATTAATCTACAAACATGTAGATAGTCCTCCAAAAGAGGTTGTGATTATTTTCAGCAGTACGGTGAGTGAGCTTAATGGCCCGTGAGGCGTGGGTGAATAGGTGGCACCACGTGGGGAGGTCAGGTAGTACCAGTAGATGCTCTAATAATGAGTAGACCAACCGATGACTTAGTGGCTGGGGAGTAGATGCATCTTCTGGCTTATTATAACCCGTATAATGGCTTGTACAGCATATACACTAAAGTGTCTGTCACACCTTACCGGATTGAGCACTGGACATAACCGGATCAAACTGTATCGAAATGTGTCGAAATGTTGAGCTATCGTGTCAAAGGTCGCCAGACGAAACGAACGCTTAACGGACAAGGAACGTACATTCACGAATAGCCAACGGACGAGAACCGGACGAGAACCAGACAAGACCGGATAACAACTGAATGTCTAACAGACAGACCGAACATCAACCGGACACATACTGGACTGTTCACGGATGCACCAAAAACATATAAAAAACTGACAGACCGAATTCCTGCAACACCATCAATGGACTATTCAGGAAGCAAACTTGAGACGTAACGGATGGGTTCCGGACATATGTACCCGACAAAACGGACTAAACTGACTTGAACAGGACACCCATCATGCATGTCAGCCCGGCGGTGTCTGGTACAAGTTTTGTGCATGTTCAAAACTTGCCACCATACAAGCCGGACACCACCGGACAAAGAACGGACATGCTGGATGCGTACCATATATAAACCAGACATTGACGTATTTCACCGGACAGTGTCCGTTTTCTGTCCGGTACCCCAATCCGGTAAGGTGTGACTGAGCCTTTAGACATACCTGACGTCCTCCCACCACCTAAGGGTACATCAGCCATTCCCATGAGCACACTGCGGCCAATGCCGACAATATCCTGATTTATGATAATGCGCATAGATTATTTATTCTCAATACATTATTCGTGCTATATCTCTGTGCTATATCTCTGCATGCTATATCATCTGACTTTAAAATTTATTCTCTACATGAATATTCGATATCGCTATACAAATTATTCACATTCTAGAAATATCAACTGCACTGTACTTGGGACTATTACGAAGAACTGTGGAATATGCCCTATTTCTTCTTCTTCATTGTGTCCTTCCACCAGTTAACTCAAGGGATTTTCGAGCAGAGTTATGATTGGGACGTGTTCTCGGTGGTGGATGGTGGTAGCAGGATTTGCAATCAGATAGCTGATTCCCAGGGCCGCGATGTGGACGCTCCTGCTGTGGCCAGTTTGTCGATAGAAAGCCCGGGCCTACAGTTTTACCGACCCAAGGGATTTTTAACCTCCCACACCACATAGACATGGTATGAGAGCAACTGGCCTTTGATGACACTGTACGTTATACACAGCAGTGGAAATCCAAATTGGCAGAGGTTGGGAGGGGCATGGGGAATCGAACCGCCGACCCTCAGATCAGGCATCCGACCTAGAAAAAAAGTCAGACACTCTAACCACTCCGCCACAGAGAACACCACTATGCCCTACTGAACTGAGTCTAATTACCCTGAAACAGATCAGTCCCTACATCCTGTTAGGACGCAAATAACCCATTCCATGACGTCATACGGGGAAAGACTGTGCAGAATTACTCAGTGTAAGAGGTACAATCAAGGGGTTATGCATGAGGATAGAATATCAACAGCTCTCTTCTATTGTGAACTTGTAAAAGGACGCAGAAATCAAGGAGTTCAGAACAAAAGGTTCAAGGATTACCTCATAGAAACAATGTGAAGAACACTACAACCTGGAAAACAGTGGCCAATGACTCAGGAGTTCATGGCGTGTACACAAGGAGCAGTGGAATGAGGAAGACCAATAGTCCATGATTGAAATTCCCCCTGCTTAATCAACAAATGTAGCCCCAAAAACCTATGTTGCACCGGCTGTGTGCTTACAAAAGTTTAATTGCTGCAAGCCCGATGCATTTTTAGCTGTCTAAACAAAATAATATCAAAAATCTAAAATCAAAAGAAAATCAGGGGCTGGCGATTTTTCAGGCACGGACGGGGACGATCACTAATTGTTTTGGTATTTGGCCTAATCGGCACGTCGCCATGAATACGGCAGCCAGCAATCAGACGGCCCTGCGATTGTTGATCCAGATGACTGCCGGCAGGTGGCGGGATTGGTGCCGCAGCGGTTGGTTGGTTGGTCGTTGGAGTTGAGCGTCCGTCTCCTGTTTTGGGAGATCGGGGGATCCTAACCCATGGGTTCATGGGTTGGAACCCTGGTCGATTCAAACCAATTACCTAAACAATTTATACTTGCCGCTTCCTAGCCAGGCGCTTGACATTATTAGGATAGGGCAAGGACTGGTTGGCTCAGTATCAGGATAATGTCACTTAGTGGGATATCGGGTCATGATGCTGGTGGCCTGATCTCCCAATGGGGCAGCACTATAAAATCACCATGAGTGCGCACTATCACAAGTCGGTACCTGCCCTGATATGACCGTAGATGTTTCTAGGACATAAAACAACAACAAACAAACGAACTGTAAAACGCCGGAAACCAGCCCAGAAATGCGCGCGCAGGCGCGCGCAGCCGCGGCTCGCGTGCACCGATTGTCGCTGTCACATAACAATACAAACCCCTGGAGCCCGCTGGCCATTGAACACAAATCGGCTGAGCCTGTTTGCGGCCGTTTGATTTCATTTCCGTGATCAATGCAATGACAATACAGCGACGACCTAAGTGGACTGGTGCCGGAGGTCGTGTGGTGTGGGGTAGGGTGTGGTGGGTTGTGTGGTGTGGTGTGGTGGGGTGTGGCGTGGTGTGGCTGAAGCAGCAGGGAGAGAAAGGGAGAGAGAGAGGGAAAGAGAGAGGAAAAAGGAGAGCGGGAAAAGGAGAGAGGGAGAGCGAGGGAGAGCGAGGGAGAGGAAGAAAGTGGAGGAGGGAAGGGGAGAGGGGGAGAGGGGGAGAGGGGGGAGAGATGGAGAGTGAATGAGAGGGAGAAAGATGGGGAGGGAAGGGAGAGAGGGATAGGGAGATGGACGGGAAAGGGAGAGAGGAATATGGGGAGGGGAAAGGAGTGGAGGGAGAGATGAAGGATGAGAGAGATGAAGGAGGTAGTAGTGAGGGGGTGCGGAAGTAGGGTTGGAGTGGGGGTGGACGTGGAGGGTCAGGGGTAGGGAGAGAGGAGTAGGAGGGATGGAGAGGAGGATGTTTGTTTGTTGTTTTACGTCCTAGCAACATCTAAGGTCATATTATGACGTGCACTGACTTGTGACAGTGCGCATTCATTACGACTTTATAGTGCTGCCCCACTGGGAGACCAGGCCACCAGCACCATGATATGATTATTATCCTGACACTGAACCCAACCAGTCCTTGCCTATCCTAATAATGCTGAGCGCCTGGCTAGGAAGTGACAAGTATACATTTTTAAGTTAGTGGTTTGACTCGACCAGGGTTCGAACCCACGATCCCACGATCTACCAACACGGGAGACGCACGCTCTAACTCATTCGGCCATCCGGTCTGGTCTGGGAGAGGAGGAAGGCAGGGAAAGGCGATTTAATAGAACCTGAGGCCAATGGGGCCAGAGTTTTGACAAGCACGCTAAAATTCATTTTCAAATACTTTCATATTCGATTAAAGTTCCAGTAAGGTAGATTATTTAAGATCAACCAGTATATATTTATCTCAGAAAATGACAGAAACTGAAAAATAAGCAGCCTATGCAACTTTTAAACAAGTGGTAAGAAAATGTCCACTCCGCAAATCAGCTAAGTAATACATGGGTAATTTAATCAAAGCTAAAGCCATGGCACACCTCACCGGATTGAGCAACGGACATAATTGTCTAGTCCGGTGGTGTTCGGGTGTGATAAGTAACAACATGTATTAAAATGTGTCAAAATGTTGCAATATCGGGTCAAAGGCCGCCAGACGAACGGAAATGAAACGGACATGAAACGGACATGAAACGGACATGAAACGGACATGAATCGATAGCCAACGGACAAAACAAACTCAAACCGGACAAGAACCGTAGACGTCAATCCGGTAGCATCCATTCCAAGTTTTGTGCATGTTCAAAACTTTTAATGGATCAGACCGGATATCAACGAATATGCAATGGATATGCAACGGACAGAAACCATACCTTGCTGGATATCAACGGACTTTGTTCGGTTTCTTTCCGTTTCCTCAATCCGGCGAGGTGTGACAGGGGCTTAAGTTGCACATTTGAGTGAAAGTAGATTGTTGGCTCTAAATCCGATATCACTAGGAGGGCGACCAAGGTAGGGCAGAGCACACACGTGGTATGTAACCGGATATGGTGCCTTCTTGTGGTGAGAATGAACACCGATCTCGGCGGGTGAGTGTCATATATGCCTACTCGAAGTGCTGTGAGTGTGGCAGTTGATGCAGTTAGGTGGGTTGTTGGAAATTTACGTCCTGGTAACATTTAAGGTCATATCAGGATGGGTACTGACTTGTGACAGTGCACACTCAATCAATCAATAGTTCCGTCCTCTAGTCGAGGGTTGGATGCAATGGTTCTCCACTTGTCCCGATGGTGTGCTGTTCTGATAGACTGTGAATAATTCAAGCCTGTCCACTGTGAAATATTTGTAAACCATGATGTTATTGGTCTCCCTCTCCCTCTGCTGCCATTCACCTTCCCTTCCAACAATGTACGGTATATTGAACTCTGACGAATGATGTGGCCAAATTAATAAGTTTCTTTGTCTGTTAGTGGCAACAAGCTTTCTATTTGTAATTTTTCTGAGAACTTCTTGTGGTATCTCTTGTCCATGATATTTTCATCATCCTTCGATAAGTCCACATCTCAAATGCTGCTAAATGTTTGTACATTTTCTTAGAGATTGTCCATGTCTCAGCCCCATACATTAGAGTAGACCACACATAAAACTGAAGAATACGCTTCCTTGTATGTATTAATATCTTACTTGATGTTAACACTCTATACATTTTGGAGAATGTTGTTCGGGCTATTGTTATCCTTCTCTTAATTTCTTCCTCACATCTCCCATCATTTGTAATCTTTTATCTGAGATATATGAATTTGGATACTTGTTCTATGTTTGTGCCATCTATGGTTATATTGATATTTGGTTTAGTGCGCACTCATGGTGAATTTATAGTGCTGTCTCACTGGGAAATCAGGTCCCAGGCACCATGATGCAATATTGGGATATCAGTCACATTATCCTGACACTGAGCTAACCAGCCATTGCCCTATCCTAATAATGCCCATCACCAGGCTAGGAAGTGACAAGTATAGATTTTTAAGTCACTGGTTTGACTCGACCAGGGTTCTAACCCGTGGGTTCGAATCCCACGATCTACCATAGAGTTTATTACTAAAATAAAATTCAAAAGATTTGAATCAAATTTGGCTAGTGCTGTCCAGCGGTGAAAACAAGTGTTAACACACTTATCCATTATGAGCAGGGTGAATAAATTCACCAAAGAAAAAAAAAAGAATTTGGCCGTCCCGTCTAGTCGCTGTCGGTGGAGTTTACAGTGAGGGGACTGACTGCTTGCTGCCCGTGTGAAAGGGTGGTCAGCGGTAAGAGGTCTAGATAGCCAAGCTCGGACTCCCATGAGATTCTACAAAAAGCACGGGTCATGAGGATGTAACCATCGAAGAGCACCCACCCATGCTCTGATTGCCATGGTATTTGGTTTGGAGATCAATACCCGATCATCACCAGCTGTCCAGTCACATGAACCACGCTATAGAGACGTGTTCCCCATGCCCTGCAGCCAGCTCACACTCACAGCCCCGTGGCCAATTCACCGAACCCACAAACCTCAGTCTATGCATATTGTTGGTTGGAGTATTATGTCCTGGCAACATCTAAGGTCATATCAGGACGGGCACCAACTTGTTGGTTGGTTGTTGGAGTTTTATGTTTTGGCAACACCTCAGGTCAGATCAGGACAGGTACCGAGTTGCAACAGTGTACACTCATGGTGACTTTATAGCGCTGCCCCACTGGGAGACCACCCCGCTGACAACATGACCCAATTTCCTACTGTCACATTAATTATCCTGACACTGAGCTAACCAGTCCTTGCCCTATCCTATTCATGCCGAGTGCCTGGCTAGGAAGTTACAAGTAACAATTTCTAAGTCATTGGTTTGACTGGGCCAGGGTTCGAACCCATGGGTTAGAATCCACGATCTACCATATCGGGAGAGGGACGCTCAACTCATTCGGCTATTGCGTCTGATCGCTGTCAGTGGAGTTTCAGAAAGACTTTACAGTGAGGGGACTGACTGCTGCCTGTGTGAAAGGGTGGTCAGCGGTAAGACGTCTGGATAGCCGAGCTCGGACTTCCATGAGATGCTACAAGAAGCACGGATCATGAGGATGCAACCATCGATGAGCACCCACCCATGCTCTGATTGCCATGGTATTTATTTGGTGGGAGATCAATACCCGATCATCACCAGCTGTCCAGTCACATGAACCACGCTATAGAGACGTGTTCCCGCCGCCCTGCAGCCAGCTCACACTCACAGCCCCGCAGCCAATTCACCGACATTGTTGGTTGGAGTTTTATGTCCTGGCAACATCTAAGGTCATATCAGGACGGGTAATCACTTGCGACAGTGCACACACATGCCAACTTTATAATGCTGCCCCACTAGGAGACCAGGCCACCAGCACCATGACCTGATATCCCACTCACTCACATTATCCTAACTCTCGACCTTCCGCACGGGAAGCCTGCCCGTGTAGAGAGTATGACACTGGCATTAATTCGGTAGCTATCACAGAGTACAAGCAGATCGCTCAGCGTACAGCCGGCTTTATTTACCTCCATTACTATTCGTCCATTCCACCCAGCGCGACCCCGCGTCACACCATTGGCCCATCTCGTGGTACAAGCCGACCTTCACTCCCACCCCCCACCCCCCCCGTCCCCACCCACCCACTCACCCACGTACCTACTTATCAAGCCGCCGCCCCCCCCCCCCCCCCCCCCAACATGCACACACACAGGCTGTGCCTACCCCAGGGACACGGTGCGCAGGCGCACATCGATCTGCCCCGACTGACATGAGCCTGTGCATTGGCCACAGTTGTGTCACCATTGGTTAGCTCTTGGAGTTTTACGTCCTGGCAACATCTAAGGTCATATTAGGATGGGTACCGACTTGTGACAGTGCACAATCATCATGGTGACTTTATAGTGCTGCCCCACTGGGAGACCAGGCCACCAGCACCATGACCAGATATCCCACTCAGTCACATTATCCTGACACTGAACCAACCAGTCCTTGTCTTATCCTAATAATGCTGAGCGCCAGGCTAGGAAACAACAAGTATTAATTTTTAAGTCATTGGTTTCACTCGACCAGGATTCAGACGCACAACGGATGAGAAGGGTGTTCCCAGCTTGGCAAAAATACCCGCAGACCTTTACTTGGGAGTAATTTGATAGGAGGCTGCATGAATTGGGATTTTACATCCTAGTAACATCTGATTGATTGATTGGTTGGTGGTTGCTTTACGCCATGTCGGCAGCATAGGCCATATTCACGGTGAGAAATGTTTGTTTTTTGTTCAAACCATCGCTTATACATGTAAAAGCAGACAATCAATTATGTGCCAATAGACACTCATTAAATTAGAAAGCTCACAATCATATATTTGTGGTCAAGGGAAACAAATTCCCATAGAAAAAGAAAAGTTTCATTAATAATTGATCAAATTTATTTAGTAAATTATATGAGGTGGTACAGTCCAGCTGCCCTCAAAAATGTTTTCTTGTTTTACTTTAGTAAAAAGGTCATGCATACTGTCTGCAGTGTAGAATTTTTGGCGCAGGGCCAAAAAATCAACGCAACTTAGTCAAATGTGTTTGAGTGTCAGCGGGGACTGACACCCAATACATTCAGGGGGAGGTTCCCCCTTGAGCAGAAAAGCATGTGTAAGCCACGAGTGGCCAATACGGCAGCGGCTAAGGCAGATTATGACAGTCAACCTAATATATTTATCTCAGAAAATGACAAAAACTCAAAACCATCGGACTTTGTAACTTTAATCCCTGCAATGTTCAAGTGACTGAAACTTGTCAGTTGCTTGGTTGGCTGGTAGTTGGAGTTTTATGTCATGGCAACATCTAAGGTCATATCCAGACAGGTACCGACATGTGACAGTGCACACTCATTGTAGCTTTTATAGTGCTGCCACACTGGGAAATCAGGCCACCGGCACATTGGCACATAATTGATTGTCTGCTTTTACATGTTATACCCCTGTCACACTATGACGTAACGAGCGAACGTGAGCCTAATGTATTCATTTTTCGTCATTATGTTGACGTACGTTGGGTTACGTTATGATGACGTCAGAATGACGTTAGACTGACGTCGAGCTACGTCACATTACGTCGCGTTACATCGAGGTTTTGGACATGTTCAAAACTTTCGATGTACCTCAAACGTAAGGGCTTACGTTCGCCGTACGTTCTGTACACGTTCAGAGAACGTCAATGATGTTAAACAGACATTAGTCAAAAGCTGCTCACTACGTTCAACTACGTTCCACTACGTTGACCCACATTAAACCGGGTGGAAATGTCCATCCGGCGTAATGTAAATGTCAGGAGAACATCAGGAGAACGTATGTTCAACGTACGTTCAACATTTCGCCACCATGTCATGACGTATGTAACATCACGTAACGTTCTTCTGGTGATGGAATAACGTTCATAACATTCAGTGAGCGTAATAGCGTTGTCCTCTCTCGTTGAATGACGGTACCACTATGCTTTACCGATGTTACGCTCTCGTCCACTACGCTGCATCCACGTTCAACTTGTGCCCAAATTTGCATACTACGCCAAGAAGTTCAACGTTTTTCACGTTCTCCCTACGCTGATGTCACGTCGTAGTGTGACAGCCCCATAAAAGCGATGGTTTGAACAAAAAACAAACATTTCTCGCCGTGAATATGGCCTATGCTGCCGACGCGGCGAAAAGCAAGCACAAATCAATCAATCAATCAATCAAGTAACTTGTGTTTTAAATGGCCAACTATTTTTTCCAGATAGTTGAAGTGCAAACATGTGGAATTAATTTGAGCAAGCACGCCCAAAACTCCATAGGTTTCTGTTAAATTGACTCAGTATTCCCTTATATGTGGTGACACATACTTAATAATTGCAACAGTATCTAAGTTAAATATGTCAAATGAAAGCTAGATAAATGATTTGATTTTGAAAATGTGATGGTTTCAAAGGACTATGCAGCTTTAAGCCATTTAGGTCACCTTGACCTCAATTGCATATCGAACCTTTTCATCGACCATAAAGTCCTGGTAACATAGTCGTTAGTGGATGTAGGTGAACGTAGTGGAGGCTAATGTAGTTGAAAGTAGTTGAACAAGGTTGAATGTAGTTGAACACACCGGCATTCATACTTGTCCGTGATGTTAACTTGGTAATAACGTGGGTGAGCCATGATGGCTGATTTAATTTTTGGACACGTTCAAGAGAGCACTATGTTAGAGGCTGAATTTACATCTGTGATGCTAACATACTCTAGCGTACTCTAGCATACTCTATCATACTTGGACGAAGCCCTGGTCAAATAGCCATTAGTGGACGTAGGTGAACATAGTGGATGCTAACATAGTTGAACGTAGTTGAACGTACCAGCATCTCAAACGTAACGTATTTATCCATACCATAACGTTTTTATACATACCGTAACGTATTTATCCGTACCATAACGTATTTATCCGTACCGTAACATATTTATCGATACCGTAACATATTTATCCCTACCATAACGTATTTATCCATACCGTAACAAATTTATCCGTACCGTAACATATTTATCTGTACTAAAACCTACCGTACCTTAATGTATTTCAATGTAGTTTAACATACTTACACAATGTTTGACGCATGTTAGCCTCCACTACGTTCACCTAGGTTCAACTACGTCCACTAACGTGTATGTGACTGGGGCATCAGAGTATATAGAGACGTTGTCACAATTACTGACACTTAGTTTACTGTAGGTCAGACAGTGGACCACCCGACGGTGGCGCCGCGGTTGTTGAGTAATGAACTAGGGAACAGATGGAGGGATGGTTGGTTGGTTGTTGGAGGTTTACGTCCTGGCAACATCTCAGGTCATATCATTTCGGGTACCGACTTGTGACAGTGCACACTCATGCGACTTAATAGTACTGCCCCACTGGGAGACTAGACCACCAGCATTATGACCTGATATCCCACTCAGTCACATTATCCCAACACTGAGCCAACCAATCCTTGCCCTATCCTAATACAGTACAACCCCATTAAACCAAGCTCCAACCTTTTTTCGGCGGCCCGGCAAAATACTACCATTTATCATATAAAAAATGCTGTTAGACCAAAGTCGGTTAATCCAAACTATCGGTTAATCAAAACAAAATTGTCGGACCTCAGGCCACTTCCGGTACGGTTAAACCAAACTTTCATATGGTTATAAGGTCATCTGAGACCCCACCGAATTTTGTATATGATAAATGGCAGTATTTGTTTGAATTTGTTTGGATTAAACGATCGTTTGGTTTAACCGAGCTTGATTTAATGGGGTTATACTGTATGTACATAGAAAACAATAATCAAAGTGTCCACATACATTGTATATTACATGTGCAATACACTCTTACTCAAAGCCAAAGCTCGGTTAAACCAATGATGGGTTAATCCAAACAAATTTCTAGGGTCCTTTCAAGTTTGGTTTAACGGGGTTACACTGTAATGCCAAGCGCCTGGCTAGGAAACGACAAGTATCAATGACACATACGGAGTTGCCGGGGTGCTGGAGTCTGGTCCCGCCTCGGGTGTTGCTGGTAAAGGACCTGTCACACTACACCTTGCGACAACCTTGCGACCACTTTGTAACCAAAAGCTGATGTCCTCCTTGTGACCAAAGGAAAATAAGGTGGGGAAAAACAATGGTCGGCGACTGGTCACCGACCGGTCACAAGCAATGAAAATGGTCTCCGACATCTGGGTGATTATTTTGGTCGCAAGGAGATTTTTGGCGCAGCATCTGCAAAACCTCCTTGCAACCAAAATGGTCGCCTGCAGGTCGCTGTCGACCACTCGCTGACCTCTTCACGACCATCCCTTGTTGGTGGTCGCAAAGTGGTCGCAAGTGATCACAAGCGTAGTGTGACTCGGGTATAAGGCTGGCTGGTACCGGCGATACGTGAAGGTGTACGGCAGATCGGGCAGCGGTTCGATGCTCTAAATCAATGCTACGTATTATACATGGGGGCGACAGTTACTCGCCATCCCTGGTCTTGGAATGCCGCCTCTCGGTCTGTCTGCAGCCTGTCTGACGTGTTTGTTCAGTGAGAACCAGATACAAGATTCACCCCGTGTAACAGAGGTGAAAACCAACCCATTAGACAAACTGGTGAAGAATATCGACATGCTGGTTTAATTAAAGTGGCATAGTCCGATGGTTTTGAGTTTCTCTCATTTTCTGAGATAAACATATAAGGTTGTTCATTATAATCTACCTTACTTTAGTTTGAAATAACTCTTATTTTAAATCGCTAACTTAGAAATGGAAACATGCTAAATTAATTTTGGCAGGCTTGCCAACACTCTATCACCATAGGCTTCTGCAGGTTATATTAATTGACCCAGTTTCAAACATGTTAGATATGTAGGAACAATCTAGATATTTTTTTTGGTTTTGAAAATTCTATGTTTTCATCGGACTATGCAGCTTTAGCTGAATGGATAAATTCTTAATTTTAAGAAGCAAAATATATTCTTTATATATGCCTTCATATTTACCCGCTACTTGTGAGTTGAAAAATATAATAAAACATGTAGTTTAAGGAACTGTAAAAGTGAAATCGATGGCTTTCGATCACTGCCATCCTGTCTTTTTGCATTCTCTCTCATTTCACCAACTCTGGGACGATATGAGTAGCCATTTGATACTGGAACGAGTGATTCTACTTCCTGTTCCATACTAAAGCTATTTTCGCCCATATTTAGACTACGTTGTCGTTCACCCCTCTACTGCAAGTACGGGGTGAATCTTTTATCTAAGTTTGTTTGTTGTTGTTTACATCCTAGCAACATCTAAGGTCATATCAGGATGGGTACCGACTTATGATAGTGTGCACTCATGGCGACTTTATAGTGCTGCCCCACTGGGAAATCAAGCCACTGGCACCATGACCCGATGTCCCACTCAGTCACATTATCCTGACACTGAGCTAACCAGTCCTTGCCCTATCCTATTAATGCCAAGCGCCAGGCTAGGAAGCGACAAGTACCAATTTTAAAGTCATTGGTTTGACTCGACCGGGAACCGAACTCCCGACCTTCCACTCGCGAGGCCCACGCTCTACTGATTAGGCCACCGCGCCCGGTTTTATCTAAGTTAGAACCCACTGTAAAAAACTCAAGTCATATCACCCTAGTCGGGGTCCTTCTGTGGGGTTGTACTGCACACAACCATGCAACAATTCATATCAATATTTTATATACGTAATATGATAATAGTTTAATACATGCGTATAAATATGAAGGCATATATAAAGAATATATATATATATGTGTGTGCTCTATAATCTATTATGGGAATATAAACAATGACACTAACTCTCTTCAGTTTGCTCTAGTATTGTAATGGCCCACGGCCCTCCGACTCTCACTCACACAGTTACTCACGGAAGAACACCAAGATTCAATTAGAGTACTCTTCAACTTGGTTTATTGAACCATCTGCTCTCCGCAGCGTCAGTAGTTGTCTAACCCACCCCCTGACTCGCCAGATCCCACATCGACTCTATAGGTGTGGGGGGTGGGGGGGGGGGGGGGGTCAGCCACCTGCAGTAGAGGGCAGCCCAGTTGGGGTCTGCCCGGTGGCTACCCGTGCCGCCACCTGGTGCAGTATAGTGGTACTGCGCTGGAGAACGGCGTAGTCTCCGCTGCTACCGCGTGGTAGTAGAGCTCATGTACAGACTACTACAGTATTATATACCATATACTATCGAGGCTCAACCCCATGCTGCATATAGTTCCAGATTCGGTCACACCGGAGCTACTAGTCCTAGGCTTTGACACTGGTATGACAGCTGTGTCTAGTCGGTATCGCCTCCAGACCCACTCGGAAGGTCATATCCATGCATAGGTGTATATATATCTGTGTATATATATCTGGACCTTTAATCTGATGGAACATTCTAATAAAGTCAGCACCTTCTGGCTCCTCTTACTCAGTACTTCGAACTCCCGACCTTGTGGCATGTGATATGTCAAGGACCACCAGCGGGATGCCCAATGGAAGGTAACCATGCCAAAAGTAGCCAGATAGCACACCCCACAGCTGCGTACAAGCCTATGATATGTAAATAGGAGTAGGCTAGTCGAGTAGTAAGAGTAGAAAAAATAAAACACATATATGCCAAGAAAATCCAAAAAAATTAACATAGACTACTAACCAGACCAACCAACTATCTATCTGCTGCTGAAATGCAGGCAATCAAATACCTTATCAGCAGCTACTGTGTGATAAATTAACACCAACACTACAGCTGGCCAGCATTGAAAACAAGCCTGAATACCCAGGCTTAAATGCTATGGACAGTATAAATACAGCCTCAATAAAAAAACTAAAAAAACAAAAAAAACTCCACCGTTGCTTCATGTTCTTTATGATCTTAGGCTCTGAGATAGAGGATGGAGCTTTGCACTTTGCAGCTCCCCCCCCCCCTAATCCTCACCCGAGCCCTCGTCACATAGCTGTTAGTGGACGTAGTTGAACGTAGTGGATGCTACCGTAGTTGAACGTAGTTGAACGTAGTTGAACGTAGTTGGACGTAGTTGAACGTAGTTGGACGTAGTTGAACGTAGTTGAACGTAGTTGAACGTAGTTGAACGTAGTTGAACATAGTTGAACGTAGTTGAACGTAGTTGAACATACCGGCATCCGTACTTGTCCGTGATGTTAACTTGGTAATAACGTGGGTGAGCTGTGATCTCCGATTTAAGTTTTTGACATGTTCAAAACAGCGGTACGTTAGAGGCTGAATTTGCATCCGTGATGCTAA
Organism: Branchipolynoe longqiensis; assembly: GCA_030323885.1. Classification (NCBI taxonomy): domain Eukaryota; kingdom Metazoa; phylum Annelida; class Polychaeta; order Phyllodocida; family Polynoidae; genus Branchipolynoe; species Branchipolynoe longqiensis. Next base: position 113,044,522 of record CM059188.1, read on the forward strand.
CATACTCTAGCATACTCTAACATACTCTAGTATGCTCTAGCATACTCTAGCATACTTGGATGAAGCTCTGGTCACATAGCCATTAGTGGATGTAGGTGAACATAGTGGAGGCTAACATAGTTGAACGTAGTTGAAATGTAGTTGAACGTAGTTGAATGTACCGGCATCTGTACCGGGACTTATTTATCCATACCATAACGTATTTATCCATACCAAAACATACTTACACCACATTTTACCCACATTAATCTATCCTACAGATCACTAGGTCCACTAACGGCTATGTGACTTGGCCTTTAGAGTATGTGTGCTCTTCTGACTCTTACTCAGAGATTGTGCAAGTGGAGTTTAGCACAGTTTGTTGCTCCACTAATTCTTCAATCTTATCTTCCACTTAAACCAGACGCGGTGGCCGATTTGATAGAGCGCAGGCTTCCAGTGCGGAAGTTCGAGAGTTCGAATTCCAGCCGAGTCAAACCAATAAGTTATCAAATTGATACTTGTCGCTACTTAGTCTGGCGCTTAGCATGAATAGGGTAGTACAAGGACTGATTAGCTCAGTAGCGTGATAATGTGACTGAGTGGAAAATCAGGTCATGGTGCTAGCGGCCAGGTCTGCCAATGGGGCAGCACTAAAAAGTCGCCATGACTGCGCACTGTCACAACTCAGTACTCGTCCTGATATGACCTTAGATGTCGCCAGGAATTCCGGGCGCAAGTGACAGTGGCAACGGTGGGAGTTAAGGTCGGGGGCTGGTGGCGCCACCAGTACCCGTATAAGTAAGGAGCAAATACATGAAAAGTGCCCATTGGTTAATAATATAATAATAATGTGGTATTTTCTGTGGCAGAGTGGTTAGAGTGACTGAGGTCTGGTTCGATTCCCCCTCCCCCCTCCCCCCACCTCTGCCAATTTGGATTTCCACCGCTGTGTATAACTTACAGTGTCATCAAAGGCCAGTTGCTCTCATACCATGTCTATGTGGTGTGGGAGGTAAAAATCCCTTGGGTCGGTAAAAGTGTAGGCTCAGGCTTTCTATCGACAAACTGTCTAATGGTGAAAACAAGTCTATTCAGACTTATCCATGATAGGCAGTATAAATCTTCAAGAAAAGAAAATGCAATAATAATATAATATAACAATATAATAGAATAATCTCTTCCGCGACTTAATACTCACATAATGCGTATACATCACATATATTCACATGCTTATATACATACACAAATAAATACTAATCTGCATAGCATTGACTAAATCCAGATAAGAACAATCAGGGATTGGGTACCGGTTCATTAGAGCAGAGAATATAAGCAGAGAGATGAATACAATATTTGAACAACGCCCACCATTAAAAGGGGGGGGGGGGACATACCTCCGAAATTGCACCAGGGCATATTTAAGTTGGGAACTGCAGCATAAGTACTACACACAATTGCTCTGCAGACGTCATTGGAAGCTGTGCCACAATGCCAAGCCATCGGCATTTCATAATTAGTCTTCGGACAACGCTAGGCATATCTCTTTGTGATTAAATACACTGTGTCAGAGCCACTGGACTGAAGTGGGTCATATCGCGTCCCATCGGGAGAAGTCGCCATCAATGCAGTGGATACAGACAGATGAATGATTACATCATCAGACATTGTGCAGTCAGCAATGATGTATGATGCGTCTCTATAAGGCCAAATAAAAATAAAAATTGGTGATCGTCCTGGCCTGTGCCTGAAAGGTCGCCCGCCCCTGACTTATTTTTAATCTTTAAAATTAAAAAAACAACTTTTTAAAATGCTAGTTCGGGCTAGAACTACATGATATAATGAATTTCTAAATGAGAACCCCCTCCTGATGTGATCTTAGATGTTGTCAGGACATAAAACTCCAACGACCAATCAAAATGAGTATACTAGTCCAGCAGTGGAGTAGGCCTACCTCAAATGGCTTGTTAAAGTTTTTTTCTCTTTTGATTATTCAAATAAATGGTTTCTGTGAATAATTACATGTGGGTGTGAAGTTCTCACCCTTGGGCAATTTGAGATATTCAAGATGGCCACCATGGGAGTCATTTCAACTAAATAAAATCAAATTTTGGCCATAACTTTGTTTTTAGGGCACATAGAGGTGTAATTTTGGTGCCTATACCCATGTTTAGGGGTACCAGCTCTCCAATGGTGCAACCTAAAACTGCCTATGTTTGTCCGCCATCTTGTAATTCAAAATGGCCACTTATTTTAACTAATTTTTTACAAAAAAGTCTGTTAGAACACATGTTCCTCGCCAATGTGAAGCCGTTTTTTGTTCTAGATTTATCATGCCGAAGTTTCAGTTATTAAATTGTGTATGTGTGAATTTATCACTGGTTAATTATTGTAATGTGCTTTAATTTCCAAGATGGCTGAAATCTATGATAACTGTCACACTACCTGACAAATATCATGATGTTCAAAATCATCCTGAAACACTTGTCGCAGTAACTGTTCTGCCAGCATCCGTAATGCCCTGACATTATCTGGAAACTTCATCCCCATAAGCATCTTGCTTAGGCCATGGAAGGCTTTCCCCAGTACCTCAACAATACCACTCCCAGCTATCAATGAGCCCACACACCCAACATAGCTCATTAGAAGATGCATTCCTCCCAACCTCAAATATAAGTTATTGAACATCGCTTGGTTCTCCCACAGGATATGCACAGCAACCCTGTACAACTGCTGATCAGCATTGTTGAGGGTTCAGCAGGTGGTTTGTTGATCATTGGTAAGTATGCTACCTGTGTCCTTGGCTGTAAAGCGTGTCCCTGTTGCCTACATATCTTTGTATTATAGCCTCCAAACTCTGGGCAATCAGGTCAGCCGAGTGTGTCTTTGAAGAATTGGAAGTCAATTTCTCTAGCTCTGTTACTTGAGACATTCCCTGAAACACACCATTCCTCTGAAAGTATGTGTCCTGGCATGTCAGGCATTGGTGGCTTCCTCCTACCATCATAATGAATGAAATCAGCCTCATCATCTTCAATGGGTAACATGCTTTCGGCATGAGTCAAGTGGTCAATAGAGTCACTAACAGATTCCTCTGGAAGCTTTTCAGGCTGTGTGAGTATCATTGCTAATGAATGGGTCGATAACTTACCATTTGGTGAACTAATATCTGTGTCAAAGTTACCCACAATAACCTGAACCATGCCATCATTTGTGCTGCTTATACCATGAAGATCGGGACTTGCTGATGCAGCTTTTGCAGCTGATTTCTTGAAACGTAGAACTTCATCATAACTACAGGTGATACCATAGTCATACATGTACCCAATTAGTGTCTTTGAATCACGCAGGAGTACACCTAACTCAACCTGGAGATCTGTTGGTTGATTCCTTATTATGGCAGCAACCATATTTCCTATCATTAGAGCACATAATGTATGTGACAGCTTTGGTGACCAGAATCTGCACTGTGTTGTACCTGTTCTGTGAGAGCCCTTTTATGTTCACCTTTAGAAAGTTGATAGGTCACAAATCTGGAAATGCAATCCATGTGATATCGAGCCTCAGCCTCAGTCACTGACGGCTGGCTCCCTCTACCCATACTTGTACCTTATTACCCCATTCATGATATTGTTCTTCACAGATGTCCAGAATATACTGCTTGTATGTTCTCTTATCAGTTGCAGATACCATTGACCGACATTGCAATGCTTCCTTCAATCTATCAGGGTGCTTGGGATCCTTGACAAGATCACATTTGTCACCACAATAAAGACATAGTTCTAGGAAATTGAATGTTGTGTCTGATCGGTGAAGCTTCTTGGTTGGTGGCTTGTGTGCTTCAACATGCTTGGGAAGGTTCGAAGTAGAGGTATAGCGTGACACACAATTCTTGTGATAGTATATTATCAGATATGGATCGACAGCGAGCTGAGGTTCAAGTTGTTCGTCTAAGTTGTCTTTATATAATTTACTTGCATGAACAACAGTATCAATTTATGAACGATCTCGATTCTTTGAACATAAGCCGGATTTACATTGATACTTGAAGTTGAAGACACACTCCTGATCACCACAACCATGCATGTATAAAACCACCAAGATGAAATATTAAAGACTATCAAACACACATACAACATATTCTTCACAAACATTTTCAGTATTATCTGACAATATTAGAACCTAATATCAAAACAAATTAGGTTCATATCGCCCCGATGTTTTGCATATGTGTTGTAGAAGTCTTTTTGTCAAAAGATGAGTTAAATTAGGTGACCATTTTGAATTACAAGATGGCGGACAAACATAGTCAGTTTTTGGTTGCACCATTGGACAGCTGGTACCCCAAAACATGGGTATAGACACCACATTTACACCTCTGTGTGCCCTAAAAACAAAGTTATGGCCAAAATTTGATTTTAATTTGTTGAAATTGCCCCATGGCAGCCATCTTGAATATCTCAAATTTCCCAAGGGTGAGAACTTCACACCCACCTGTAATTATTCACAGAAACACTATATTTGAATTAACAAAAGAGAAAAAAACTTTAACAAGCCATTTGAGGTTATGGTCATTTTGCCAATCTCACTGCCGGACTGACTATACAGTGTTCATTGTTTGACTGAAAACATGGTGATGTGTACATGAATGACATGTAATCGGTCTAGCGTGGTCCAATATAAAAAATATATATATACTGGAAAAAAACACACACACAAAAAAACCGCCTGTCCGACCATAATTTGTGTGATCAAATTGATGATCACCAAATTTTGTATATTTAGCCTAACTAATGCTTTGTCAATGGTAAAATCGACCAATGATAATGGCATTGGCTACAGTAATTTGCATATTACCATCGCATATTTACTTGGGGAAGTATTGGCTTGAGTCATGCGCAGTGATACATAGAGTATTGCTAGTTGCTCACACTCTGAGGACACAATGCGTGGCTGCGCAGCCGTAGTGCGGGTTATCAGATTCCAGTGCAGCTTTCAATGCCTCTTAATCATCATTTAACCAGAAAGCACCCTCTGCACGCACTAAACCGGGCGCAGTGGCCTAATCGGTAGAACGCAGGCTTCGCATGCAGAAGGTCTAGAGTTCAGTTCCCGGTTGAGCCAAACCAATGACTTATATAATTGATGCTTGTTGCTTCCTAGCCTGATGCTAGGCATTATTAGGATAGGGCAAGGACTGGTTTACACAGTATCAGGATAATGTGACTGAATGGGATATCGGGTCATGGTGCCGGCGGCCTGATTTCCCAGTGGGGCAGCACAATAAAATTGCCATGAATGCGCACTGTCACAAGTCTGTACCCGTCTGGATATGACCTTAGATGTTGCCAGGATGTAAAACTCCAACAACCAACCAACCAACCATCCAGCCAAGTCAGCTTGGTGCACGACTTTAATGAGAGGCTGATAGCTTAGTTCCCCCCCCCCCACCCCATCTTCCATTCGTACAACAAAGACTCCAGCATCATGTACCACCATCGCCCACCACCACCACCACCGCCACCACCATCACCCACCACCACCACCACCACCGCGCGAAGTGAATAGAACCCCCTTAATGTCCGGCGCCATTTTGTTTGATTCCACTTGGCCAACGCCTGCATCCGGGAACCACCATCGACCCGCGTCCACCCAGCGTAGCACCAACCAATGTGCTTTCGGTGTTCCACCCGCCTGAGTCTCCCCAGCTGCCGGCCCCCCCCCCCCCGCCCCCCCCCCCCCCCCCAGCCCTACCTCCCGGCCGCACCCCCCGCCGGCCGGCCCTCCTAGCCGCACCCCCCGGCGGCCCGCCCAGCCCCACCTCCCGGCTGAACCCCCCCTCCCGCTCCCTCCCAGCCGCACCTCTCCGCCGGCCTGTCCGCCACCCCTGCCCGGTGCCCTTACCAGCCACCCCCGTTGCCAGCCTCCCCTGCCCAGCTCCCCTACCCGCTTCCCTGCCACTGCCCTTGCCACCACGAACCCCTGCACGCCGACCCTCCCCATCCCTCTGGTACTCCTGGTCACCGCCGATGCCTTTCGCCTTTTCCCGCTGCCAATGAGAAACTTCCCCCATGTCCCAATGAAAACTCTCCCATGACCCTTGACACCCTCCCAAACCGTCCCTACCCCTCCACATCCTCCTAACCCCTTCCACTTCCTCTCAATCCCTACACTACCCCTCCCCTACCCCTCCAAACCTCCCACCCCATCCGCTACCCATCCAAACCCTCCCTACCACTCCAACCCCAACACTACCCTCTTAACCCTGACAATACCCTCCTAATCCCAACACTACCTTCCTAATCCCTACACTACCCTCCTAACCCCAACAATACCCTCCTAACCCCAACATTACCTTCCCAATCCCAACAATACCTTCCAATCCCAACACTACCCTCTTAGTCTTAACCCCACCAATACCCTCCTAACCCGAACACTACCTTCCTAACCCCAACACTACCCTCCTAACCCCAATAGTACCCTCCTAACCCCAACACTACCCTCCTAACCCCAACAATACCCTCATAACCCCAACACTACCCTCCACACCCCAATAGTACCCTCCTAACCCCAACACTACCCTCCTAACCCCAACAATACCCTCCTAACCCCAACACTACCCTCCTAACCCCGCCACTACCTTCCTAACCCCAACAGTACCTTCCTAACCCCAACACTACCCTCCTAACCCCAACACTACCTTCCCAATCCCAACACTACCGACCTAATCCCAAACTACGTTACCAACCCCAACAATACTCTCCTAACCCCAACACTACCTTCCTAATCCCAAGACTACCCTCCTAACCCCAACACTACCCTCCTAATCCCAACACTACCTTCCTACCCCCAACAATACCCTCCTAACCCCAACAATACCCTCCTAACCCCAACAATACTCTCCTAACCCCAACAATACCCTCCTAACCCCAACACTACCGTCCTAATCCCAAAACTACGTAACCACCCCCTACAGTACCTTCAAACAACCCCTACAGTACCTTCAACCCCTAACCCCTACGGTACCTTCAACAATTCTGACAGTACGCTCCTAACCCCAACAGTACCCTCCTAATCCCAACACTACCCTCCTAACCCCAACACTACCTTCCTAACCCCAACACTACCTTACCAACCCCAACACTACCTTACCAACCCCAACACTACCTTCATAACCCCAACACTACCCTCCTAACCCCAACACTACCTTCCCAATCCCAACACTACCTTACCAACCCCAACACTACCCTCCCAACCCCTACCCAACCCTATCACATGCCTTCCGACCCATCCTGATCCTACATGCCCATTTACTTCTTCCCCATCCTTTCAGACCAACCCCAAATTCTGCACAAACCCTACACCACCACAGACAACAGACAACAGGCTTTCCAGCTCTTCCTAGACACTCACCCTCAGTTATCCTACCCGCCCCACCTCCGTCGGCATTCACGCCAGGTGCGGTGGCCTAATCGGTAGAGCGCGGACCACGCGTGCGGGAGATCGGGAGTTCGATTCCCTATCGAGTCAAACCAATGACCTATCAAATTGATACTTGTCGCTTCCTAGCCTGGTGCTCGGCATTAATATGATAGGCCAAGGACTGGTTAGCTCAGTGTCAGGTTAATGTAACTGAGTGGGATATCGGGTCATGGTGCCAGAGGCTGGATTTCCCAGTGGGGCAGCACTATAAATTCACCATGAGTGCGCACTGTCACAAGTCGGTACCCATCCTGATATGACCTTAGATGTTACCAGGACGTAAAACTAACCAACCTACAGTTGGCATTCCCCTTTCAAGCTCCCGCCAAATGTGTCTACACCAATCCCCTTCGCCATAAAGATAGCGTGAGATTACTATAGTAGGAAGCCTAAGTTGTGGACCCATAAAAGAACCATCACCCTACCAAATGTATTTGTAACACATCACGAACACTGCAACTGCCATACGCAAGGTGGAAACGAGTTTCTGTATTTTAAATAACCAATCATTTAAAGATGAAGCCAAAGATTGTGTGTGAATCAAACCTTCAGTAACCACAGTAAAATGTGTGTGTGTACATTAGTTGATTAAGCAGGGGAAATTTCAATCGCGGACAATTGGTCTTCCTCATTCCCCTGCTCGTTGTAATATCCCATTAATGCAGAGTGCCAGGCTCGGTAACGACAAGTATCAACTTTTAAGTCATTGCTTTGACTCGGCCAGAGTTCGAACCCGAAAGTTCGAATCCCATGACCTACTAGAACGAGAGGCGGATGCTCAACTCATTCGGTCATCGCGTCTGGTTAATAATGTTTTAAATATAGTGATTAAGATGTAAAATATGATATGTCATAGATGAACAAATATCTAAGCCACACTGCTAATGCCTGTTTTCAAGTATATGACAATTAGAAACAGTTTTGATGACCGAATGAGTTGAGCGTCCGTCTCCCGTTTTGGTATGTTATGGGATTCGAACCCATTGGTTCGAACCCTGATCGAGTCAAACCAATGACTTAAAAATGTATACTTGTTGCTTCCTAGCGTGACACTTGGCATTACTAGGATAGGACAAAGAGCAGTGGAATGAGGAAGACCAATCGTCGGCGATTGAAATTTCCCCCGCTTAATCAACTAAAGTACCCCCCCACCCCAAGTGTGATTCCACATAAAATCAGAGAAGTACTTAAGGATTACAAGCCATAGAGTGGTGAATGTTGATACAATCATCATGCCGACATCTGTCTGTCACACACTTAAGAGAAGAATTGGGAAACATAATAAAGGCACTGGATACACATGAGTCTGGCTGTGCCATGATCATGCTGCCTGCACTGACACACGCATCCTGTATGCGCGCGCACCTGTCAGGCAGACGCACACCCTGTGCATGCCATTGTGTGGGGCTGGAGAGGGGTGGGAGTGGGGTGGGTGTGGTGTGAGTGTGGTGTGGGAGTGGTGTGGGAGTGGTGTGGGAATAGGGTGTGTGCGTCAACTGTACTATGGAAGTGTACCCAGTTCCTGATTCCAATTCTGACATCAGAATATTGTTACTACAGTCCTTGTCCAATCTCATCTGAAGGAATATTTGATCAAAGGATAATGATAGAATTTATTTAAACGTCTAGAATATGTGATGCATAAAGGCCCTGTCACACTACGACGTAACGATGTCAGCGTAGGGAGAACGTGAAGAACATTGAACTTCTCGGCGTAGTATGCAAATTTGGGCACAAGTTGAACGTGGATGCAGCGTAGTTGACGAGAGTGTAACGTCGGTAAAGTGTAGTGATAGCATCATTCAACGAGAGAGGACAACGTAATGATGCTCACGGAACGTTATGTACGTTATTCCATCGCCAGAACTATGTTGCTTTATGTTACGTGACGTTATATACGTCATGACACGGTGGCGAAACGCTGAATGTACATTGGACGTACGTTTGGCATACATTCTCCTGACGTTCTCCTGATGTTCACCTGACATTCCCATTACACCGCGTGGACATTTCCACCGGCTTTAATGTGGGTCAACGTAGTGGAACGTAGTGAGCAGCATTTGACTAACGTCCGTTTAACGTCATTGACGTTCGCCAAAGGTGTACAGAACGTATGGCGAATGCAAACCCTTACGTTTGAGTTACGTCGAAAGTTTTGAACAGCTTCAAAACCTTGATGTGCGCTGATGTAACACGACGTAACGTGACGTAGCTCGATGTCAGTCTAACGTCATTCTGACATCATCATAACGTAACCCAACGTACGTCAATATAATAACGAGAAGTGACCATGTCAGGCTTACGTTGGCTCATTACATCATAGTGTAACAGGGGTATAACGTATTACTATCAGTCATATACCCAAATTAGGTACTTTAGTATAGCATTCATACTATCCCTATGTTATAGGATATAATAAGTGTTAGCAATTTTAGTAGCCAAAGATCGTCAATTATAACAGACCTGATAGCTGAAATGTTTGTAGGGGAATTAACATCTTGTCAGTATGACAGTAAAACAATTCATGTAAATCACTATATTCCCTTCGGAACAAACTACAATCACTAAATATTATAATGCATACTGGTGTGATAGGCCCTGTTGGCTGCCTGGAAGTGGATTCTCACGCATTCGACCCCCCCCCCCCCCTCCGCCCCCACGTGAAGTAGGAGGAACGAGCACGTTTGCTTTTTTTTTTTGTTTTTGTTCAAGTGTTTTTATTCCTCTGAATAACATGTTGTCAGTGCGAATGCACTGGTCTTCCAGCCCTAATCACAATTGCCTTTACACAGTAAACAAATCTACAACAATGTACAGATAGACAATTACAAGAAACTAAGCAAAACATCAGTACATGAATGATAGGTAAAGAACAAGATAAACGAAAAAGAAACATATGCGGGGAGGTAACTATGTTAAACTAGTATGCTTCCACACGTTTATTGTACAACCTCAGTTTACGTCGGCGTCCACAGCCAAGTGTCCGCCCCCTGGCCCGCTAGGTACCACGTTAGCTTCCTTGGGGGGAAATACGCTAGCCGCTTGCAGTAGCTGGCAGCCCAGTCGTGGCACTGCCCGTTGGATACCATAATTATACACACGAACACAGCAAATATAATTATGCCTCTTTATTACAATTTTAGTTCTTTCATCAGTACAGTCTCTTAGGTAGTTATGTGATGTCGATGAGGCTTAGGCACACGTATAACCCTATATTCCTTTCTTATTGTTGGGTGGGTGGGATGGCGATTTAAGGCAGTTGTTGTCCGTGTGGTTACCGTTTCGAAAGTGAAATATCTACATCCAGCAGTCGCTTTCATAGCCGAATGGCGGCGTAATTTGGTTCAGAAAAATGACAGCGGTGGAGCCGCAGTTGCCTTGTTTACTGGGCGATATATGGCGGAAATGCCGAAAAACCTGCTAGTCGGCTTTAATGGTATATTTCAGGCTAGTTCAGCAAGGAGCCGCCAGTCGGCGACATATCGGAGCAGCCTTAGTTACTGGCGCTTGGCTTTATTTGCGCGTTTAATTACCCGTAATGCCTTAGCATTACGCACAACGCCACCTGACGCAGTAAACTGCGATGGTGACGGAGCAGTCCCGGTTGTCACCATATGGTAGTGGAGCTCATGTACGGACTGTTACACTGGCATGATAAACTAATATGGATATGTGACTTTAATTTATATTGTTCTACACCTCGCCATGCCACTAGCACTGTTGCCTTTTCAAATTATAAACCCCTTACTGTTGTAGATTGATATTATCCATACATAAAGATAAATGGTAAATAATGCACTATAAAAAAAGTATAATCTCAACATCTACACATCAACATTGTTAGCTTAATAAATCAAATTAAAGTAATTTAACAATTGCTTTATCGTCCTGCTATGGGGTTTGAGCGTTGGGTAATTGACCTGGATTCTGTATTTCGCTGTGGTCCATGACCAGGCGTTTTTTCAAAGCAATTAACTAGAGTATCATATATAAATACCTGCGCACCACTCTAGGTTCAACACTAGACTTAAATCAGCAAATCTGCAACCTATATCTACATCTTTCCTTGAAAGTAATCATCTTCCGAAAAATGAGAGAATGCATCAGTGAGAACACAGCCCTTCTCTATAAGGCTGTGTATCCATAGACACTTCCCTTGTGTCATCATCATCATCATGCTGTCGGTCGCGATGCGACAAAGACTGCTTTCATTACTTGACTGCCGCTCTCCTTATAGCTCTCTGCTGTGAGAGTTGCGTCCATGAGTCGGTCTTAAGCCGTGTTCAAATGGGCAAGTTTAGGCCGAACTAGATAACGCGAACTAGATGAGGCGAACTATTGTCTTGTCCACACACGGAGCGGTTTAAGGCGGAAATCGATATCTGCACATGAGCAAGTCCAGACTAACCAGCGCCAGTTTCGCTAAGTCGACGTCGGCACGAGAGAGTGTGGGTTCGACCTAGATCTGTTTCGACTGAAACCCTAAAAATAAATGATTAAAAAAATATCTGTGCACCTCTAGCCGGTTCATAGACCAAATTATATTATATAGTGTGACATGCTTAATCCGCTTCAAGTAAACCGCTACCGTCCACACAAGCAAGGTGGGCCAACTTAAGCTAGTTCAGTTCATCTGGACTACCTCGCAACGTGGTTTACTTGAAGTGAATTCGTTGAGGCGAATCAGCCCTAATCCGCCTTAAGGTCGCGTCCACATGGCGAATGTGAGCCGAACTAGACTAGGCAAATTAGTTGAGGTGACTTAACTCCCGTGTGTGAACAAGGCTTTAATGTCTCTCAGCTTCAAGTTTCTCTTGATGGTATCCTTGAACCAGAGACGAGGGCGCCCTCTCTGTGTGTAACCAGAAGACAGTTGAGAATAGAGGATCTGCTTTGGTCCCAAAGCAGATCCCTTGTGTAGTGTTCGCTTATTCTGTGTTCGCTTGTGACTTGGTTACACATCACATAGACAATGAACATGTTCATTCTCGATGTTCCTGGTCAGTACAGCACATGTGCCGTGCACAAGGCCATACAGTCCCTGGGTCCAACCTATGGGAACGGCCTCTAAGCAAAACAGGTTCATTGTTTGTGTGGTGCATCTAACAAGGTTACAAGCAAACACAGAACAAGGGAACACTCCACAAGGGAATAGTCTATGGATAGACGGCCTTAGACTACAATAACATACTCTACATCTTACTAACCAAACAACAGGAGGGCATGCTCCAAAATATACAGAACAGAAAACTCACACCTGTGTTGAAGGGCAAAATACAAAGTGTCAATGGCATGTATCATCATCATCATCATGCTGTCGGTCGCGATGCGACAAAGACTGCTTTCATTACTTGACTGCCACTCTCCATTTAGATCTCTGCTGTGAGAGTGATGTCATTTCATGAAAGCTGCCTGCAGAAGTGTTGAAGTGCTGCTGGCTTTTGCAAGTTACCAGCGGCAATCTCGGGGAGCAAATAGAGGTTTCACACTGGCAAGAACATGTCCAGACAGGCACAAAACTATTTGTCCTTGCAGTGGCTGGTCGGGAGATGTTGGGAGTTCCATATATCAACCGCCCTTAATGCTGCCACAGTGACATGGTTTTCTGTTTAGGGTTTGCTCCCTTAGCCTTCGGTTCTGTCAAGAACCTGTACCACAAGGCAGAGGTTTACAACTCTGCAGGGCAGGGGCGTCAAACTCCCTGAGGTATTGCAATACCTGCAATACCTGCATACCCGCCCGGAGGTGGCTGGCATGTATACCAGAGCAAATCGCTCTTCTCATGACCAAAGGAAGAATACACACCTACTGTTGTAGATTTAAGTGCATCTTGACACATTCATACTTATAATGTAAATATCGGCAATACATATAGCCAGTAGATCAGTGCCTCGCCATTGAAAAAAAGTGTATATTCTGATGAATAAAAAAGAAAAAGAAAAGATGACAATGCATCTTGCTCGCAGTTGAGTATTTCCTCATAAGCCACACATGAATCAAATACTTGACTGAGACGAAGTACTTTCCGCCAACCAACTGATCAATTGGCCATAGCTGAACAAAAATAATTCAGCAGAAATAGTCTCTTGTCGGAAAGCGGAAATAGCAATAATTGGCAGCGTGTCACCGTCTGGCAAAACAGGACAGACGCTCGGCCGTGATGGGGACGCTGGGAGGAGGGCGATGGGAGGCGGGAGGCGGGAGGCGGGAGGAGGGAGGGGGAGGAGAGGAGGGAGGAGGGTGGAGAGGAGTAGATGAAGGGAGGAGGGAGGAGGGAGGAGGGAGGAGGGAGGAGGGAGGAGGGAGGAGAGGAGGGTGGAGGAGGGAGGAGCGAGGAGGGAGAAGGGAGGAGGGAGGAGGTAGGAGGGAGGAGGGAGGAGGGAGGAGGGAGGAGGGAGGAGGGAGGACGACGACGGGCGGGGGGTGGCGGGCGGGGGACGAGGGGAAGGTGGAGGGCGGCGGGCGGCGGGCGGCGGGTGGCGGGCGACGGGCGACGGGCGACGGGCAGTGAGAGGCAGGCGGCCGTAGGAGGGCGGCGGGCGGCAGGCGGCGGGCGGCAGGCGGCGGGCGGCGGGCGGCGGGCGGAGGGCGACGGATGAGCTGAAGGCGACCGGAGGCAGTGATAACATGTGTACAGGTGAGGAGCTGCTCGATGTGTGTGTGAGGGGCGGGGGTCAGGGTGGGGGTGGGGTGCGGGGTGACGTCACAGTGAGGCGATCCATGATGACTGGTTCCCGGCGTGCTGCCAGGTTGGGTCCTTATCTACAAAACCTTTAGTCATAAACAATGCCCAGTCCATGTTGACCATATGGATAATGCGGTGCTTGACACCCATAGACATTTAGACCACTATCACACACAGACTGGCCGGGCCCGGGGTCAGTGGCCATGGTGCCAATGTGCAGGGTGCACTGCGGTGTCGGAACGCGATAGTGAAGGGGGGGGGGGTGGGGGGGGAGGGCGGGTGGAGGGTGACGGATGAGCTAAAGGCGACCGGAGGCAGTGATAACATGTGTACAGGTGAGGAGCTGCTCCGTGTGTGTGTGAGGGGTGGGGGTGGGGTGCGGGGTGACGTCACAGTGAGGTGCTCCATGATGACTGGTTCCCGGCGTGCTGCCGGGTCCGGTCCTTATCTACAAAACCTTCAGTCACAAACAACACCCAGTCCAAGTTGACCATCCGGATAACGCTGTGCACGACACCCACAGACATTTAGACCACTATCAGTATCACACACAGACTGCCCGGGCCCGGGGTCAGTGGCCGTGATGGAGAGGTGAGGGGCGTACTGTGATGTGGGAGGGCGGGGGATGGGTGAGGGGGACAGCCGGGGGAGGGGTGTTTGGGGGAGGGAGAAGGCATGTGTTCAGTCTCAAGGCAGCTGCAAAATAACCACGGCACCTGCGAAGCTGCACTTCGGGTATGGATTAAATCGGAAGCTTAATTCTGGGAGCCAAGTCATATTGGCTCTAAACATATATTATGGAGACCAAATATTCTGAAGAAAAGAAAAAGGCACAAGACAGTGGCAAAAACCGTTTTAATTAACGACACATCTAGAGCACATTGATTTTTATCATTGGCTATTGGATGTTAAACATTTGATCATTCTGACACATTTCTTTAGAGGAAACCTGCTGCCACCATATAGGCTACTCTTTCTGATAAGCAGCAAGGGGTCTTTTATATGCACTTTCCCACAGACAGGACATCACATACCACAGCCTTTGATGAACCAGTTGTGGACCACTGATTGGGTCCACTAAGCAGGATCGATCGGATGACCGACACCTACGCAGCTGGACACGCTACTGCCTGAGCTATGTACCGCTCCTAAAAACACTTATGCATTCAAACTCATGTGTAGGATGTTTTTAATTGGCATTTATTGACATTTTTCGGGAGTATTTGGTCTGCATTATAAATTATTGTAGCTGAGTTCGATGTAGGGTTGAATGTCCTGGGTTTCTTTTGTGGGTTTTATTGTGGGGGGGGGGGGAGTTCTAAATTCTCAATGTTTGGAAGTAATCTACAAGCCCCTAAACTGTCACATTGAACGCCTTGTCATATATGATGTGACCAAATGCTTTTACTTGTTCAAAACTGATCATAAGACCGTCTGTATTACCGACTTGTATCGGATTAACCATCTCATGTATTCATGATCTCTGGTGATACTGAGGCATAGGGCTTGTACACTAGTCCGTAGCCACCCTCCTCAGTTATTGCTCGATATGGAGTTTGATGCCCGAGACCTCTGGAATGTGTATCAACCGAGTCATTTCAGAGAGGGAACGGACTCAAGCAGGACACAACACTATGAAGCACTAACTAAATGAGTTTACCTTTCAAAATTTAGCTATTTTGATCAGTAGACACTGAAATTCATATGTAGACACTAAAATCCATATGAAAAAGAAAATCATATATAGGGTTCTAAATTTTGGAGATAGTGGGGTTCGAACCCTGGTCGAGTCAAACCAACGACTTAAAAATTGATACATGTCGCTTTCTAGCCAGGCACTCGGCATCATTAGAATAGGGCAAGGACTGGTTGTATCAGTGTCAGGATAATGTGAATGAGTGGGATATTGGGTCATGGTGCTGGTGGCCTGATTTCCCAGTGGGCAGCACTATAAAGTCGCCATGAGTGTGCACTGTCACAAGTCCGTACCCGTCCTGATATGGCATTAGATGTGACCAGGATGTAAAACTCCAACAACCAACCAACTATATAGGCTCTCAATACCAAAAGTAATAACAGACAGACCAGTTCCATAACAGTTTTTATTAGACAATTCAAGGCTTTTGGGTAATTCAACGAAAAGCGGCAATACAGAATGCGTTAACATCACACTAATTCGACTGTTTTTTCTTTCTTTTTGTTGAAGATTTATACTGCCTATCATGGATAAGCCTGAATAGACTTGTTTTCACCATTAGACAGTTTGTCGATAGAAAGCCTGAGTCTACGCTTTTTCCGACCCAAGGGATTTTTAACCTCCCACACCACATAGACATGGTATGAGAGCAACTGGCCTTTGATGTCGCTGTAAGTTATACACAGTGGTGGAAATCCAAATTAGCAGAGGTGGGGGCATGGGGAATCGAACCACCGATCTTCAGATTAGGATTCCGACCTAGAAAAAAGTCAGACAGTCTAACCACTCCGCCACAGAGAACACCAAAATGTAGTAACAACAAAATAATAAGCTTATTATTTGGATCTAGGCATACAGAAAAATAACACAAGTATGATTGGTTGAGAACGCCGACTCTGGTTGGCCGTACAATAATAACCTAACGATTTTAAATTCAGATTAAGCAAAAATCTTAAAGGTGCATAGTCCGATGAAAACATCAAATTGTCAAAACCAAAACAAATATCTACATTTGATCCTAGATATCTAACTTAGATACTTAGTAAATATTTGTCGCCACATAGAAGTGAATACTAAGTCAATTTAATATAATCTGTCACTGCAGAAGTCTAAGGTGTCAGAGTTTTGGTGTGCTTGCCAACATTAATTGTGCATGGTTGTACTTCAATTATCTGAAAAGTTAGCAATTTAAATTAAAAATTACTACAAACTAAAGTAAGGTAGATTATAGTGATCAGCTTAATATATTTATCTCATAAAATGACAGAAACTCAAAATCATCGGACTATGCACCTTTAAATATAATTGTATTTGAAGAAATAAAAGAAAACTAGCGACAGTCAATTACTAAGAAGTGGTATTGGTTTGGCCAGTTTAATTTAAATCTTATCAGACAGAGATGATGGATCTTAATAACATTGTAGATAATGCATCATAGAGGGTTGTAAAATGTTCCGATATAATGCATGAGGATCTATGTGAAATGACTATAATAAATTGCAAACTGTCTATATAATGGTAAATGGTGATATATAAAAACCAAAGGCATATGAGGGATATGTGGAGTTGGTAAGCTATTACTCATTAGGTATAGAAATTGTATAGTAAAATAGTCTTTGGAGGAGTGTCACTTCCTAGAAATACTCTTTGGAAGAGTCACCTCACATACCCCCTCCCCCCATGGTGTTATTTATGGATCATTGGCCACCACAAGGCACTGTAGCCAGCATAACAAGGCCTTGGATACAGCAGATTGTACTCTGATTGGTGGATCGAACCATGTGACCACTGCCATGTTGGATTCTAGAAAACCTATATAAAGTAATAAATGAAGGAGTCTCACTCTCCTACTTTCACTCTTCACCTACTTTCCTTCATTACCTGTATTGCTTTCCCTTGGCTTGTCCACACCACCCACACCACCAGCCGGCGACTTTACAGGGTGTCAAAATAGGATACTTAGTTTGAACTATATTTGACAATGCGCACTGATGTACCCCGACATGCTCTTCTTAAGACCTAACACCCCAATCACACACTCACTCACACACGTAGGCCTACATACTGCATGTGAATCAACATATTGCAATGCCACCAAACATGTTGAATAAGGCTGATGAGACCAGAACCCACTGCCTCAATTTGCACTCAAAGGCGAATATACATCTAATTTAGCAAATTATGCAAATATTAGCGCTGTTTCAGTTATTATAAAGCAGCGCTCTTAGGGGATCAATACGAATCCTATGAATACAGATGCAATGAATATAACACGAAGTCGCCATGACACCGGACGCGGTGGCCGAATTGGTAGAGCGCGGGCCTCGCGTGCGGAAGGTCGGGAGGTCGGTTCCCAGTCGAGTCAAACCAATGACTTTGAAATTGATACTTGTCGCTTCCTAACCTGGCGCTCGGCATTAATTGGATAAGGCAAAGGACTGGTTAGCTCACTATCAGTATGATGTGACTGAGTGGGATATCGGATCATGATGCCGGCAGCCTGATTTCCCAGTGGGGTATCACTATAAAGGTGCCATGAGTGTGCACTGTCACAAGTCGGTACCCGTCCTGGTATGACCTTAGATGTTGCCAGGACGTAAAACTCCAACAACCAACCAACCAATCAAAGTCGCCATGTGCCACATACATCACCAAATGAACGGACGAGCAGGATATCGATCCGAACAGAAGGTTTTACTATAACACAAAAGTTACTTACTATCAGTGTATGCTACACTGAACCTCAACAGTGCCCGACTCAACCAGCAAGCTACTCAGCAGTACAGGCGGCTGTCCTTCACTCCCTTGACGGGTGATACGCACAGGGCGGCCCCGGTGTCCTGATAGCGCCTATCATTTCCCATAATCCCACGCGCGCTATGTCTAGCTAGGATAGAGGTCGCCACCGCATAGCCCCACTGCTCGCGTTAGTTCTGATTCCCTACACCAGGGCATGCTGCGATCAATACGGGCCGCGATCCGACGTACCGTGTGCACAGGCGCCGTGATGGGTACCCCCCTCCCCCCCTCACCCCCACCCCCTCACCCCCCGCCCTCACCCCCCACCCCTCACCCCCTCCATTCCTCAACCCGAGGTTCTATCACTAACAAGTCTCTCCAGCTATGTCGCCCAACTCGGCTCTTTGGTTGTTGGAGTTTGTTGGAGTTTTACGTCCTTGCAACATCTATGGTCATATCAGGATGGGTATTGACTTGTGACAGTGTGCACTCATGGTGACTTCATAGTGCTGCCCTGCTGGGAAATCAGGTTGCCAGCACCATGACCCGATATCCCACTCAGTCACATTATCCTGACACTAAGCTAACCAGTCCTTGCCCTAACCTATTAATGCCAAGCACAAAGTTAGGAAGCGACAAGTATCAATTTTATAAGTCATCGGTTTGACTCGACCGCGAACGGAACTCCCGATATGACCTTAGATGTTGCCAGGACGTAAAACTCCAACAACCAACCAACCAATCCACGACCTGGGACATAGTTCCATTTCCCGGTACTACTTACTAATCCCCGTTCCCGACGCCCATGAGTCACGTGACTTTTCCACAGGGGGAACTCATCAGTTCTTCATTCAAGGCCATCACTCACTGGTCTGCGTCGGTGTCAGCGCATCATGAGGTGTCACGTGACGTTATGAGGCATGCCCGTGTGAGTTCACCGTGATTAACTTGACGTGCACTGAATGACACACAGCGGTTGGTTGGCTGGTTGTTGGAGTTTAACGTCCTTGCTACATCTAAGATCATAAATTCATATCAATTATCAGGACGTGACTCACAGCGAGAACCGGAGACATTCTGAACGGTAGAGCGCAGGATTTCCGTGGAGAAGATCTGGAATTTGATTCCCGGTCGAGTCAAACCAATGACTTACAAAATTGATACTTGTCATTCCTACATGGTGCTTGGCATTACTAGGATAGGGCAAGGACTGGTTAGCTCAGTGTCAGGATAATGTGTCTGAGTGGGATATCAGGTTATGGTGATTTCCCAGTGGGGCAGCACTATAAAGTGGCTATGAGTGTGCACTGTCACAAGTCAGTACCCATCCTGATATGACCTTAGATGTTGTCAGGATATAAAACTCCAACAGCCAACCAATCAACCGATTCTGAACAGTTGTGACTTCCGGGCTATTTATTGGCACTAATAACAGCACTGAATGTGTCAATTATTCCATGCTGCTGCAGGATATTTTAAGATTCGAACGACAACAAAAATGTGGGCAGCAACAGACGGACTAGGTACAAGATTCACCCCGTACTGCTGCAGTAGGGGTGCAAACCAACCCTATGTAAAAGGTGGCGAAAATGCGGGTCAATGAAATCAGAGCCTAATTTCACAATCTAAGAAGCAACATTTATTCTTTACATATGTATTATTAAGAGCCCGCTACCTTTGAGTTGAAAAATATAATATAATAGCTAGTTTAATCAGATTTATAAGTGAAATCTACGGCGTTCTGCAGCCGCCATCTTGTCTTTTTGCATTCTCTCTCATTCACCAACTCTGTGTTGATATAAGTAACCATTTGACACTGGTGCCAGGCATTCTACTTGTTGTTCCATACTAACGCTATTTTCGCCCGTATTTATATAAGGCTGATCTTCACCCGTGTACTACAAGTACCGGGTGAATCTGTTATCTACAGACGGACATGAACCGTAAAACACAGTCTCATTTTTAACCACCTGACACCGAGCGGCTGGGTTTTTGCAAACAAATATATAGATTAAGCACAAGTGCAACGAAAACACTATTTGCGGGCGACCGGATGCGGTGGCCGAATCGGTAGAGCAAAGGTCTCCCGTGCGGAAGGTCGGGAGTTCAATTCCCGATCGAGTCAAACCAATGGCGTGCAAAATTAGTACTTATCGCTTCCTAGCCAGCCGCTTGGCATTAATATGATAGGGCAAGGACTAATTTGCTCAGTGTCAGGATAATGTGACTGAATGGGATACAAGATCATGATGCCAGGGGCCTGGTTTTCCAGTGGGGCAGCACTATAAATTCGCCATGAGTACGCAATGTCACATTCAGTACTCGTCCTCATATGACCTTAGATGTTGCTAGGACGTAACACTCCAACAACCAACCAAGAACTCTGCGGGGTCAATATCATTTGCATACACAAAACTAAGAATGCACTCAGCTTTTATATAGGCCGCTTAGACAAAAATCGGGAACCAAATTATAATGCCTACTTTTGACCTTGCAAAAATGAAATAATGACCTAGCAAGGTTAACAGCAAGTAATATAATAGCAGTCACCATAGCCCACCTTACAACACCAAATGCGCACAGAACCAGGTGAGTTCAATGCGTTAATTTCGCTAAAATTATTTAATTACCGAATCATTAGTTGGTTGGTTGTTTTACGTCCTGGCAACATCTAAGGTCATACCAGTACATGTACTGACTTGTGACAGTGTGCACTCATGGTGAATTTATAGTACTGTTCCACTGGGAAATCAGGCCGCCGGCACCATGACCTCATATCCCACTTAGTCACATTATCCCGACACTGAGCTAATCAGTCCTTGCCCTATCCTATTAATGCAGTGCCAGGCTTGGAAGCGACAAGTGTCAATTTGAAAGATATTGGTTTGACTCGACTCGGAACTAAACTCCCGACTTTCCGCACGCGAGGCGCACATTCTACTGATTAATCCAGCATGCCCGGAGCGAATCATTAGTAAAAATGCAGTCAGCTGTCGCAGTGCCACCTGGACAGGATGTCTGGAGTGAGCATTTCTTTTTGTTAACGTCACGTGAAGAAGAGGTCACTGATTAATATCACTCAAATAAATAACTCATTTCTTCGTCTTTTGCTTTTTACCTGCTTGGAAAAGGAAAATGAGCATTCTATTTCTGATCGAATGACTGGCGGTTTTGTTGCCTACTGCCCTTGCGCCTGTACTGGCTGGCTTAGTCACAGTGCAGGCAACAACCGACAGCGCCAGTGGCAGCGCGGCGGCCATTCGAGGTACTAATTGAGTCGGCCATCCTGCTGGGCCTGGCTAAATGTCGGAAGGCGAGCCCTGGTCGAGTCAAACCAATGACTTAAAAATTGGTACTTGTCGCTTCCTAGCTTGGCAACCAGCATTATTAGGATAGGGCAAGGACTGGTTGGCTTATTGTCAGGATGATGTGACTGAGTGGGATATCATGCCATGGTGCTGGCGGCCTGGTCTCCCGGTGGGGCATCACTTATAAAGTCACCATGAGTGCGCACTGTCATAAGTCGGTACCCATCCTGATATGACATTAGATGTTGCCAGGATGTAAAACCCCAACAACCAACCAACCAGTCGTTTCCAAGAAAGACACCATTTTCGAAGATGCTAGGTTTGTCTTCACGCAAGATGAGATGAAGTCCGCCGGAAGGCAACCGAAGGAAACCGAAGACAACCGAACCGCTCACCGGAAGTTGGGCGTCCGGTGCGACTGTGAAGGAACTGATGGGACTAATGCCACTGAGGGCCACTGAGGGAGTTTTACGTCCTGGCAACATCTAAGGTCATATCAGGATGGCTACTGACTTGTGACAGTGTGCACTCATGGTGACTTTATCGTGTTGCCCCACTGGCAGACCAGGCCGCCAGTACCATGACCTGATATCCCACTCACTCACATTATCCTTACACTGAGCCAGCCAGTCCTTGCCCTATCCTAATAACGCAGCGCGGCTGGTTAGGAAGCGATAAGAATACATTTTTAAGTCATTGGTTTGACTAGACCAGGGTTCGAACCGGTGGGTTCGAATACCACGATCTACCAAAACGGGAGACTCCCGTTCAACTGATTCGGCCATCCCGTCTGGTGAGAAAGTTGTTCATAGATACTTAATTTTCTTTTTTAATGTCCATTATTACCATGCCGGTACCAGGCAATGCCTTCCAAGAATAGTCGGAATGGCTTAAACAAATTGATACTTTTCGCTTCCTAGCCTCGCACACGGAATTAATAGGATAGGGCAAGTACTGGTTAGCTCAGTGTCAGGATAATGTGACTGTGTGGGATATTGGGTCATTGTGCTGGCGCCCTCATCTCCGGTTCAAGGATACCATCAAGAGAAACTTGAAGCTGAGAGGCATTAAGGCCGACTCATGGACATCACTCTCACAGCAGAGACCTAAATAGAGAGCCGCAGTCAAGTAATGAAAGCAGTCTTTGTCGCATCGCGACCGACAGCGTGATGATGATGATGATGATGTGCTGGCAGCATGATTTCCCAGTGGGGCAGCACTACAAAGTTGCCATGAGTGTGCACTATCACAAGTCAGTACCCATCTTGATATGACCTTAGATGTTGCCAGGATGTAAAACTCCAACAACCAACTAACCCTAGTCCATGGCGTCTGGTTTAACCAGAATGGTGTTGAACGTATACATACAATGTCGCTGCCTTCCAGATTTACTCCTCCACAGGGATATCAAATGATAACTGAATCTGACCAGATATCTTTATCGGTGGGGAACTCGCCATGCTTTGTCCATAGCAAGACTTCCGAGGTAATTATTACATTGGATTGTGCTGTAGCATAGGTGAATAGCGCACGGGGTGCAGTGGTACAATTATTTGACACCAGACGGCGTGGCAGGTGAACTGGTGGGTGGAAGACACCGCGGAGGTAATCGATTAATCAACTCGGGTGACCCGAGTCACTTTTTGGCGCATGTGCACATCCTAAAGACTCGGGTCGAATAATCGAATATGCTTCTCCACGCTCGGGGTGGAAAGAATGGTGGCTTAATCCAAAACCTTTTTTTTAAATAACCGACATAACTACAGCAAAATAGGATTTAAATTGTTTTGTGATGGCATAGTTGAGTGATATTTCCATTTCATAAATCTATGTTATTACCCAAAATAAATCATGTATCACTGGTACCGGTGGCTGTTATCCTGCAGGACGGTACCAGCGCAAATCTGACGTCATCGCTCCTAGCCACCCCAGCCAAGAGGTGGGTTACTGGGGTCGGGTCGTTTTGCTCACGGCATGTGTATTTGTCGACTCCACTCGTGGTTTTCTATTCGAAATTCTGACGGCTCGGGTGAGCTGAGTCGCCGGGGTCGTGTTAATCGATTACGGCCCGCGAGGTCCAAGTGCGTCGGGATTTAAGTCTGCAGAAGCCACTCGGGTCGTCTTCGATTAACACGACCCGGGCGACTCGGGCCATCCAAGTTGCTAGAATTTCAAATCGAACACCGCAAATGGAGTCGAGAAATACACGTGCCGTGTGCAAAACAATCCGACCCCAGTAACCCACCTCTTGGTTGGGGGTGGCTTCGAGCGATGACGTCACATCTGTGCTAATACCATCCTGTTGTTTCATATGGTCTTTTTCTCAATAATTCAGATTAATGAAATGGAAATATAACTAAACTATGCAATCCAAAAATACTCTAAATCCTAATTTGCTGTAGTTATACTGGTCATTAAAAATGAAAAAAATGTTTTGGATTAACCAACTATTTTTTTCACCCGAGCGTGTTGGAGAGTGTTCGATTATGCAACCCGAGGATGTAGAGTCTGTGCATGTACCAAAAAGTGTCTTTACAACATTCCAAATGGCAAATCGTTGGGGCGGCCCGTAATCACTCCGATCTGGCGGTAGCAGAGCACTCATATCCAGTAACAGCAACAAGGGTTCAGGAGGAAGGGACGGGTAAAGGTGGGTCCAGCAGGTTCCAGCAACAAGAACAAAGCGAGAGAAACGATAAGGAACAGGGCCCCACCCAAGCCAACAACTCCCTTGATCAGGCAGAGAATTAAGCCTGGGAGAGAAAAAAAAGGGTAGAGTATAGGACAGAGAAATGAGGAGAGTTGAGTGAAAGGACCTTGTCTCTTTGCTCTATGGTGAGCCGCCGAGCCAAAGACACGGACAGAGTAAGAGTAGACAGTGAAATGTTGGCAGGCTCCCCCTCCTGGACCTATTTTCAGACATTATCAAGGAGGAGCATGGCCAGCAGAGAGGAGACAGAGAGAGGTGTGGATGAGGTGCGGCCCGGATAGCTCTATTTCGGGTTCTATCCCATCGTAATGCAATAGTACGCCTTCACATTATAAGTTCACGGTGTTTTCAGCTGCCTAAATTGGCATACTAACTGGCCCTGCAAAATAACCCATCAAAACCCCCAATAGTCTCTGTTTACTTTCTGTCTTGGGGGTCGGGTGGGGGTCGTTAAACAAACAAAATTACCCACTAAAACGTGTCGGACGGTTGGGTTATAGAAATAACTGCATGATTTTGTAATTTAATATCCTAAATATATTGTTCAAATACTTATCCCTCTATCGTAGCCCGCTACTTTTGGAGTGAATATTTAATGAAATCATATAGATTAATAGCTCTTAAAAGTCGAATTGAGCCTTCTGAGGCCGCCATCTTGTGTTCTGTGCATTCTCTCTCAAATCCTGCAAAACTAGGTTGGTTGTTGGAGTTTTACATCCTTGCAACATCTAAGGTCATATAATGATGGGTGCTGACTGTTTGTTGACAGTGCACACTCATGGCAACTTTATAGTGCTGTCCCGTTTGGAAATCACGCCACTGGCATCATTACCCGATATCCAACTCAGTCACATTATCCTGATGTTATGCTAACTAACTCTTGCTCTATCTTATTAATGCTGAGTGCCAGGCTAGGAAGTCACAATTATCAATATTATAAGTCATTGGTTTGATTCGACCGAAAACCGAACTCCCGCTCCCCCGATTTGTGAAGGGATCAATGTTTTGTTATTGTACCTCTATCTAAATTGGATACGTAGAATAAAATCTGTCGATAGGTATTGTCGTGGGGGTGATGAAAATGGGAAATATTGTGTCTAGAGCTGGACTCGAACCCACATCTTTTTGCAATCCTGGCCAGTGTGCTAACCATTACACCCCCCTAGGCTCCCTGTTGTCATCATACTACCCACACCTACCTGTCTATGTGGTTCTTTGCCTGAGAGGTTAGTGTAGACCACTACAGGATTTTGGTTAGGAAAATGTCATGCTTTAATCGAATTATGAATCTTGAAACAGTGAAAATTCATGTTATTTCTCGATTACTCAATGAAAGACGAATATCGGTTTGGGTAGAGTTATATCTGTTGGATATCCCCCTCGACAGCACACACTCCGTCCTGATATGACCGTAGATGTTTCTAGGGCGTAAAACAACCACAAACAAACGTCTATCAGGGATGAAAAATCTCCGCGATTTCGTGGATTTCTGCGATTTTTTCCTGTAGCTATAACTTAGCGTATACTAATACATTGTTCAAACGCCACAGCACTATCAGTGTATAGTAATACGTTGTTTGACGCTGCAGCACCATCATCGTATACTGATCTATGGACAGCACACAACTCTTTAGGCACCAAAGATGTTTGCCCTTTCAGGGTGGCCTTTTCCAGGGAGATGACTATTGTTAAATCAACTTGATGAGATCATGTTCACATATCGAAATTGAATACCTATTTTTTAATCTATGGAAATGTAATAGAAATAATGTTTTAATTATGGTTATTATATACTACTAAATAGGCCCTACACATTTACTGAAACACATTTCCTTTAGATTAAACTTAACCAAAGACCCTATAATACAAAGACGGCTCACTCCCTATCTCTCCCATGGCAATGGCAATTTTGCAGTGCCACCTTGTGGTGGGTTTGATCAACCCGGCTGCTGGTTGGTGTTTCACATGTAAACACATACAATTATATTATACCTGAGAATAGGTAAGTATGAATACACATCAATATGAAATTGCTATGAACAAATACACATTATCATCAGCATCATCATCGCCATCATCACACATCTTTCACATTCATATATACATTTATACATATAATATAGCACCTGTTTAACCAAGAGAACAGCCAGCGCACCAAGTGGTGGGTTTGATCATTTTGATTACACAGTACAGGCTGAGTGAGCCGTCTTAGTAATATAGGGTCTTTGACTTAACTAACAAATTCAAGTCAACAGAACCAGCACATTGTTCTCCATTACTGAATCATTTGACATATATATGTATATATACATTTGCTCGCATTTTGTTTTTAAATGGTCGTCGAAAATAAGGTACGCTCTCATTCCAACTTGATCAGCATAACTGTGTCGCTAGCATGGCCTCTGGTGTAAAATGGCACAGAGGATACACATCTTGGCTGCACTGACCTTCTGTGTCGTCGTGTGCGTCATCCTCGTTAAAGTTTTAAAGCACCACATAGAAGTTGTTCTGTGTAAAATGTTCGTCACTGTCAGACGACAAACCCACTAACGCTGGGTTGAAGCGCGCCGCCATTGGCATTGCAGCCCACTTCGAACCGGGTCGTATGAACGCAGGCATATACGGTGCTGCCACCTGTACACATGCTGAGAACTATTAGAATTCCGCCAGAGGGCGCGTGTGTTACTACCTAGCAACCCGATTGTTGACAGAAACATACTCCTCCCCTCTCCCTCCTCTGCGAGAAGGGTCCACAGCGAGGAGAGGAAAAACGGGTGACCACTGTCCCATATTGAGCATACCCTTGCAGGAATAGTTTCCCATTCTTTAAGCCCTGATATTGTGTGATTTAAACAGAAGTCGATGGAGATAAATTAAAAATATACTTCAAGCACTTTAATCTGTGCAAAAGATACATATATATGTGTAACTATGTCTGGACAAGAAACTACTAAAAAAATAATGGCATGGAATATTGTGTTTTGCACATTATATATGAAGAGATAAACATCATTTGCACTGTCACAAGGCGGTACCTGTCTAGATAAAAGATTCACCCCGTACTTGCAGTAGAGGTTACGGGTTGATTAAACAAATGTTATACCTCTCCCGATTGACCTTAGATGTTGCTAGGATGTAAAACAACAACAACCAACAACATTTCCCTACAATGCCTGCAAACTATTATTATAAACATGAAAATATGCAATTTATGGTAAATTATGGTTAATATTCGCTGACGTCACTTGCCAGTCATTCAGCCAGTGCAGTTGTCAGGCTGTATGCGATCGTTGCATAGTCAACACCTAACGGAAGCGGACGTAAGTTAGGTATGAATATGGTAAATTTCCCACGAATAGTCAAGTAACAGTACATTTAAACAAAATGAATTTATCTACGCTGCTCATAACGGATAAGTGTGCTAACACTTGTTTTCACCGCTGGGCAGCATTAATCCAATCTTGTGAATAACATACTATGCAGAAGTACATACACAGTAGTCTCGCTCTAGCTATTGCGGCAAGTAAATACTCTTTTTTACAAGTCCATCAGTTGATTAAAGTGTCCCGGTATACCTCGCGGCGACGGGAATGTACTCCGACAAATGCTCTCCAAGCAAAACTCTGCTTAGTTTTTATGTTTATATAACCAGATATGTGGGGGAGGGGAGTTGTAGACTCACTGGACCTGAACTGGGCCAGGGAGAGTGCTGAGGCCAGTGGGGGGTTGGGGGGGGGGGTGTGTGTGCTGAGGCTGGGTAAGAAGTGGGTCAGTGTTGAGGTCAAGGTGGTTGGGTCTGAGGCTGGGACTGTATGTAGCTGGCAGCTGTTGTTTTGAAAATGGATGGGTGAGTGGAGAGAAGGGAGAGTAAAACTGATGTATTTTCATTTTTCTTTAGAGTAGTTCAAACCAGAAATATATTTGCTTTAATGTAACATATATGTTAGTACAATTACATTGCATAATTCAATCTGAAACACATATAGAAGGAAAAACGTTTTTTGTCGTTGAATGTAAAAAGCAGTGAAACACATGGGGCTTGAATCCACAACACCAAACAACTTCAGATTACAAGTTCAACACCGTAACCACTAGGCCACAGAGACCACACATAGTTACTTGCAGTAAATACATTTTATATATGCAATATTAATAGTATATATGTCGTATATATACAACGTATATACAAGGTATGTATATATATATATGGAACCCCCCTGACAAACAAATATATTGATCTGCCAATACTAATATATATATAGGCCTGGGTTAGTAGAACCATATCAGTTTCTACACTCACCTATGACGAACTGCACATTCTATGATTCAGCCGGGCCTGAGGATTAATGGTTTGACGGGATCCGCCGCAATTGCGCAGGTTTCTAGGTTTAATGCTATGATGGAGGCAGACATTCTGCTCATGCTTATGTGTTATTGTTTGGACGGGGTTCATTGCAAATGTGCCGTTCCACAGCGTATGCATCGGAGGACAGCCTGAGGTCGTAGCACCATATCAGTTTCTACACTCGCCTATGACGAACTGCATCTTCTGCGATCCCGAGTCATCCGTCGGTCCCTATGCTGCGGAACGGCTGCTACTGTCATAGCATTAAGCCCAGAACCCAGCGCATTTATGATGGATCCCGTCCAAACGATAACGCATAGGCACACCCAGAATGGCTGCTGCCATCACAGCGTTAAAACCAGAAACCTGTGTATTTGCGGCGGATCCCCTTGAACTATTAATGCTCAGGCACGGCTGATGTGGCCATCATGGAATGGCTGCTGCTTTACTTAATAGTAATACAAAAGATCTGAAAGTCAAAAACTTTCAAATGCACATATCTCACTCCATTTGGTTCACTCCTTTTTACATTTAATAAATTAAAAAAAATTCCTTTTATATACAATGTAACCAACAAATTTCAAACGGATGTGTGCAAAACATACATACATACATACATACATACATACATACACATACACCTTGTGTATATGGCGTCCTATACACAAATAGCCTGAACTGAGACAAATGAATATGTGTGATCTCTGTGGCCTATAGTGGTTAAAGTGTTGAACTTGTGATATGAAGTTGTTTGGTCTTGTGGGTACCCCATACAGTCCAAATCCTTTTTACATTCAACAACAAAAACGTTTTTCATCAATAAGTGTTTCTCATTGAATTATGCAAGGTAATTCGACTAACATATATTTTACATTAAAGCAAATATATTTCCTGTTTGAACTACTGTAAAGAAAATTGAAAATTCATCAGTTTTACTCTCCCTTCTCTCCACTCACCCAGCCATTTTCACAACACCAGCTGTCACATAACCAATCTAGGTCACTCTACACCACCAAGTGGAAAAGTTCAGTACTAAGCATGCACCACCCTGTGGCACAAATTAGAACTATTCCGAGTTTGTTTGTTTTCCAAGCAAGGTATACCGGCTGACTTTAAGCAAGGCAAATTTCAATCATGGACAATTGGTGTTTCTCATTCCACTGCTCCTTACCGTAACCTAGTAATGCCGAACGCCAGGCTAGGTCACACCAAGTGATTGGTTTGACTCGTACCCACAGATTCGTACCCACGGGTTCGAATCCCGCGACCTATCAAAACGGAAGGACTGGTTAGCTCAGCATCATTATTATATGACTGAGTGGGAAATTGGGTCATGGTGCCAGCGGCCTGGTCTCCCAGTCTGGCAGCACTATAAAGTCGCCATGAGTACGCACTGTCATAAAACTGTATTCATCCTGATATGATCTTAAGTGTTGCTAGGGTGCTAAACTCCAACAAAGAAATAAATCTTCCGGAGATATATGATACATATTCAATATAAAGCTCTCTGTTAAATCCACGTTTGGTTATTAACCATACTCCCGGATTTCCCAGAATAAAAAAAAACCCTCAAAGAACTGCAGTTGTGTTGAACCATACACAGGGACTCGTGCCGGGCGACACCCCTGTACACACGGACCTGACATGTCCAACCGGGGCATAGAGCCACAACGTGAATGGGTACTGGAGGCCAAGTCAGAAGCAAATATAATACTGTGCCATTCCCTATGTAATCAGAACACAATGCGATGCTAAGTGTACGACTAGTTGAACTCCAAATACCTACGTACTTCCTACGTACATGCAACCCTTTAACGATGTCACAGCAATAGATAAGCCACACACACCAATGCACTGGCCATTGTTTTGTGCTTGCACATTTTTATTAATTATACTAAAAAGGAAAGTTAGGTCTACCGATTAGGTCCCGGTCGAGTCAAACCAATGACTTATAAAATTGATACCTGTCACTTCCTAGCCTGGCATTAATAGGATAGGGCAAGGACTGATTAGCTCAGTGTCAAGATAATGTTACTGAGTGGGATATCAGGTCATGGTGCCAGCTGCCTGGTCTCCCACTGGGGCAGCACTATAATGTCACCATGAGTGCGCACTGTCACAAGTTGGTACCCGTCCTGATATCACCATAGATGTTGCCAGGACGTAAAGCTCCAACAACCAACCAATCTACCAACCCTTGTGTGCCGCCTTCTACGGCGGGAAATCGATCTGTGTAGACATTGCCTTAGAAATGGTGCCAAGCTCTATTCAAGGAAGCACACCCTCTTACCACATGCACGTGGCCTTTGATCCCCTCAGCCCCATTTGTATGCATGAACGAGTCGCCAGCCTTCCCGAGCTGCTCGGCAGTTTGTGTGACCTCGTTGTGGACACGGTCCATTGACCATTTCCTCCAGATTGAGCTTTGTTGTTGTGATGGAGCGAGTGGCTTGAAAATGCACCAAACTGTTTTTTTTAGGGATTTCAGTGATTCATGACATTTGATCATGACACTGGTACCAGTGTGCACAGTGCGATAACTGATGATCCATGGGATAGCACTCATAATAATAGGGTCAGTGGGGCCTCTTTATCCTGTCCTATATTTAGGTCCCATGGCTACTAAACAAACCCGCTGTATACGTGAATTTTACGAATGCGTCACTCCTGTTTTAGTTAGATTTTTTTGGTTTGTTGTTGTTTTACGTCCTAGAACATCTAGGGTCATATCAGGATAGGTACCAACTTGTGATAGTGCGCACTCATGGCAAGCTTATATACTGCTGCCTGACTGGGAAATCAGGCCGCTGGCACCATCACCCGATATCCCACTCAGTCACATTATCCTGACACTGAGCCAACCAGTCCTTGCCATACTATATTAATGCCGAGTGCCAGGCTGGGAAGTGACAAGTATCAATTTCATAAGTCATCGGTTTGACTCGACCGGGAACTAAACTCCCGCACTCTACCGATTCGGCTACCTCACCCGGTTGCGCTGTATACGTGGATTTTACGAATGAGTCACTTCTGTTTTATTTGGGTGGGTGTGGATTACATCACGTGACCAATGATATACATTTGCATTATATACACGATAAGGCTCCGTGTATATAATGCAAATAAACAGTAAATTACTCTGCCCAATTTATATCTATTGCGCACACAATACGAGAGGGACTAGCGGGTTGGTTCTCCATCTTCAACGCCATACATGTTCGAATATAAACCGATTATCAGAGCACTATCTGGTTATTGCAATATTACTGTTATTAGCGAAAGGCACCAGTGCATCATCGAATCCACATAGTTTAAGGTTGCATAGTCCGATGGTTTTTTGAGTTTCTGTCTGTTTATTTAAAGATACATATATTTGGTTTATTGTTACAATCTACCTTACTTTACCTGGAAGTAATTTTTATTTTCCGTGTCTAGAGCTGTGTTTACACGGGCAAAAAGTAAAACGATCTAGGCAAAGCGTTTTACCTGAATCGATTTAGTGGCGCGTTTACACGCACCGAGTTTGAAGGCGGAAATCGATATCTGCGCATGAGCAAGTCCATACGAACCAGCGCCAGTTTCGGTTAGTCGACATCGCCAGTAGAGAGTGGGTTCAACCTAGATCTGTATGGACTGAATCGTATTGGTTTGGAACGGTCAAAACTTCTGCTGGGCAGTGAAACCCTAAAAATAAATGATCAAAAAAATATCTGTGGATAGCTAGTGGTTTCATAGACTAAATTCTATAATATGGGCTCTAAAACCTTTCACGTAAACCACCTCCCGAGGTGGTTTACGTTAAATGTTTCAGGTGAAACGTTTCAGCCCTAAAACGCCTCAGCGGCGCGTTTACATGGGCAAATGTAAACCGATCTAGGCAACTGGTTCTACCTAAGGCATTTTAACTCGCCCGTGTAAACACAGCTTAGGATTTGATATATTTGAAGTGCAAACATGCCAAATTAATTTGAGCAACACATCAAACTCTGACCCCATTGGACTGTAGTGATAACTGGTTCTATTAAAGTTGCAAAGTCCAATGAAGCATAAAATATTCAAAACCAAGACACTTACGTAGATTTGATTCTACATATTTATCTTAGATACCGGTACAGTTATTAAGCATTTGTTGCCAGATAGAATGGCATAGCGAGTCAATTTAATAGAACCTGGTACTGCATAACCCTATGGTGTCCGAGTTTTGGCGTGCTTGCCAAAATTAATTTGGCACGTTGTCACTTCAAATATCTCCCAAGTTGACCATTTAAACTAAAAGTTACTTCAACCTAAAGTAAAGTAGCAATAATGATCAATTTAATGTATTTATCTCATAAAATGACAGAAACTTAACGCCATCGGACTATGCACCTTTAAATGTACTCATTATTCCCTTCTATGCAGCAACAAATGCTTTATGAGTGCACTCATATTTAAGTTATATCAATATAACCAAGTCGTCTGTACAGATAAATCCTCCAGTGCGACTAACACTTGTCGACACCCGCTGGAGGTGACTTGTGAGGTGGGCCACAGGTGGCGCACCCTGTCAAGTGTGGAGTCTTATGGAGTATAACAATCGGTAATATCAATTAATATGAAAAATTAGAAACCGGGTAAGCCTTCCGTATTTTTATACTCACATAATGCATTAGATCAAATATATATATGTATATATATATGTACTATATATATATGTATATATATATGTGTATATATATATGTGTATATATATATGTGTATATATATGTGTATATATATTTATATATATGTATATATATATACACACACACACACACAAAGTGACCGAATTGTGTGTGTTAGGAGAGAGGATGCCTTGTGTTGTTATCGGGAGTGATGCGGACCACATGGCAGGTCCCATGACCACGTGCTGTGGCACAGCGCCCTCCCACGGTAGCGCGTGTCATTGCACCCACTACAACTAATGGCATTGATATATTAGCGTTTCATTCAACCACCCATCAGCATCGCCACCTCCAACCCCCACCCAACCCAACCCAACTCAACTCAACCCACCGCTTTGCCATTCACCTACACATGACCCGCCGCCACCTACAACTACCTGCACCGCCACGCGATTTGTTTGCTAATTAATATTTATGTTGATAAGTCTATGTTGTTGTGACGTCACGCGCCTGAACGACCTTCCTTCCAAAATGGCGACGGCGGCTACACAGGGAGGATGATAGGCGTGACTGAGTGTCGGCTCGCCGCCTGTGTTGGGCCAGGATACGGGCAGTGTTACACGAGAGCGATTCACATGTATTCGGATTCGACGTAAATACGGGAATTATGTCTTTGTTGTGTGTGTGCGGTGAGTATTCCTTGACTACGAGGTGATTATTACGCGGCCGGGTAGCGGCGCGCCCCCACCTGACCGGGTGGCCGTTGCTGGCCGCCGCTGGCCCCGGGCACGCGGGCAAGGCAGACTCGCTGATATTGCATGTGTCAGCAAGCCTACAATTCCTACCGAGAAACACACCTGTCACATCACGCTTTCACGCTGCTTATACACGCTAATTTACAGCCAGAAATAAACGGCGTGAACCCGTAGTTGTATGTTTGACTGCATTCTAATCTATATTTCTAATCTGTGTTTTCCATTTCTCTGTTGCAGTGAAGAAAGCACGCCTGACCGCCCCTCCCGGTGAGTACTCGACTGCTTGCCGTCAAGGCGGCCTGCTGACGCTCAGCTGTCAAGTCACTTTGTTGATTTATTTAGTCATGGCTCAGTGCGCACTGTGTTAGTGCGTATGCTCCTGGCGCGCTGAGCTTGTTACTGTTAGACCCCCCCCCCCCCCCCCCATACACACACCTGTGCTAGTGTTTCTGCACACACACACATTATCTACAACAGTGCAAGTTTTTCCACTGTTGTGTGTGTAAGGATGGATAGATCTGTACACAAGATCAAGGATGGATGGATCTGTACACAAGATCTGTACACAATTTTCTCATTCTATTTAAGTCTCTTGTTAGGCCAATTTTGGAATACTGTCCACAAATTTGGAGCCCAATTTTTCATTAAGATATTCTGGAGATCGAAAAGGTTCAGAGATGTGCAATGAAATTAGTTGCAGTTATAAAGGACTTACCTTATGAAGAAAGGCTTAGGGAATTGAAACTTCCTACCCTTTCCTACAGAAGGAAAAGAAGTGACATAATTGAAGTATTTAAAATTATGAAAGGTTTTGATCAAATAGATATGAACCCATTTTTCAGCTTGAATAAAAAAGAAGGCAGTCAGGGCCATACTCTCAAACTAGTAAAACCCCAAGCCATTTCAAAGTTAAGGCAACACAGTTTCTCAAACAGGATCATAAATATATGGAACAGTCTCCCACAAAATGTTATTGATGCCGAGTCAATGAATTCATTCAAGAACAGATTAGAAAAGACATGGGCTGATGATCCAGGGAAATTTGACCCATTATTCACCACATGCTACTAATTACTCCTTGTGTTGCTTATTTACTTGCACTCAAGCAAAAATGAGAGACAAATAAGTGTTCACACTTCCTCTCTACCATTCGCTATTATTTCACAAGGCTGCCCACCCCACCCCCACCGCCCTTTTCAGTAAGTAGCCCTTTTCAGTAAGTAGGGGTTCGTAACCTGTCGGTTACAAGCTGCAGAACTGCAGCATTATAAACGGCACCGATAAATCGGTCCATTTTTTTGCCTGAAGCGTAGACTTCGGGGGGGGGGGGGAGGGGGGTTGTATAAGTAGAGAGTACTTGACTACGATAACAAATCATTGAAGTGGTACCGGGTCTCGACTGGTCCGATTTTAGCAGTCGGGCGCTACCTGCCATCATCCCGGGTACAACCCACCTGTGCCCGTCACCACTCGGTGTGCACACACACTCAGACACTGGGTCCTTTGTAGTCACTCTGAATAGAGACATGGCACACACAATTTACACCGAAAGGATCACAGTGTTTTTAAGTTGAGTAGTGTATGTATGTATGCACAGGATCTAAAACATAGTATCCGTGGTCAATCATTTAAAGTTGCACAGTCCGATGGT
This sequence comes from Branchipolynoe longqiensis, assembly GCA_030323885.1. Classification (NCBI taxonomy): domain Eukaryota; kingdom Metazoa; phylum Annelida; class Polychaeta; order Phyllodocida; family Polynoidae; genus Branchipolynoe; species Branchipolynoe longqiensis. The sequence goes on from CM059188.1 coordinate 113,080,515, forward strand.
TTCGAGTTTTCTGAGATAAATAGTCTACATTATTAGCCTATGATTAGGTAGATAAAAGATTCACCCCGTACTCACAGTACAGGGGTGAACGACAACGTAGTGTAAATAAGGGCGAAAATAGCTTTAGTATGGAACAGGAAGTAGAAACTCTGGCTCCAGTATCAAATGGCTACCCATATCGGCACCGAGTTGGTGAAATGGGAAAGAATGCAAAAAGACGAGATGGCAGCCATAGAACGGCGTCGATTTCACTTTTAAATCTTATTAAGCTAGATGTTTCAACTCAAAGGTAGCGGGTAAATATGAAGACATATATAAAGAATATATTTTGCTTCTTAAATTAAGAATTTATTCGCTCAGTTAATTTCCCCAGCATGTCAAAATTCTTTGCCCGTTTTTCTAATATGTTGGTTTTCACCCCTGTACTGGATGTATGGTGTGAATCTTTTATCTAACGATTAGGTTAATCGTAATATACTGTACTTCAGTTTGAAGTAACTTTTATTTTAAATGGGTAACTTTGGATATATTTAGAGTGAAACCATGCCAAATTAATTTTGGCAATTAATTTTGGCAAGCACGCCACAACTCTTAACATCATAGATTTGGTTGTTTGTTGTAGTTTTACGTCCTAGTAACATGTATGGTCATATCAGGAGGAGGACACCATAGGCTTCAGCAATAATGGGTTCTATCAAATTTGCTTTGCAACCCCTTATATGTGAAGTGGGCGAGCCTTATATGGAACAACATACCAAATGTTTAATAAGTGCACCAGTATATAAGTTGCATATATATGCTCAAATCTAGGCAAGTGTTTTGGTTTATAAAATTTAATGCTTTCATTGGACTATGCAGCTTTAAATCAAATGGAGCACAGCGCAGACAACATTACTACTTTAATCTATATGCAAAGCAAGGAAAAACGCAACCGGAACTAATTTGAGAAAATCACTAAATCATCCAAAAAGTATGTACAAGTTAAACTGACTTTCTTGATCATGGTAAGTCACTATAGAATATATTTCAAAACAACTAAAGCTGTGTTTACACGGGCAATTGTAAGCCGATTTAGACAAAGAGAATTATATGAAGCGAACTAGTGTCGTGTCCACACACGGAGCGGTTTAAGGCGGAAATCGATATCTGCACATGAGCAAGTCCATACTAACCAGCACCAGTTTCGGTTAGTCGACATCGGCACGAGAGAGTGTGGGTTCGACCTAGATCTGTTTCGACTGAATCGTATTGTTTTGGAACGGTCAAAACTGCTGGGCAGTGAAACCCTAAAAATAAATGATGAAAAAAATATCTGTGCACAGCTAGCAGTTTCATAAAGCAAATTTACCGGAAAGTCAACAAACTCAGGTCTCGACTGTGACGTGCTTAAGCCACTTCAAGTAAACCGATACCGTTCACCTTAGGAAGTTGGGCCGACTTAAGTTAGATCGCTTCATCAATACTACCTCGCGACGTGGTTTACTTGAGGCGAAATAGTTGAGGCGAATCAGCCCTAATCCGCCTCAGAGTCGCGTCCACCCGCTGAATGTAAACCGAACTAGACAAGGCGATTTATATGATGCGGCTTAACTCGCCCGTGTAAAAAGGGCTTAAGTTTCGGTGCTTATGAATCACACAGCTTGGTCACGATATGTCACGATGTTAAACAAACATGTGACGCCGTTTCAGTGGAATCCTATGAGAACTACTTTGTTTCAAAGAGTAACTTATATACTGGGACATGTTATATTAGTCACATCGGGGAAAGAATACATATGTGTAATTATATATGATATTATCGTGACTCCAGTATTTTCAAACGGTTGTGTCAAACAAGAGAGGCGTAATAATTCGGACACTATTGTCATACCATTTATTCCACATCATGCTCTTTCCTGACCCTTAAGGCCCTGTCACACTACGATGTACGTAATCAGCACATGCTCAGCATTAGAAAATTTGCCAGTACGTCAGCATTCGTCAAACTTTTCAGTGGCGGTGGATAAAAATAGGCATATACACAACGTACACACAACGTACCCACAACATACGTAATATATGCAGAACGTATCTCTGACCTATTGCTAGCATATTAGAGCGTTCATGTGCCTCACAAAAAGTTCGCAAAACACTCGCATACGCTCACGGAACGCTGCTCAACGTTACACACATTACTCCATCGCTAGAAGTATGGCATATACGTTAAATACGTTGGAGATACGGCAGGCATACGTTCGAGATACGTTAGGAGTACGTAATGCATCTGTTGGCAGTACGCAGACTGTAAGCGGACTGCATGTTCCCACCTGCTGAACGTACGGCTAACGTGCAGCAAATTATACCAACGTGTCCTTAACATACTCCCAACATATGCCAATGTATCCCGGACATACACGCAGCCTATGTTCAATGTACGAGCCACACATCGACATGCTTTGGAAATTTTGAGCACGCACACACAATTTTTGGAGCCTCGACGCACCGCGCTGTAAGACGACGTATAATGACATATTTGGAATGTACCCAACATACGCCCAACATATACATAACCTATGACGATGTATGCCGATGTGTTGATCGAAAATCACATAAGTCGGCATGCGCTAAGGCTATACATCGTAGTGTGACAGGCCCTTTAGTTCATTTAAGGCTGTCAACAACTGGTACTCGGGCTCCCGCATAGGAGGAAGGAGGGTTATTATATCGCACTCATGTGGGCACACATCATATTCTTTTTAAACATTACTACACTAGACAAAGGTCTTCCGTGTTGATATTACACCCACCCGTACGACTAGAGTTTAATGCTAGTATCTGTTGCAGAAAATAGCTTTATTTCGCTATTAAATACTTAATTAAGGTTAGATTCAATATTATGCATGCCAATATTATGTATCCCGGCCACCCAGTGGTCAGGACTGGTGGGCACAGCCGGCATACTAGTGTTTAGATGTTGTTGTTTTACATCCTGGCAGTAACTAAGGTCATATCGGGACAAGTACTGACTTGTGACAGTACTCAGTCATGGTGACTTTGTAGTACTGCCACACTGGGAGACCAGCATGTCCGCACCATGACCTGATATCCCACTCAGTCACATTATCCTTGCCCTACCCTAATAATGCCGAGGGTCTGGCTCGGAAGCAACACGCAGCAATTTTTAAATCATTGGTTTGACTCGACCAGGGTTCGAACCCACGATCCCATGGTCTACCAACATGGGAGACGGACCCTCAACTCATTCGGCCATCCCGCCTGGTCGTGTTCTTGTCAACAACGTGCATATAAAGGGGGGTGATCTAAGGCTGGCTTCGAATAGAATAATGTGCTGTATTATTCATGGGAAGTTGATGGATTCAACTGAAGCTATGCAGGGGTCTCCACACGTGTGTATGCAATGCTAATTGTACGCACCATGGCAGTGTAGAGGGTGAATAATAATATAATAATTGGTGAGTGTGGTGAGTGTGCAGGGATGTAATAAGAGGAGTATTTCACTGATGACCTCCCCTCACGCGCCGCCCCCCCCCCCCCCCCCCCCCCCTGTCCCTACCATCGTCCATAGGATGGACAAGTTACACCACGCGTATTGATCCATTCAGTACTACCAAAGACAATGTACGATAAGACGCGCCACTCAGTGCTATTCCATGAAATACAGCAAACAAGGTATTTGGACAGGCCCCTGGGCCAGCCTGACTGCTGTACAATTGAAACAATGGGACAGGTTCCCTAGCCCACCCTGACTGCTGTGCAATCAAAAGACAATGTACAACAATTATAGTGTATTATCTCCTAATATTAATAATGAAAACAATATTAGAACATAGTAAAGTTCAACCATACTGTAAGCACTTTAATCTGTGCCATACAAAAATAGAATTTGTGATTATGTCTGAGTAATAAAACTACTACTACACCTAATCAAAGACAATGTACCTTGCTTGCCATTGGGTGGCAGCACTGGATAATTATTTAAGAATTTTCTATGTGAAAGCACTGAGTGGCGCATCTTATCGTACATTGTCTTTGGTACCACCCAGCATCTCTTACACCACGTGTTGCTAAGAGAACTGCGTTGTTGGTTTAGGGCCAGGACAGTGAAGGGAACATTCTGTCAGTTTCATCAGGATTTTTTGCTTTTCTTTTTTCTTGAAGATTTATACTGCCTATCATGGATAAGTCTGAATAGATGAGTTTTCACCATTAGACAGTTTGTCGATAGAAAGCCCGAGCCTACACTTTTACCGACCCAAGGGATTTTTAACCTCCCACACCACATAGACTTGGTATGAGAGCAACTGGCCTTTGATGGCGCTGTAAGTTATACACAGCGGTGGAAATCCAAACTGGTAGAGGTGGGGGCAGGGGGAATCGAACCACCGACCTTCAGAATAGGAGTCCATATCCTGTATATGGCTATTTAAAATATATACAGTAAAACTTCTCTAAATCGACCGACCATGGGACCGGCTTTAAATGGTCCATTTAGGGAGGTAGTCGGATTTGAATTTTTTAAATCGTTACAATGGTACTTAACTGTACGGGCGATCATGTAGTACCCAAATAAAGCGATCAATATAGGGGTGTGGTCGATTTGTGCAGGTGATCTGTTAGAGAGGTTTTACTGTATACCAAATGAACTTATCAAACATATATACCAAAATGTCGCAAACGTGGCATAAAAAAACCTAACATAATTAAGGCTACCACCCACTGACAGCTAAGGCAACTACCAAATTGAGACTATTGCTGTTCAGCAATGAAAACAAGCCGCAATGCGACTTACTGGGTATGGACAAGGTAAATAAGACATCACAAAAAAAAAAAAAAAAAAATGTAGGTCTCGGCTGATCTTCACAGGCCAGGAAGGAATAAAAAAGTAGGAGCGTATACCTTTCTTTCAGTGAAACGTCGATAATTCAATTGTGTTTCTTTCCAGCCCCACTCTCAGATCAGTGTATTGGATGCAGTATACACAGAACAGTGTCGCAATATACCCAGTGAGATGCAGATGGTCAACGACCCTTATGATCCGTTTGTTTGTTGGGGTTGTACATCCTGGCATTTCTAAGGTCATATCAGAGAGCGTGTATATAGATGAGAGGGACAACTCCCGCGAAAATCGGTAACACAGGCTACAGTGGCGCCTCTCGCAGTCATTGTTGAACAAGCCTTGAGTTTGCCGGTACACGCAGTGCAAAACATTAGTTTTATTCAAAATTAATAGAAATCCAGTACCCTAACCTTAAAAATTTAATATAATATTTTTGGTAAAGATGTTTTCTATAGGTGTTCCAAGCGGTATGTGTCTAAGTCATGTGGTTTTAGAGATATTTGACTTTTTCTGTATGAAGATTGCTCACCGCCATTGACAATGCATTGAGTTTGCCGTACGTCTGGTGCAAAACATTTATTTGATTCAAAATTAATAGAAATCCAGAACCCTAACCGTATAAATTTAATATAATCTTTTTGGTAAACATGTTTTATATATGTGTACCAAGCGATTTTTTTCTAGGTGGTGTGATTTTAGAGATATTTTACTTTTTCTGTATAAAGATTGCACACGGCCATTGACAATGCCTTGAGTTTGGGTACTCGTACAGCTGTGTCATAAACTGTTCAACAACCACCACTTGGAGCGCCACAGTCGGCAGCTGTTACACGGTCTAGTATGAAAGTTGTCCCTCTCATCTATACACACTCTCTGGTCATATCAATCAGGATGGGTACTGACTTTTGCCAGTGCACACTTATGATGTACCACTGGGATACGGGGCCGCCAGCACCATGACGTAATTTCACACTCAGTCACATTATCCTGATACTGAGCGAACCAGTCCTTGCCTAATACTAATAATGCCAAGTGCCAGGCTAGGCAATGACAATTATCAATCTTGAAAGTCATTGATTTGACTCGGCTAGGATTAGAACTCCCAACCTTCCTCAATGGAAGCCTGCACTCTAACTGATTCGACAAACATGTCTGGCCCGACTGTGAATCTGATCCGTGAACCTTTGTCATGTGCTAGACATTTTTCTCTATATAAACTGTACATTCTCTCCTGTGACTGTTGCTCTAATAACAGGACACATGCTAGATCACTTATCAGGACAACTTTGGCTGGATGCAAAATTGTCCTTTGACGACAGGTACTACCGTAGTCACACCTTCGAGAATGGCAGAGTCAGAATGGAACTGTTGGCGATGTCTATTCAGTGTAAAGAACAGTTGTTTTTCCGCGATTCTTCCTGTAGGCCCCTATTGCAATCCCGCAGCACAATCAACGTATACTATTATATTAATACGTGCTTCAAACGGAGCAGCACTATCAGCGTATACTACTAATACTTGCTTCAAACGGCACAGAATTATCAGCATATACTACTGATACATGCTTCAAACGGCGCAGCACTATCAGCCTATACCAATATATATGAAACCTGACTTCCAGGAATTTTCTGCAATTCCCTGACAATGCTAAACCTATGGGAGAATATCCGCATTTCCGCTTTTTTGGCAGAGACCACTTTCATCCCTGGTTTTTAAACACTCCACTGATGTCCTCCCATAGGAAACCAGACGGGATGGCTGAATAAGTTGAACGCCAGTCTCCCGTTTTGGTAGACCATGGGTTGAAACTCTGGTCGAGTCAAACCAATGACTTAAAAATTGATACTTGTCGCTTCCTAGCCAGGTGCTCAGCATTATTAGGAGAGGCCAAGGACTGGTTGGCTCAGTTTGAGGATAATGTGATTGAGTGGTATATCAGCTCATGCTGCTGGCGGCCTGTCTTTCAGTGGGACAGCACTATAAAGTCGCCATGAGTGCGTACTGCCACAAGTCGCTACCTGTCCTGATTTGACCTTAGATGTTGCCAGGATGTAAAATTCCAACAACCGACCTCCCAAGACGCCTCCCCTCGCCTTCCCCTTAACCACTCACCTCGTTTCCACTTCCATCCACAGACACGGATGTGCAATCAAAACCAGCCCAATGTCCTCAATATGGGTTTTGGTTGGTTGGTTGTTGGAGTTTTACGTCCTGCCAACATCCGAGGTAATTTCCGGATCGATTCGTCACAATGTGCACTCATGGTGTTGTTCTCTGTGGCGGAGTGGTTAGAGTGTCTGACTTTTTTCTAGGTAAGACTCGTAATCTGAATGTCAGGGCTTCGATTCCCGGTGCCCTCCCCACCTCTACCAATTTGGATTTACACCGCTATGTATAACTTACAGCGTCACTAAAGGCCAGTTGCTCTCATACCATGTCTATGTGGTGTGGGAGGTTAAAAATCCCTTGGGTCGGTAAAAGTGTAGGCTCGGGCTTTCTGTCAACAGACTGTCTAATGGTGAAAACAAGTCTATTCAGACTTATCCATGACAGGCAGTATAAATCTTCAAGAACAAAAATGGCGACTTTATAGTGCTGCCCAACTGGGAAATCAGGCAGCCAGCACCATGACCCAATATCCCACTCAGTCACATAATCCTGACACTAAGCTAACCAGTCCTTGCCCTATCCTAATCATGCTGAGCACCTGGCTATGAGGTGACAAGTATCAATTTTTTAAGTCATTGGGTTGACTCGACTGGGAACAGAACTCACAACCTTCCGCATGTGATGCCCATATTCTACAGATTCGGCCACAGCGTCCTGTCAATATGGTTTTTGAGAGTGTCAATTGTGTCACTAGTTGATTGCCAGCGAATGGTAATAAAGACCAAAACCACTTAAACACAATGCTGATTTATTGTGAACTGTGCTGTGAGCTGCTTATTCAGTGATGGACTGCTCTCTTGTTAAACAGGTCGTTCATTATTTTTTGATAAGGTATTCTATTTCTTCCGGAAACACAAACTATGATGTAATATGATTGCATACTTATTCGGGGAGCGGGACATAACTCAGGTGGTAGCGTGTCTACCTTGTCTAGGTGTGGGTCATCCTATCGATCCTGGTCAGTGGACACATTTGCAGTTTGGGCTATTTTCCGTTCCAACCAGTGGTCCACAACTGGTTCATCAAAGGTTGTGGTATGTGTTGTCCTGTCTGTGGGAAAGTGCATATAAAATATCCCTTGCTGCTTATTGGAAAGAGTAGCCTATGTAACGGCAGTGGGTTTCCTCCAAACAAATATCTGAATGACCATATGTTTGACATCCAATAGCCGATGATAAAATTCAATGCGTCGCGAAATAAAACAACCTTTGCATACTTACCAATTAGTTGTCCATTCAAAATAAGTTGCTTCTCAATGTAAGCTCCTCACTGAGTTGCTCAATACAAGTTGCTAGGACAGATTCTCCAAAATGTATAGTCTTAACATCAAGTAAGATATTAATACAAACAAGGAAGCGTATTCTTCAGTGTTATGTGTGGTCTACTCTAATGTATGGGGCTGAGACATGGACAATCTCTAAGAAAATGTACAAACGTTTAGCAGCATTTGAGATGTGGACTTATCGAAGGATGATGAAAATATCATGGACAAAGATGATCACCAACAAAGAAGTTCTCAGAAAAATTTAAAATAAGAAAAGCTTGTTTGTCACTATACAGACAAAGAAACTTATTTATTTTGGCCACATCATTCGTCAGAGTTCAATATACCGTACATTGTTGGAAGGGAAAGTGAATGGCAGCAGAGGGAGAGGGAGACCCAAGAACATCATGGTTTACAAATATTTCACAGTGGACAGGCTTGAATTATTCACAGTCTATCAGAACAGCACACCATCGGGACAAGTGGAGAACCATTGCATCCATCCCTCGACTAGAGGACGGAAATATTGATTGATTGAGGACAGAGTTGGTCACAACCCAATGCCATGTGTATGTCCCTAGGGTGGCTTGACAGATGGGCCACCTTTTACAAACAAATGTATGTTTCGCTCACTGATGGGTTGAACTTAGACATCTTTTACATTGTATAAGGAAGCAACTATTGAGTTTAGTACCGGGCGCCCTGGCCTAATTGGTAGAGTGCGGGCTTCGCATCTGGAAGGTCGGGAGTTCGGTTCCTGGTCGAGTCAAACCAATGACTTAGAAATTGATACTTGTCACTTCCTAGCCTAGCACCCGGCCTTAGTAGGATAGGGCAAGGACTGGTTGGTTCAGTGTCAGGATAATGTGATTGAGAGGGATATCAGGTCATGGTGCTGGTGGCCTGGTCTCCCAGTGAGGCAGCACTATGAAGTCGCCATGAGTGGGCACTGTCACAAGTCGGTGCCCATCTAGATAAAAGATTCACCTGATACTTGTAGTACACAGGTGAACGACAACATAGTCTAAATATGGGAGAAAATAGCATTAGTATGGAACAACAAGTAGAATGCTTGGCACCAGTGTCAAATGGTTACTTATATCAGCACAGAATTGGTGAAATGGGAGAGAATGCAAAAAGACAAGATGGCAGCCAGAGAACACCATCGATTTCACTTTTAAATTGCATTAAAGTATATGTTTTATTATATTTTCCAACTCAAAAGTAGCGGGTAAACATGAAGACATATATACAAATAATAAATGTTGCTTCTTAGATTGTGAAATTAGGCTCTCATAAAGACTCAATTCATTAGCCCGATTTTTCGACCGTTTTTATATAAGGCTGCTTTTCACCACTGTACTGGAAGTATGGGTGAATCTTTTATCTAGTGCCCATCCTGATATGATCTTAGATATTGCTAGGACGTAAAACAATAACAAACAAACTGTGTATGTCCCTCGGGTTGCTTGACAGATGGGAAGTGTAAGTCATGCCAGGAGCACATTCATATATGACCAGTTTCCTCTTACCCATGTGATTCACCCGTTACAAACAAATGTATGTATCAATCACTGATGGGTTGAACTTAGACATCTTTTACATTGTATACAAGTCAGCAACTATTGAGTTTAGTTTCAAAAGCCAAGTTGTTTTCCGCCTAAATAGGTAGGTTTTTGAATAGCATTGTATGATAATTATTTTTGTACACAATTAGAGTCAGAAAGGACTGATAAGATAATTGTTAGTAAAACGCCCGCTGACCCCTGGTTCCCTCCAGTAGCTACCTGTCTTGTCACGTGATGACCAGTCATCCATCCACTGGTCACTAACACACACACATGGGTCTGTGTTACCATCTCGTCGTCAAATATTAAACACCGGGCGCGGTGGCCGAATCGGTAGAGCGCAGGCCTTGTGTGTGGGAGATTAGGGCCGCGTTCAAGGTACGCCTCGGAGCCGTCTCGGAGACGTCTCGAAGACGCCTTTTGACTTATTTGCGTTCAAGGTGCATCTCGGAGATGTCTCGGAGACGCCTCCCATTTCAGACAGGAGACAAAAAGCGCCTTGAAAATGGCTGCCATATTCAATGGTTTCAGCCAATCAGAGCGCTTCTTTTCCATTGCAAAATGGCTGCCGCCTGTGGGGGTGGCCATTTTTGAGGCGACAGACTGCTTTTACAGTTCAGACTAGCATGACGTCATGGAGGCATACCCTGAAAGCGGCCCTGGAGTTCAATTCCCAGTTGAATCAAACGGATGACTAATAAAATTGATACTTGTCACTTCCTAGCCTGGCGCTAGGATTATTAGGATAGGGCAAGGACTGGTTGGCTCAGTGTCAGGATAATGTGACTGTGTGGGATATCGGGTCATGATGACGATGGCTCAGTGGGACAGTACTATAAAGTCGCAATGAGTGTGCACTGTCACAAGTTGGTACCTGTCCTTATATGACGTTAGATGTTGCCATGACATAAAACTCCAACAGCCAACCAACCATCCCACCGTTAGAACTATCACAACTACACATTGTATTAGACTCTCTAGTAAATTAGAGAACTCCATCATATTGATTGGGCTTTATGATGATGTTCAGTGTCATGCCAATGTATTGCTGAAAATATTAAGCAAGATTATTTATCCACCTCTGAAAAAAATACCAGCAGGAATATAATAATTATGTTAATTATTCTAGATGTGTATTTTATGTATGGTCCCAATTTAGCTCTGTAAATAGTACCCATTGCCTATTTTTGGATTTAATTAAACGTTTATCAAATGATCATCTGCCTAGAGAGAAGTATGGCTAACTGTGGTAACAACTACACAATATTGTATTACTAACAACCCCCACCCCAACAGCAGAATTCATATAGCTCTGAGGTACCTATCAACCCTAAAACAACAAACTGCAAATAACAAATTCGCATAACTAACCACAATAAAGTAACACTAGAATATGTTTAGCAAACTGAGATTTATATACCGCTTGTCTAACTTAACTGACCAGACCCTACATTAAAACGTACTACAACTTTAGCAAATGAATACAGAAGATAACTTCTGCTTACATTCTAAATACCATGTATATATACTCACATTGATCTGACTAACATTTATCTAGTCTTGTGACACTACTGTTGCCATATTACTATGGAATGTGTGGGTTACAAAATTTCATTGTGATATATGTATTCAACAGTTATTGTATACCTTACTCGATATTATATACCTTTTTGTGTAAATAATCCTGAATTGAAAAATGGCTGGAAGTCCCGTGCTTCGGCACTGACAAAATACTTATTCAGCAGAATAAACATATTCATCCTAAACAAATAAAAAGTTGCTGTAAAGGGCCAGAGCTACATTCGTAGAGAGGTACTTTCATACTCCTCAGAATTTCTATGGACGGGTTGATGTGACACTGACTCTCAGTATTCATACTTGTAGGTACACGAAACGCTCTATATTATCGAATAGAAAACATCCTTAAAAGTAGGTCAAGTCGATCTGGTTTTGATCCACTAACATTCAATTAGTTTTGGAATTGCGAAGATTTAAGAGGTTCATTGTGCATCATCACTTAAGCAATATCAATTTGAACCAGCAAAAGTAATGTGGAGCTGCTGTGTAATACTATTATAATCATTATCATATTTATTATTATTATTATTATTACCATTACTATCATTACTATTATTATTAGTAGTAGTATTATTATTAGTATTATTAGTATTGTTATTGAGGTTTTTGTTGTTATTGTTATTACTATTATTATTACTATTATTAATATAACTATCATCATTATTATTACTGTTATTATTATCGTTATTATTATCGCTATTATTATTGTTATTATTATCATTATTATTATTATTATTATTATTATTATTGTTGTTGTTGTTATTGTGATTATTATTATTATTATTGTTATTGTTATTATTATTATTATTATATTTATTATTATTATTGTTGTTGTTGTTGTTGTTGTTATTATTATTATTATTATTATTATTATTATTATTATTTTTATTAAGGGTGGTAGACTAATCACAAACAACTCTTGAACTGGTGCCATAACTTAAAGTTGCATAGTTTGATGGTTTTGCGTTTCTGTCATTTCCTGAGATAAATAGATTAGGTTAATCATTATAATCTACCTTACTATAGATTAAAGTAACTTTTATTTTAAATGGCTAACTTTTGAGATATCTGAGGAAAAAAATGCGCTAATTTAAATATTTGGGCAAACACGCTGAAACTCTGACACCATAGTTTTCTGCAGTAAGAGGTTCTATTAAATTGCCTCAGTTTTCCCTTCTGTGTGGTGACAAATATTTAATAAGTGCACCAGTATCTAAGTTAGATATGTAGAATACAATCTAGATAATTCTTAAGGATGGTGGTTGGTGCTCAGCAAATCGTTATCAATTCCCGCGTGTGGTGGGTTCGGTGGTAGCTAGGAGACATACAGAACTATTCCAACCGAGGCCTACTAATGGCCGGTACACACCTACCGTTTACGATCGTTTTTCTGCACCCACCTAGCGTATACGATCTAAAACTGCCCAAAAGTCGTGAGGTGTGCGCTCCCCTAGCACACCTACCGATTGCGATTCGCGACTTTTTAGGGCTAAAACGGTAGGTGTGCACTAGTCTTACGATTGCGATTCGCGATTCGAAAAATGAATCGGCCCGTTTTCAGTTTTAAGCGGATCGGGAGTTTTAGTGCGCGAATCGTAAACGGTAGGTGTGTACCGGCCATTAGCAAAGCTATTATTCTTTTGTATTACAGGCACAGAACATTTCTTAGTAACCTTCTCTCGAGGTGTTGCTCAATAGAGCTTTGCTTTCGTAATTAGGTTCCTGATCGGGTCTAGACTGTTACCCCGCTACATGTTTTCTTAACATCATTAGCTTTCTTTAGCGATTCAGTATTAGTGATTTAAGAATATCCAGATAGCCGATTTAGTAAAAGTGTTAATTAAATTAAACGATTAAAAAAAAAAAAACCCATTAATTTAGAAAACAAATTAACTTAACTGACATGGATCATGCAGTGGCCATCATCAGGAGTTTAAGGCCATCATCAGGAGTTTAATTGTAATGAGGAATTCGGTTCTGACCAAAGGAGCACAAAACGTGTATAAAAGCGCCATCTTGTATTTGCTGCTGACGTCTGATCCAGGGTCCAGGTTGGCGTGGAATGTAGCATGCTAGCTAGCACGGTGCCAAATGCCACCAACCGGATGTGGTTGGAATCTAGGCGCCCCGTCCCCGGCGATACCTCACGCTGCTATAGACGCAGGCCAAGTGACATGCGCACACACCCACCCACACACACACACACACACCATACACACACGGCACCGACCGGACGCGGTGGCCTAATCAGTAGAACGCAGGCTTCCCGTGCGAAAGATTGGGAGTTCGGTTCCCGGTTGAGTGAAACCAATGACTTATAAAGTTGATTGATTGATTGATTGGTGGTTGCTTTACGCTGTGTCGGAAGCATAGGCCATATTCAGGGCAACTTATAAAATTGATACTTGTCACTTCTTAGCCCAGCGCTCGGCATTAATAGGATAGGACAAGAACTGGTTAGCATAGTGTCGGGATAATGTGACTGTGTGGGATGTCGGGTCATGGTCTTGGCAGCCAGGTCTCTCAGTGGGGCAGCACTATAAAAGTTGTTGTGAGTGCACAAGTCAGTGCCGGTCTTGATATGAACTTAGATGTGGCCAGGACATAAAACTCCAACAAACAGACAAACAAACGGCACCGAGCGCCGCGTCTTCAAAGCAGTACAAGGAAACCTGTATTGGCGGAGAGTGTGTGTTGTGCGGGTGGGGGCTATCTACAGAGATTGGGAGTTCGGTTCCCGGTTGAGTAAAACCAATGACTTATAAAGTTGATTGATTGATTGATTGGTGGTTGCTTTACGCTGTGTCGGAAACATAGGCCATATTCACGGCAACTTATAAAATTGATACTTGTCACTTCCTAGCCCAGCGCTCGGCATTAATAGGATAGGACAAGAACTGGTTAGCATAGTGTCGGGATAATGTGACTGTGTGCGATGTCGGGTCATGGTGTTGGCAGCCAGGTCTCTCAGTGGGGCAGCACTATAAAAGTCATTGTGAGTGCACAAGTCAGTGGCGGTCTTGATATGAACTTAGATGTGGCCAGGACATAAAACTCCAACAAACAGACAAGCAAACGGCCCCGGACGCCGCGTCTTCAAAGCAGTACAAGGGAACCTGTATTGGCGGAGAGTGTGTGTTGTGCGGGTGGGGGTTATCTACACCCCTCCACCACCACCACCACCACCACCACCACGTTGTAAAATATTCCCATAATAACTCATTGGTGGGGGAATGCAAATGGTCCATTGGTGAAAAAGGTATATAGGGCCAGGTGCATAAATGTGTGAATGTAGTTGCTGGTGGTGCTTGATTCATTGGTCAGTAGTCGTTGTGTGTTAGTCAGATAGTGTGTAAGGGGCACTTGGAGCTCTACCCACTACCCCCTCCCCCCTCTTTTAGTCACGGATCACCACACACTCAGCTCAGGCAGGTGGTGGCCAAGGGAGCCGCACTGCATGGTGGTGGTGGGCGGATCATTGTAACCATGGGGACACAGGAATGTTTGATGTTCATTGGTAGAGCTGTAGATGCTTGATTCTCATTGGAGAATACGGTCAGGTGGTATGCCATACCAGATCCATGTACCACTATAAATAATAAACCTGAGGGCTTGGCTCTCTCTCTACTTTCACTCTTTATACTCTTCCTTTCTCTGCCTACACAACCACATATTCCAGCCATGGACTTTACAGCGTGTCACCATAGGTAATTTGCAATGTCCCGGAAAGCGGAATGTTAGCTGACCAGCAATTTGTTGTACCACTAATTTTAACTAACAACTAACAGGTAACCCCACCCACTGCCTAACTAATCCCATCCTGACTTCACTTCTTCCTCTGGCCGTGGCCGAACTTACTGTGCATACCGGTGGATCTGGAGGGACTGAAGTTTGGATCCTGGTCGAGTCAGACGAATGACTTATAAAATAGGTACCTGTTGCTGCTCGGCACTTGGCGTCATGAGATCAGGACAGGGACTGGGTGCACAGTCTCAGGATAATGTGACTGTGTGGGACATCAGGTCATGGTGCCAGTAACCTGATTACCCAGTGAGGCAGCACTATAAAGTCGCCATGAGTGCATGCTGTCACAAGTCGGTGCACATCCTGGTATGGCCTAGGGTCTTACTGGGGCGTAAAACTACACCAACCACCCAGCCTCCCTCGGCCATCTCAGAGGACTGTGGTTGGGCTCCTCAGGCTGCCTTTTTCTTTCATCCCCCCCTCACTCCCCCCCCCTGCCAATTCCTCTGATCACTACCCATCGGAAGCCAACTCCCGACCATATGGGACTGCTTTCAGCGGTATCCATTCAGTGCTGCAGATTTGCAGCCTTCAGCACACCAATGCGACTGAAAACTCCCCAAAAACACACACAAACAAGACATATACACTCCTTGAACATAATAGGAAAAGAGGAACAAAAGGGAGTAAATTGCTTGCCTCCCACGCTGCAATGGAAACAGTAGAAAGCGCATGCGCACTGAGTGAGCAGCTCGTGGTCGGGTGACAAAAGACAAATATGACAATGACAACATATTTGTGACAAATGACAAACAGGACAAAGATAACAATGGCACATATTTATTTATACTACTATGGACCCCTTTCATCTTTGATTCAGTTCAGTTGAGCGTTGCTCACAATAGAAGTACTGCGGATTGATCCGACTCATCTGGAGCATGCGCAGTGCACCAGCACACCAGCACACCCCACTGCCTCCCACTAAGGAAAACAGCAGCTGACCTACATACACACTGCCCCATACCATAACTGGGTTCCCTTCAACCCAAATGACAACCAGCATTGTTGCCTCCCTCCCCCCTCTCCACCCACCCACAATTTCCACTGATTGATGAGTTGCTGCGCGAGCTGCTCCCGCCGGGAACAGACAAGTCCTGCTCCTCCCGCTGATCCCAGTCAGCGAGTCACTAACAAATTGCTAGCGCCACTTTCCAAAGAGCAGCGGACTAACCAGATGGGATGGGGTAGCCGAATGAGTGGAGCGCCCATCTCCTGTTATGGGAGATCGTGGGATCTGAACCCATGGGTTCGTGGCTTTGACTCAAACCAAAGCTAGGAAGTGACAATTATCAATTCTTAGGTCATTGGTTTCACTGGTTGAGTCAAACCAATGACTTAAAGATTGACAATTGTCGCTTTCTTACAAGGTACTGGGCATTATTAGGATAGGGCAAGTACTGGTTGGCCCAGTGTCAGGATAATGTGACTGAGAAGGATATCGGGTCATGGTGCTGGCAGCCTGGTCTTCCAGTGGGCCAGCACTATAAAGTTTCCATGAGTGTGCACTGTCACAAGTCAGTACCCATCTTGATATTATCTTATATGTTGCTGGACATAAAACAACAACAAACAAACAAGCATCGCACTACGCTAAACAACAGAACAAGACCTGATGTGTAAAATAATAATGACAGGGAGTTTAAAGGTGCATAGTCCGATGGTTTTGAGTTTTTCTCATTTTTCTGAGATAAATATAGTAAATTGATGTGTTATAATCTACCATACTTTACTTTGAAGCAACTTTGATTTTAAATGGCTGACTTTGGAGATATTTGGAGTGCAAACATGTAAAATTAATTTTGGCAAGCACGACAAAACCCTGACACCATAGGCTGCCTTCTGCAGTAACAGGTTCTATTACATTGACTCAGTATTCCCTTCTATGTGGCAACAAATGCTTAATAACTGCATCCGTAACTAAATTAGATACATAGAATAAAATCTCGATAATTGTTTTGGTTTTCAAAATTTCATGTCTTACTCGTACCATGCAGTCCAATAATAACAACCACACAGTACATTATGGGTGTGTTGGCAGCCATTCAGCTTGGCCCCATAGTGGGGGGGGGGGGCGGCTTAGAGGGGGAGTGTGTACAGGTAAGGGCCACGACTTGGAATTCAAAACGTCTTGCTTTCTCAAGACATATTGAAAAACCAAGACAGTTTACATATAGAAACAAATAGGGGTGAGCGGTCACAGTCTGCAACTACTTTAATATTGAGGATGGAACCAACAAAATACATCTTCAAAGTTTCTATGAAGAAAATGCTCCTGTTTATAGTATGTTCATAATATTCAATTAAAACTACATTAAAATAAAGAGATAATCTTATTTTGCCTAAAACATTGTGTTGTTTTTATTCTGGAATTAGTCATTTTTACTTGTGAAACACCATGGTCTATTTAAACAAGTATTTTTCTTAGAATCAAAATCCTGGACATAGTTAATGAGAAATAACCAACAATGTGAACAAATCATGATGTATAGCATCATATAAGCCATTACTCTAATGTACACAGGCAGATGGGTTGTTGTTTTAGCAGTCTACACAAGAATGACCACTGGAGGTGGGTGTGGGTATGGGTGGGTGTGTGGGTATGGGCATGGGTGCAGAGTGGGATTTCTCTCTGTGTGGCATATCTACCATACAGTATATGTGTATATGCATATACAGACAGACATATACATGTATATGCATATACACACATATATATGCATATATAGGCATAATTATAAAAATATTGTGATATACGTGGATATATGTGGATATATATGCATTTAAATGGACGCCAACACACAGGGGGAGTAAAAGGACTTTTTATTGAAGTCCGACTATACAGGTGAACAAACAAGCAATGAGTGTGCGCACCTGCGCACAAGCGCGTGCGCGCGGCCCCAATGGGCGCGGGTAATATGCGGTGGAATTAAATGTGAGCTAAAATATAATGCAAAGGAATAATCATAATGCGCGTACAGTGAGGTAATAACATGTAATGCAAATTTAAATCAATAAGGAATAATAATTAAAGTTCAAGATTGAAGTTCATAATAGTAAGTCAAATGTTCGGGTACCGAACCCAGTACCTGCAGGGTGGAAAGGGTGGCACGCCGGCCCGCCGGTGGGCGGCGCGCCCTCCTCCCGCGCACCCAGTATCGCCCCCCCCCCCTTTGAACCTGGGGTGGGAGGGAGAGGTCAACTCCGTCCTCCGCCATGATGGACACGTGCAGACTGGAGGGAGGGCGGAGAGGCTGAGATGGTGCTGAGGCTGAGCAGCTCTAGGCGTCTGATTCGGGTGCGCGCGGGCTGCCGAGTGGCGGCGCAGACAGGGGGGGCGGCAGAGGCCTCCCCACCACCTATCTTAATGGGCGTCATGGTCATTAACGCGCAGTCGCGCTTCGCCGCCGCGGAGCGCCCCGCGCCGCCCGGCCGACCTCAAGGGGGCGCCGCCTCCCCCCGCCTTATCGGGATGACAGGTGGAGCAGCTCAGGCTGTCACCCGGTGCGCTGCCCCTCGTGTGCGCATTTAAATTCCAGCGGCGAGCCGCTGGAGACATATACACATATATATATGTAGATACGTATATACACATATATACATGTGTATATACGTATATATACATATATACGCATATATATACGCATATATACATATATACGCATATATATGTGTAGATATGTGTATATATGTGTAAATATCTGCATATATACACATATATACATGTAAATATGTATATATACACATATATACATGTATATATGTGTATATATGCACATGCAGGTATCACAGGTATTGCAATACCTCAGGGAGTTTGATGCCCCTGCCCTGCAGAGTTGTAATCCACTGCCTTGTGGTACAGGTTCTTGACAGAACCGAAGGCTAAGGGAGCAAACCCTAAACAGAAAACCATGCCACTGTGGCAGCAATAAGGGTGGTTGATGTATGGAACTCCCAACATCTCCCGACCAGCCACTGCAGGGACAAATAGTTTTGCGCCTGTCTGGACATGTTCTTGCCGGTGTGAAACCTCTATTTGCTCCCCGAGAGAGTGCCGCTGGTAACTTGCAAAAGCCAGCAACACTTCAACACTTTTGCAGGCAGCTTTCATGAAATGTACTGTACCAACTAATCCCCAATGCCTGGGAGCAGGGTTCTGTACCCCAAGCATGGAAGGATGCCAGCATTGTAACCATCTACAAGAAAGGTGATCGAACAGACTGTGGGAACTATAAAGGAATCTCTCTTCTTTCCATAGCAGGCAAGATCTTCGCCAGGATCCTCTCAACAGACTATCTATTCACATAACACCTGATGTAGTCCCGGAGTCACAGTGTGGCTTCAGAGGTAACCAGAGCAGCGTGGATATGATATTTTGTCTCCGACAGCTACAAGAAAAGTGCATTGAGCAGGACCGACCACTGTACATGGTATTTTTCTATTTCACTAAGGCGTTTGATACAGTTGGGAGGATCGGGCTATGGTAGCTACTGAGGAAGTATGGATGCCCAGAGAAGTTCACAACTATGATCGAGGCTCTACATACCAGAATGATGGCGAACTTTAGTGTTGGAGGGGAAGTCTCGGAATCGTTGGGGGGTTACCAATGGGGTCAAGCAAGGTTGTGTACTGGCCCCCACGCTCTTCTCCATCTTCCTATCAGCAATGCTCGACGAGGCTTTTCGAGACATGGGGGATGGCATCTATATACAGTCCAGACAGAGTGCTGACCTATTCAATGTCGCACACTTCAGGGCGAAGACCAAGACTACTGGGATACTGGTGAGAGAGCTGCTATTCGCAGATGACAGTGCACTGGTTGCCCACTCTGCTGAAGAGATCCAGAAAATAGTGGACGCTTTCTCCGATGCATTAAAGAAGTTCGGCCTGAAGATTAACATCAAGAAGATGGAGGTGCTGTAGCAATCCAACTCTACAAGAACCCGAGAGGAGGATATCATGGTTGACGGAAACAAGCTGACCTCTGTTTCGGAATTCACCTACCTCAGAAGCACTATATCAAGTGATGGACGCATTGATGCTGAAATACAGAGGAGGATGGCCAAGGCCAGCGCATCTTTCGGCTGACTATGCCAGAGACTCTGGAACAACCACCATGTGTACATGCGGGTCAAAGGCAAGATGTACTGTGCAATCGTGCTATCCACCCTACTATACGGAGCCGAGGCCTGGACAGTGTACAGACGACAGGTGAAAAAGTTGCATGCCTTCATGATGCGACATCTGTGTTCAATCATGAGGCTAAGCTGGAAGGACAAAGTGAAAAATAAGGAAATACTCGAACGGACTGGGCTGCCCTCTATGGAAGATCTTCTGATCAAAAAGAATCTCTGGTGGACTGGACACCTCATGAGGATGTCATCAGGCAGTCTACCAAAGCAGATCCTCTATTCTCAACTGTCTTCTGGTTACGGAAAGAGAGGGCGCCCTTGTCTCTGGTTCAAGGATACCATCAAGAGAAACCTGAAGCTGAGAGACATTAAGACCAACTCATGGACATCACTCTCACAGCAGAGAGCTAAATTGAGAACGGCAGTCAAGTAATGAAAGCAGACTTTGTCGCATTGCGTCCGACAGCGTGATGATGATGATATGTACATATATATATGTATGGATGTATGGATATACTGGTACTGGTAGTACCCCTATCCTCAAACTTAAAAGAAAGGTTTGGCAGCAGTCATGGCTCAATGACCAGCCATATAGACCAGGTTAGAGGTAGTCATGCGTGGTTGCCCCAACAGACACCTCCTCCCCACCCACACACACAAAGTAAGACAATAGCCACACAGCAATACTGGTCTGCAATCAACACCCCCACCAGCCCACCTCTAGCCACACCATGCTGGTCAATGATGATGTACTTACTTACTTACGCCTACCGCCCAACTTTGGGCATAGGCCACAAACAAGGGCTCTCCAGTTATCCCAGTCCTGGGCCATCTTCTCCAGCTGTCTCCATGTATGGCCAGACCTCTTCACTTCTGCATCCAGGTCACGGCGCCAACTCTTTCTTGGCCTGCCTCTCTTCCTTTTCCCCTGTGGATTCCAGGAGAGGGCATGTCTTGTGGTTTTCGGCCTAGTAGCTTCCAAATGGCTTTCACTACTAGCGTCATACTTCCTACAGCTGTGGGTCCATCCCCTCCAGGGCCTTAGTTACTTTTGAGTTCGTGATTCTGTAACATTGTTCTTTTTTCCGGGGTGGGGTTGTTGGCCCCATGCCCAACCCCCAACCTGGAGAACCAGTGGCTGCTCTTAGTCTGTCCTCTACCATGAGTCCTGCCAGGCTTGGTTAAACCTGCCAGGGGCTAGCCCCCGCCGGTATAGCTCTCATGGTCACGGAGGCACAGAAGCCTCCCCACCACAACAAGCTAGCAACACATTGGGGGGAGGCAATTATGATGTGGTGATATTTATTAAAATTGTATTTTATTTATATTTAAATTGATTTATTTATTATCCTTACTTTAAATTTTGTTTCAGATTATTTCTATCCATATTGTTTGCTCATTATTCACATGCTGTTAGGACCTCCCAGCATTCTGCCACCAATTGGACCAGTGTGGGTTTAGCAGTTCCTCTATAGCTCAGATGGCCGAGTGTTGGTCTCAAGATCAGAGGGTAACTGGTTCGAATCTTGTAACTGGAATACTTTTTTTTTTTTAAAGAATGTCTTCAGCGACCTCTGTGACCAACAAACAATTTTTCATTTCAATCTACAAACTGTTTTGTCTTATTCGACTGTCCCTCCAATGTCAGGCCACCATTGGTATGGATTTAGAGTTGTCCTTTGAAGACATGCTTTCTCTTGTTTGATTCCGTATTATATTTTAAAAAGTGGGTCATCCTGAGAGAGGAGAGTGGCTGAGGCACATATGCATTTGGCCGCCGGCTCCTTCTACTTCCAGTAACACTGGTGCGTTTCAAAGCATCGTGATACACCTTGGCCGTAATCGATTAACACGACCCGAGCGACTCGGGTCACCCGAGTCATCAGAATTTCAAATCGAACACTACAAGTAGAGTCGACAAATACACATGCCGTGTGCAAAACGATCCGACCCAAGTAACCCACCTCCTAGCTGGGGTTGGCTACGAGCGATGACGTCACATTTGCGCTGGTACCGTCCTGCAGGATAACAACTACCAGTACCAGTCATACATGTTTTTTTTAAAGGATAACTTAGATTAATGAAATGGAAATATAGCTAAACTAGCCCATCATGAAATACTTTAAATCCTATTTTGCTCTAGTTTTATCGGTTATTAAACAAAACAAAAAATTGTCCACCCGAGCGCGGAGAAGCGTATTCGATTATTCGACCCGAGTCTGTAGGATGTGCGCATGCGCCAAAAATTGGCTCGGGTGACCCGAGTTGATTAATCGATTACGCCCCTTGTGTCACGCACATAAATAGAACAATCAAGTAACTAGGCCGTGGCTAATTACTGCCGCACCCGACAACCCAACCCCAACCCCACCACACTCACCCCATCCACACCCTTCCACTCCTCTCTGTAGCAATGAATGATAAATTACCTTGGGCAGAGTCAGGTCGGGCAGAGTAATGTTGGGAAGAGTCAGGTCGGGCAGAGTCAGGTTGGGCAGAGTCAGGTTGGGCAGAGTCAGGTCGCGCAGAGTCGACTCGGGCAGAGACGAGTCAGGCAGAGTCGAGTCGGGCAGGGTCGAGTCGGGCAGAGTCGAGTCTGCCCTCATGATATATATATATATATATCATATATATATATATATATATATATATATACATGTATATGTCTGTCTGTATATGCCCATACACATATTCTGTATGGTGGATATACCACACAGAGAGAAATCCCACTCTGCAACCACACCCACACCCACACACCCACCCACACCCACACCCACACCCACACCCAGCTCCAGTGGCCATTCTTGCGTAGACTGCTAAAACAACAACCCATCTGCCTGTGTACATTAGAGTAATGGCTTATATGATGCTATGCATCATGATTTGTTCATATTGTTGGTTATTTCTCATTAACTATGTCCAGGATTTTGATTCTAATAAAAATACTTGTTTAAATAGACCATGGTGTTTCACAAGTAAAAATGACTAATTCCAGGATACAAACAGCACAATGTTTTAGGCAAAATAAGATTATCTCTTTATTTTAATTTAGTTTTAATTGAATATTATGAACATACTATAAACAGGACCATTTTCTCCATAGAAACTTTGAAGAGCTACTTACAGCCATTTTAATTATATATTTTGTTAGGTTCCATCCTCAATATTAAAGTAGTTGCAGACTGTGACAGCTCAACCCTATTTGTTTCTATATGTAAACTGTCTTGGTTTTTCAATACGTCTTGAGAAAGCAAGACGTTTTGAATTCCAAGTCGTGGCCCCTACTAGATAAAAGATTCACCGGGTACTTGTAGTACATGGGTGAACGACAACGTAGTGTAAATACGGGCAAAAATAGCTTTAGTATGGGACAGGAATTAGAAACTGTGGTTCCAGGTTCAAATGGCAACATATATAGGCACAGAGTTGGTGAAATGGGCGAGAATGCAAAAAGACAAGATGCCGGCGCTAGAATGCCGTCGATTTCACTTTTAAATCTTATTAAACTAGATATTTTATTATATTTTTCAACTCAAAGGTAGCGGGTAAATATGAAGACATCTACAAAGAATGAATGTTGCTTCTTAGATTGTGAAATTAGGCTCTCATTTCATTTCCCCTCTTTTTCGACCGTTTTTATATAGGGTTGGTATTCACCCGTGTACTGCGAGTACCGGGTGAATCCTTTATCTAGGCCCCTACCTGATATTGATAATAACAACCACACAGTACATTATGGCTATGTTGGCAGCCATTCAGCTTGGTCCCATAGTGGGGGTGGGGGGTGGGTGGGAGGTCGGTTTAGGGGGGGGGGCGTAATTGATATCAGAGTGTTATCTTTGTAAATATACTCGGTGGAATGTTAGTGCAGCGGGCCCACAGGCGCCGTCGTACACAAGACGTTGGATTGTGCGCCTGCTGCAGAAAACTAGGCGCGCCAAATTACCTGTGACATTTGCACACGGAGCCCTGAATCTGCACGTGCCCGCAGCTATTTCGGAACCGTCTCATCAGGCCCGTCAGCATGGGAGGGGTTGGTTGGTTGTTGGAGTTTCACGTCCTGGCAACATCTAAGGTCATATCAGGACGGCTACTGATTTGTGACAGCGCACACTCATGGTGACTTTATGGTACTGGACCAAGTGGGATGGCCGAATGAATTGAGCATCCACCTCCTGTTTTGGGAGATCGGGGGGGGGGGGGTTCCGAACCCATCGGTTTGTGGGTTCGAACCCTGGTCGAGTCAAACCAATGACTTAAAAATGTCACTTCCCAGCCAGGCGCTAGGCATTATTATGATATGGCAAGGACTGGTTGGATCAATGTCAGGATAATGTGACTGAGTGGGATATCAGGTCATGGTGCAGGTAGCCTGGTCTTCCAGTGGGCAGCACTATAAAGTCACCATGAGTGTGCACTGTCACGTGTCGGTACCCGTCTTGATATGACTTTAGATGTTGCTAGGACGTTAAACAACAAACAAATTATAGTGCTGCCCCACCGGGAAATCAGGCTGCCGGTACCATGACCCCGATATCCCACTCAGTCACATTATCCAGACACTGAGGTAACCAGTCCTTGCCTCATCCCATTAATGCTGAGCGCCAGGCTAGGAAGTGACAAGTATACATTTTATAAGTCATTAGTTTGACTCGACTGGGAAGCCAACTCCCGATCTCCCTACCGCGCCCCGTACTAGGGGAAGGTGATGTCGGTGTGAGGCCAGTTAGTAGTGCCTGCCCAGTCACCGTATGTGTACCCGTGACCTGTCTGCGCATGTGTCACTTCTGCGCATGCGTAACGAGCGTGTCCGACAAGCGTTCCTTCAAGCGCCAATTGCCCTATCGGTAAATTTCCCTGGTGTAATGCTGTGTGTGTGTGTTTGTTAGCAACCACCACGCTGGCAACTAAAAAGCTGTGTTCACACACACAACTTTAGGCCGAACTAGATAAGGCGAACTAGATGAGGCGAACTAGGCGTGAAAGTGTGTCGTGTCCACACATGCAGTACTTTGGGCTGTTTAAGCCAGAAATGGATATCTGTGCATGAGTAAGTCAATACTAACCAGCGCCACTTTCGGTTAGTCGACGTCACCACGAGAGCGTTTGGGTTCGACCTCGATATTTATCGACTGAATCGTATTGTTTTGGAACGGTCAAAACTTCTGCTGGGCAGTGAAAACCTAAAAATAAATGATGAACAAAATATCTGTGCACAGCTAGTGGTTTCATAGACCAAATTATATAATATGCGCTTTTGATCGACCGGAAAATCAACAAACTCAGGTCTCGACTGCGCATGCATGTGACGTGCTTAAGCCGCCTCAAGTAAACCACTATCGTCCACACAAACAAGATGGGCCGACTTAAGCTAGTTCGCTTCATATAAACCACCTCGCGATGTGGTGTATGTACTTGAGGCGAACTAGATGAATCGACTTAGCCCTAATTCGCTTCAGCGTTGCGTCCACACAGTGAATGTGAGTCGACTTACATGAGACAAACTAGTTAAGGTGATTTAAGGCCCGTGTGTGAACACGGCTTTAGACTCAGTAGAGATAAGGAACAAGGTAATCATTGCACTCATCTTATCAGCTTACACGTTGTAAAAGTTTGCTAACATAGCTTAATGGTGTCATTGTACACAAGAAGTGTAATCACGTACACCCGCCCGGGACTAATCGGCATGGCCGACTGAGTTGAGCGTCCGTCTCCCGTTTTGGGAGATCATGGGATTTGAAACCCACTGGTTCGAACCCTAGTCGAGTCAAATCAATGACGCAAAAATTAATAATTGTCGCTTCCTAGCCAGGCTCTCGGTATTATTAGGATACGGCAAGGACCGGTTGGCTCAGTGACGACTTTATAGTGCTGCCCCACTGGGAGTCCAGGCCGCCAGCACCATGGCCTAATATCGCACTCAGTCACTATTTCCTGACACTGCACCAAACAGTCCTTGCCATATCCTAATAATGGCAAGCGCCTGGCTAGGAAGCGACAAGTATCAATTTTGAAAGTGTTTGTTTTGACTCGACCGGGAATTGAAGTCCCGACCTTCCGCGTTGGGAGGTCTGTGCTGTACCGATTCGGCCACTGCACCCGGTAAGTACAGACGGTGATGGTGATGGTTGCAGAGGATGCTACACACAACTGAGTAGCCCTGGGGAATCTCTGTTTCAAGCGTTGCGCCCCCTGGCGGGGATGACTGGCAGTGTTTCTATGTACTACTGCCCAGACGGTCGTGGTGGTCTAATCGGTAGAGCGCGGGACTCGGGTGCGGTAGATCAGGAATTCAATTCCCGGTCGAGCCAAACCAATGACTTATACAATTTATACTTGTCGTTTCCTAGTCTGACGCTTGGCATCAATAGGATAGGGCAAGGACTGGTTAGCTCAGTGTTAGGATAATGTGCCTGAGAGTGGGATATCGGGTCATGGTGCCAGCAGCCAAGTGAGGCAGCACTATAAAGTCACCATGAGTGCGCACTGATACAAGTCACTACCCATCCTGATATGACCTTAGGTATTACAAGGATGTAAAACTCCAACAACCAAGCATGCAACCAACTACTGCCCAGTGCCGTCGGTCACTCACGGCTAAAGGCTACATTCCTTACATGCCGCATGCCGCTACCGCGTGTAAGGAATCCTAGCTTCAGGCTTCTACTCCTCACGAAGCCGGGCACTGACTCTTGTCCGCTCATTGGTCACGTGGCATATGCTAAGTAGCTTCACTCATCACCAGGTGGCGTGCGCACGGGCATCGAGACACCGAGGCATGCAATTCGAGATCTGATCGATTGATCCACAACTAAGTGACCCCGTGACCCACTATGGAGGCATCCGTTGGTTGGTTGGTTGTTGGAGTGTTCCGTCCTAGCAACATCTAAGGTCATATCAGGACGGGCACCTACTTGTGACATTGCGCACTCATGGCGAGTTTATTTGATAGTGCTGCCTGCATGACTGGGAAATCAGGCCGCTGGCACCATGACCTGATATCCCACTCACTCATATTATCCTGACACTGAGCTAACCAGTACTTGCCCTATCATATTATTGCCGAGCGTCAGGCTAGGAAAGGACAAGTATCAATTTTATAAGTCATTTGATTTGACTCGACCGGGAACCAAACTCCCGAGCTCCCGAGCTTCCGCACGGGAAGCCCGCGCTCTACCGATTCGGCCACTGCGTCCAGTATATGTGATGTATAAGCATTATGCGAGTATAAAGGCGCGGAAGGGAATTATTATTATTCGTATTATTATTATTCTTCTATCATTACCTACCATTGTCCTCGATGTATTCACCTCCATATCTCTTCCTGCTCCTGGTGGCGCCACCTTCGGCCTCCTCCGGTACTACGGGCTCTCCCATTGTCATTCAAGCCCTGGAATTTATATGAATATGTATGTGGATTATATATATATCCTAACTCAGTCATATTATAGTATGTATCTATTGTAGGACCCGAATAACAATAGCCTGAATAGGCAATCCGCCGACCAAATTCTGTATATATATATATATACAAATTCTGTATATATATATACAGAATTATATATATATTGTGGGAATTATATATATCCTATTATATATATATCCTATTATATATATATATCCTAAAGACTGACAGTAATACCCCCTGGTTATGAACGTCTACACACCCTGGCAATTAATTATCATGGTTCGTGGGGACTGACAGGCGACCACTAATTAATTTTTAGAGTATAGTCTTTCACAAGTCTATGGAGTCCATAACATATCGCGAATCATACACAGGGTCCGTACGGGGCCTGGAAAGTCTTGAAATGTCTTTAACTTCATTTACCCCATTTCAAGGCCTTGAAAAACCTTGAATTTAACCTATTTTGGGTAATTAGTCTTGAAAATCCTTGAATGTCCCAACTGATCTAAATTAGTCTGAAATTGCCATTTCGAATGGTGATTTCGGAGTAAATCCAAATGAAAATAGTCATGAATTCCTATCAAAAACAGCGTTGAAAAGCATTGAAATAGCCTTGAATTCCATATCTTCACACGTGTATGGACCCTGCATGAACGGGTGCCAACACGATATTGCCACCGTCCTGATATTAGCTTAGATGTTGCTAGGACGTAAAACAACAACAAACCAAACCATATTGCCAATAATTGTCCCATTCGGGCAGCGTTCTATGGGCATTAAGTGGAATGTTTCTCACGTCCACCGCTATTGCGGAGAGAGGTGTGACATTCACGGACACAAGGCTGTCCACCTGGGCTTGAGGAGCTACATACGTGCGACCTTCTATGTTCCACGTGGTGGCCGAATTGGCGCAGTTTTCCTGTGTGACGAGTAAAACCAATGCCTTACAAAGTTGATACTTGTTGCTACCTAGCCTGGTGCTCAGCATTACTAGGATAGGGAAATGACTGGTTATGTAAGTATCAGGATAATGTGGCTCAGTGGCAAATCGGATCGTGGTATCGGTGGTCTGACCTCCCAGTGGGGCAGCACTATAAAGTTGCCACGAGTGTGCACTGTCACAAGTCATATCAATCCTGATATGGCCTTAGATGTTGCCAGGATGTAAAACTCCAAGAAACAAATAATCTAAGTTCTATCAGTGGGCGCGCAGCTAGCTTGTTCAAATGCCCTCCTTGTGGTTGGTTGGTTGTTGGAGCTTTACGTCCAGTCAACATCTAAGGTCATATCTGGACGGGTACCGACTTATGACAGTGCGCACTCATGGCGACTTTATAGTGCTGCACCACTGCGACACAAGGCTACCTACACCCTGTCCTGATTTCCCACTCAGTCATATTATCCTGATAATGAGCCAACCAGCCCTTGCCATATCCTAATAATGCCACGCGCCTGGCTAGGAAGCGACAGGTATCAATTTTGTAAGTCACTAATTTCACTCGACTGAGAATTGAACTCCCGACCTAACGCACGGGAGGTCTGCGCTCTATCGATTCGGCCACCGAGTCGGGTCCCCTCCTTGTGAACTGGTGGATTTTATGCTGCGTTCATACGGGTCTCGTGAATATTGTGAACTTCCCAGTTACTGCTGGTAAACACGACCATGTAAACTGAGAGCGTTCATTTGGCAATTCGTGGTAAACATGCTTTTTTTTTTAATAACCAAGATTTTCAGCTTCTACAATCATAAAATACTTTAAATCCTATTTCGCTGTACTTCTATAGGTTATTGAAAAAAATATATTAAGTTTTAGATTTAGCCACCATTTTCTTCACCCCGAGCGTATTCGTTTATTCAACCCGAGTCTGTAGGATGTGTGCATGCGCCAAAAAGTGGCTCGGGTGACCTGAGTTGATTAATCGATTACGCCCTGGCAGATGGCGGAAACTGCGACACCGCCATTTCTTCACGAGTGGTGAGTAAGGAGCAGGTTCCAAAATCTCCAGTTCACAGGTGGTGTTCACCAGTTGTGAAGTCACTTGAATGCAATTCACAGGTTGTGAACTGGGAAACACCATATTCACCATTTCATATGAACGCAGCATTAACTTCAGTGTACGGGCACTTCCAAGAGCAGCACACATACCCACATTAATGCTGGCTAAATGCCACTTGGCCCACTTCTCGTTTCTTGCACGCATACACAACGTGGTTGGGTTATGGCCCACTGGCCGCCATTGCTTATCTGTTTTCCGTCTCCCGTGTTGGTATATCATGGGATCGTGGGTTCGAACCCTGGTCAAATCAAAGCAAAAACTTAAAAATTGATACTTGTCGCTTCCTAGCCATGCGCTCGGCATTATTAGGATAATGCAAGGACTAGTTGGCTCAGTGTCAGGATAATGTGACTGAGTGGGATATCAGGTCATGGTGCTGGTGGCCTGGTCTCCCAGTGGGGCAGCACTATAAATTCGTCATGAGTGCACACTGTCACCAGTCAGTGCCCGCCCTGATATGACCTGAGATGTTGCTAGGACGTAAAACAACAAGAAACAAATAAACAACATCGATGGTCATATCAGGACTTGTGACAGTGTGTACTCATGGTGACTTTATTTTATAGTGCTGCCCCACTGGGAGATCAGGCCGCCAGCACCATGACCTGATATCCCACGCAGTCACATTATCCAGTCACTGAGCCAACCAGTCCTTGCCCTATCCTAATAATGCTGAGCGCCAGGCTAGGAAGTGCCAAGTATCAATTTATAAGTCATTGGTTTGACTCGAACAGGGTTCGAATCCCACAATCTACCACTCAACTCATTCGGCCATCCCGTCTGGTCTCATGGCTTAGTAATACACTGCTCGCATCTCTTCTGGGAGGTCGTGGGTTCCATCCAGGCTAACTCAAATCAACACCATTGATACTTGAGTTGTAAACCACTGCCTTGTGGTACAGGTTCTTGACAGAACCGAAGTCTAAGGGAGCAAACCCTAAAGAGAAAACCATGTCACTGTGGCAGCATTAAGGGCGGTTGATGTATGGAACTCCCAACATCTCCCAACCAGCCACTCCAGGGACAAATAGTTTTGCGCCTGTCTTGACATGTTCTTGCCGGTGTGAAACCTCTATTTGCTCCACGAGAGAGTGCCGCTGGTAACTTGCAAAAGCCAGCAGCACTTCAACACTTTTGCAGGCAGCTTTCATGAAATGTACAACCGCACATAAATGGAGAGCGGCAGTCAAGTAATGAAAACAGTCTGATGATGATGATCATACTTGACTCTACCCTGCCTGGTGTTGGGAATTAGTAGGATAGTAAGGGCTAGTTGTCATGAATTGACCTAATTATAAGATTGAATGGGATATAATTGTATCATGGCACCACAGACAAGATCTGCCAATAAGTTAAATTCTGCAACAATGCAATGTTATGTAGCCCCTTCACATGTACAATACTTTTGTTATCAAACTAAAATTGTATGCTTCATTTATGTATCAATCAATGTTATTGTATTGCTGGAAGACCAGTGACAAAAGACATTATTCAATAAATAAATTACATTTCGTGAAAAAAAAAGAAAAAGTGACACTATAAAGCCGCCTGAGTCTGAATTTTCCCTATATCACTTCAGATGTTACTAGGATGTAAAACCCCACTCATTCATATATTAAAGCTTCAGTATCTTGACATTTCCCATTATGAATATGGCCTTAAATCATCGTGAATCACTCAACCACTCAACATCTTGATGGACCAGACGGGATGGCCGAATGAGTTGAGGTTCCATCTCCCATTTTGGTATATAAAACCCACGGGTCGAACCATCGTCGAGTCAAACCAATGACGTAAAAATTTATACCTGTCGCTTTGTAGCCAGGTGCTTGGCATTATTAGGATAGGTGAGGACTGGAATGGCAAGAATTATTGAATTCGAACCCCACCCTAGGCGCAATGTTTCTCCTTTGCAAATTCAAAGTCCCCTGACAAATATTTAATTGTTAAGTCCCAGTCACACCTTCCCGGATTGAGTACCGGACACCACCGGACAAAGAATTGTCTAGTCCAGTGGTGTTCGTTATCAAAATGTACCGGACGAACACTTAACGGACAAGGAAGGTACATTAACGAATAGCCACCGGATAACAACGGACAAGCAACGGTCAACCGACGGGCGAAAACCAAATGTCAAACGGATGGACCCCACACCAACCGGACACCAACCGGACACCTACCGGATACCTACCGGACACCAACCGCACTGATCACAGACACGCCGAAAACATTAAAAAAAACGACGGACCGAATTCCCGCAGCACCGTCAACAGACTCTTCAGGATACAAACCGGACACCTAACAGATGGGTACCGGATATGAAACGGACAAAACGGACTTAAACCGGACACCAACAGTACACTTCAGTCCGGCGGTGTCCGGTACAAGTTTTGTGCATGTTCAAAACCTGTACCGGACACCACCGGAGATAGAACGAAGCCGCCAGATGTAAACCGGACATTGACTATTTCACCGGACAGTGTCCGGTTTCTGTCCGGTTCCTCAATCCGGTGAGGTCTGACTGGGCCTTTAAAGGATAACCATTACAAAACTAAGTGTATTCCTTTTAGTAGAACATTGAGGGACTAATCGTAAGCTGGTAAGAGTAACATTAGTTGACTAAGCTATGGCTTTACTTTCTATTTATGAATACGGTTCTAGCTGCCGAGGAACTGATCTGGCGGATATAGCAACTAGTTTAAAACAAAGCCATTCGCTGTTATAGCAACAAGTTTAAAACAAAGCAATTCATGGATACAGCAACAAGTTTAAAACAAAGGCATTCACGGATATAGCAACAAGTTTAAAACAAAGCAATTCATGGATACAGCAACAACTTTAAAACAAAGGCATTCACGGATATAGCAACAAGTTTAAAACAAAGCAATTCATGGATACAGCAACAACTTTAAAACAAAGGCATTCGCGGATATGGCTACGAGTTTAAGACGAACCCATTCGTGGATATAGCAACAAGTTTAAAATGAAGCCATATGCTGTTTTAGCAACAAGTTTAAAATGAAGCCATAAGCTGTTTTAGCAACAAGTTTAAAACGAAGCCATACGCTGTTTTAGCAACAAGTTTAAAACAAAGGCATTCACTGTTTTAGGAACAAGTTTAAAACAAAGACATTCACGGATATAACAACAAGTTTAAAACAAAGCTATACGCTGTTATAGCAACAAGTTTAAGACAAAGCCATTCACAGATATAGCAACAAGTTTAAAACAAAGCGATTCGCATATACAGCAACTGGTTTAAAACAAAGACATTTACTGTTTTAGCAACAAGTTTAAAACAAAGACATTCACTGTTTTAGCAACTAGTTTAAAACAACGCCATTCACGGATATAACAACAAGTTGAAAACAAAGCTATACGCTGTTATAGCAACAAGTTTAAAACAAAGCCATTCACAGATATAGCAACAAGTTTAAAACAAAGCCATTCGCAGATACAGCAACAAGTTTAAAACGAACCCATTCATGGATATAGCAACAAGTTTAAAACAATGCCATTCACAGATATAGCAACAAGTTTAAAACAAAGCCATTTGCGGATATAGCAACAAGTTTAAAACAAAGCCATTCACGGATATAGCAACAAGTTTTAAACGAACCCATTCACGGATATAGCAAACAAGTTTAAAACAAAGCCATTTGCTGTTATAGCAACAAGTTTAAAATGAGGCCATTCATTTAGGATTCGAGGTAAAAAAACCTAAGCATGACAAATACAGACCTAAGATTAGCATAGATAATATTATATGTCCAGTTTTCTTTGGTCGCGGGAGCTGGACATAACTCATACGGTAGCGTGTCCACCTGTGAAGGTGTGGGTTATCCTATCGATCCTGGTCAGTGGACCCACTTGCAATTTGTGCTATTTTCCGTTCCAACCAGTGGTCCACAACTGGTTCATCAAAGGCTGTGGTATGTGCTGTCCTGACTGCGCGAAAGTGCGTATAAAAGACCCTTTGCTGCTTATCGGAAAGAGTAGCCTATGTGGCGGCAGCGGGTTTCCTCCAAAGAAATATGTCAAAATGACCATATATTTGACGTCCAATAGCCAATGATAAAAATCAATGCGCTCTAGAGACATCATTAAATAAAACAAACTTCAACTTTTGTCTCTATCACCTGATGAAATTAAGACACACCATTCAGAAAAAGTGTACAAACCCAGGAGCTTGCGTCCTGGCAGGTACTTACCAGATTATACATTAGCCTGATTGTTGCCAAGAGCCTGGCTTTGCTTCGATTACTTAAACCTGCAGTGAACTCATGGTAGGTCATTAATGATTCATCACCGCCCACAGGCACAGCGCCACTTGCTGGCCAGCACCACCTGCTGGCGCCACTCTCTGGCGCCATCCGCTGGTGCCACCTGCTGACGAAGAGTGTTGCAGCACCGTAAAGTTACCTGTCACAAGTGACCGTTAATGTTGGTTGGTTGATTGTTGGAGTTTTACATCCTGACAACATCCCATGACATATCAGGACCTGTACCGACTTGTGACAGTGTGCACTCATCGCAACTTAATAGCGCGTCCTGATATTACTTTAGATGTTGCTAGGACGTAAAACAACAACAAACACAAACACAACTTAATAGTGCTGCCCACTGGGAGACGAGGCCCCCAGCACCATGACCCGATATCCCAATCAGTCACATTATCCTGACACTGAGCCAACCAGTCCTTGCCCTATCCTAATAAGGCCGAGCGCTTAGATAGTTTCGGTCAACTCATTCGGCCATCCCATCTAGTGACCTTAATTGTTGCCAGGATGTAAAACCCAGACAAACAAAACAATGAATTTCTGCGCATAGTATAAAGGAAAAGTCATATATATAAAGAAGCTATCGAATGAAATATTTCTGAAATCGAACCTACTTTTCAAACTAATTATAAAGCAGATCATTCCCGGTCGAGTCAAACCAATTGAAGAATTACTGGGTTGCTTGGCCATCTTCCAGTTACTCTACTTATACTCACTACTATCAGGAGGATCCTGGCAACTGTCTGCCAGTCTCCCCCCCCCCCCCCCCCCCCGCTCCCCCCTCTAAATACCAAAACACAACTTATAAGAAAGAAAGGGAGACTACTAGTGACCTGCCACCCTGACTCACTTACAACTTGCTACACATACCCACATAGCTTCTGCTTGTTCAGTCAAAATCAGTGCCTACAGTACATTGAACCTAAGTCCTATGGGTGTTACATACAGCTTAGCGGTGAACTGCTTCCTTTGGTATCTCTGCAGTGAGTGTTCTGTCTGTCCAGCAAGTGCAACGAGTCCAAAGGTGACTGTGCTCACACAGCCAGCCAATCAGACACCTCTACAGCCTGTCACTCAACCCCAGGGCAGGTGGTGTCCATAATGTATGCAGAATGGCTGGGTGTGCTTACCCAGCGGTCCCGTGGTAAGAAGTAGTTGTCATACAGTTACATTAAACAATAATACATGTCCCGCTCCATTTGCACTCTTCCTGGTGCATGGAGGGAACATTCCTGTAATTAGTAACCGCATCTTATTATCCGGACATCATACCTCAATCCCGGTCACTGTGCCTCATAACATTTACACATAGTTATTTCCATGGCACACAGCCAGTGGGCACACATTGCATCACTATTACATAACAATGGTCCCCAATTCCATCACCCAAGATATTGATATGATTCCAAGCTCGGCTATCACAACCAAAAGACCATATATTTTTACACAATGACTTATAAAATTGATACTTGTTGCTTCCTAATCTGG
This sequence comes from Branchipolynoe longqiensis, assembly GCA_030323885.1. Classification (NCBI taxonomy): domain Eukaryota; kingdom Metazoa; phylum Annelida; class Polychaeta; order Phyllodocida; family Polynoidae; genus Branchipolynoe; species Branchipolynoe longqiensis. The sequence continues at coordinate 113,116,098 of CM059188.1, forward strand.
TACTCAGCATTATTAGGATAGGCAAGGAATAGTTTGCTCAGTGGGAAATCATGTCATGGTGCTGGTAGTCTTGATTTCCCAGTAGGGCAGCACTATAACAGCGCCATGAGTGTGCACTGTGACAAGTCGGTACCGGTCCTGATATGACATTAGATGTTGCCAGGACATAAAACTCCGACAACCACCCAACAACCAACCAAATCCACGCTAACAGTGGAATGTTCCTGTTACTGTTAGGACCTAGTGAGAAACATGAGGGTACCGTTCTTGACTACTGCTTGCATACATTTGCCGACCCTTTAATATGAAGCTAAATATTGCCGCACTATCTGCCATCCGTTCACTTTATCTGTTCATTATCTGCAGAGATATGGCGAATTGATGATTAGATCTTTGGTCTGGGAACACTCTCCCAGCGTACATAGACGCCGTAGTCAGTGCCACGCTAGCGTTCGATTGACCTGAATCTTCTCCACCTATAGATGCCTTTCAATGTTTATAAACATTGCGTACGCGCACGCAACTTGGCTGCAGAACGAAGGCACATTGTCATTGAGTTTGCCGATACGTGCAGTGCAAAACGTCAGTTTGATTTAAAATTCATAGAAATGCAGAACCCTAACGGTATACATTTAATATAATTTGTTTGTTGAATATGTTTTCTATATGTGTTCCAAGCGGTTTGTGTCTAGGTGGTTTTAGAGATATTTTTTCTTTTTCTGTATGAAGATTGCTCATGGCCATTGACAATGCATTGAGTTTACCGATACGTGCAGTGCAAAACATCAACTTTATTCAAAATTAATAGAAATGCAGAGCCCTAACCATATACATTTTTTCTATATGTGTGACAAGCGGTTTGTGTCTAGGTGATGTAGTTTTAGAGATATTTCACATTTTCTGTATGAAGATTGCTCACAGGCATTGACAATGCATTGAGTTTGCCGATACGCGGAGTGCAAAAAGCCAATTTTATTCTAAATTAATAGAAATGCAGAACCCTAACCTTATAAATTTATTATAATCTGTTTGTGGAATATGTTTTCTAAATGTGTTCCACGCAGTTTGTGTCTAGGTGGTGTAATTTTTTAGATATTTCACATTTTCTGGATGAAGATGGCTCATAGCCATTGAGTTTACAGTGTGACCCGTTGTAAAATATATATGGATTTTCGGTTAAGAATTATATGTTGGCGGAGAGCATTATTATTCTTGGATGACAGAGTGGGAACAAGGTTATGTAAACTAAAAGCAATAGAATCCCACTCCCATTGTGACATGATATAAGCTGTGTGAAATATATGTTCATACATGATGCTTAAGATTAATGAAGAAATGTGTTATGTAAGAAACAGTTCAAGATTGATGAAATGTTCCTCTATGTATTTATAAAGAATGCAATTGGAGAAAAAGGACATTTTTGGTAAATATATATATATATTTTACCTCGGTAAACAGCCTCAGGCTAGCCTCAGGCTAGGGAGAGGTAAGCACGTCCGGTACCAGCAATTAGCATATACAACTCACGACTGGATAACGTGTCGTTGGGTTGCTCCGGCAAAATTAGTCTACATACAAGCAAATACGCAGTAAGTATAAATAAAAACTGTGGTTAGCTTAATTATGATGCATTAGAGCATCAATATGGAAAGTTTAGACTTTCGTTGGTCCAATTTGGACGAGTTATTTGGTTATAAACAACCAAGGATAGAACACTCGAGTGGGTTTCGCGAAGGAACCAAACCGGTCATTAGCGGTTATGTCAACACCCGGGTCACCGTGTGACTATGGGTAGAGATGTGGGTTTCGCCCTATCTCATGTGGAAATTCTCTCGTACTCTAATAGAGAGTAATGTTGGAGATGCTCCTGGGTTTCTTTTATAGACTCCCCTAGACAAAACTTTTTCAGGCGTTTCTCTCCGAGTTTCGTAGCATTTTCTCCAACTTGTTGACGTTGTAGTCACAGGTGGGAGAAGTGTGCGGAACAGAGGGATGGGCGGGCCGATACACTGGTCCCGACCCCCGCGTAAGGTTTGGGCTTGACCCACAACCCACGCACAAATTTAGCTTATTACGCCTGTGTTATAACGGTATAAACACGTTCTTTAACACCAATAGATGTCCAAATGAGTTTGAAACAACCATATTGTGACATATATATATACCGGGACTGATCAAAAATGTTTGTTTCAGTTCCCGATGGCCACGAAGCGGAGTAAGCGCGGTGCAGCAGCAGCCGAGGGGCGTGTTCCGAGTGGAGTGGACGAGGAGTACGACTCCTCACCCGTGTTGTCGGCAGGGCCGTCGACACAGCCCCGGGCGCATATCCTCTCCGACCCGGACGAGGACGCAGTGCCTGATGTGCCTGCGCCTCCAGATTGGGAGGCTCGCTTTGCAAGATTGGAAAGCCACATCTTGACTGCCAAATCGCCTGTGTCTCGGAAGCGGCGTAGGCCGAGTGTCCAAGAGGATTCATTTGAGGATTTCTTGGACACAGACTCGGCGGTGGAGCTTAAGGCTCCTCCTCCTCCTTCTCCTAAACGGAGGAAGAAGAAGAAACAGGTGATTTCTTTCTTCGGGTGATGAATTCACCAAGGAGCGGGCAGAGTCTGGTTTGCGCAAAAAGCGGAAGACTAAGTCCAAAAAGAAGAAGAGGAAGAGGAAATATTCCTTCTTCTGAGTCGTCCACTGAGTCTACTTCTACGGAATCAGACTCAGACACCGTATATGAAGGGGTCTATGCGGACATTGGCACTAAAGTGGCTAAGAAGGTGGAGAAGCCAAAGGCTAAGCGGGTTAAAACCACTACGCTTATGCGCGAGACCGTGAATGGTCATTTTCGCACGTTCAAACCGGCGGAGGTTATCTCCAAGTTAGGAGATGAGTTAACAGGCATAAAGGGTGTTCCCAACTCCATCATTAAAGAGATGGATCGGGATGTCAATATGACGGATGACCGTAAGAAGTTTGAGGATGTGTTGCACACAGTGCATAAGGCAGTGTTGGCTACCCTAACAGCTATTGTTCCTGTGGCTAATAGGATGCAGAGTGAAAATAAGTTCTCGTCTTTGGCTAAGACAATGGACAAAGGCATTGCAGTACTAGCGGCGGCAGGTAATTACCTGTCGTTTCGAAGATATGAAAATGTCTTCAAGTCAGTTTGCACAGATGCTGGCAAAGAAGTGGCTCGCTCTAAGAAGGTTACCGATAATGAGGGGAAGGAGTTTACGCTCTATCTTGCTCCAGAGCCGATTAAAGGGAAACCTTTAGATAATACCAAGATGTTTGGCGGTCAACTACAATACCTCTATAAAGAGGTAGAGACTGCAGCCAAGAGTGGCAAAAACATGGATGGCAAGAAGAAACAGGAAGTTCCTCGTTTCAAAAAGTCACGAGGGGATTTTCGTCCACGACGGTTCACCAGAGGAACCAGACCGAGTTCAAACTTCGGTCAAGGGTTTCGGGGCCGGGGCGCTCGCCCAGGCTGGACCGACAACACCGCACGGCCAATAGGTCGAGGGTTCAACTCGTCGAGACCTTTCCCCAGGGGCGGGTCCAAGTAGAGGTCCAAACACAAACTTTACAAGTCCCTGCAGCCTCTAAAAACACACAAACTGTAAGCAACTTTGTGGCTGGTAATATTAGTAATCATATTTCTGAGTGGCACAAAATTACTAGTGACCAAGAAATTATAGAAATAGTTAGGGGTGTTCAAATTCCTTTTACACAAATTCCTGTACAAAGTATAATACCTTTTCCATATAACATTCAACCAGTTGAACGAGACGCACTAACTAAACAGGTACATAAATTCTTTGAGAAAGGAATTATACAAAAAGTGACACACTGTTCAGGACAGTTTATTTCAAACATTTTCTCGAGACCGAAGCCTAATGGTGATGTTCGAATGATCCTGGATTTAACAATCCTTAATAAAAGGGTGGAATATCGACATTTTAAAATGTTCTCTCTAGATACGGCACGGGATCTGATTACACCAGATGCGTGGATGGCTAGTGTTGATTTACAGGATGCATATTATACGCTTCCCATAATGGAACAATACCGAAAATTTCTTCGATTTATTTGGGATAACCAACTCTATGAGTTTACCTGTATGCCGAATGGCTTAGCTTGTGCGCCACGTTTATTTACTAAATTGCTTAAACCTGTTTTCTCGGTAATGGCGAGGAAGGGTCATATAATGTTTCCATACATAGATGATTCTTTTATTATAGCATCAACACAAATTGGTTGTGTGAATGCAGTTTTGGATTTATGTGCATTACTCACTAAATTGGGGTTTTATGTACATCAACAAAAGTCAGTGTTTAAACCAACAAAACAACTTAAATGTTTAGGGTTTATTCTGGATACACAGTCCCTTACAGTGTCGATAACAGAACAAAAACTAATTAAGTTTATGACTACAGCGACTCAGCTTATTAAGTTATCAAAGCCAAAAATTAGACAGGTTGCTGTTCTTATTGGCATAATGACCTCATATGCACCTGCTGTGTTATATGGGAAGGCCCATATTAAGTCGCTAGAAATAGATAAAAATTTAGCGTTAACACGAACTAAAGGCAATTTTGAGCGAAAGATGTTTATTTCGCAAGAAGGGTTACAGGATATTGGATGGTGGATGCAACATATAGCAAGTTCACCAAATCCAATCCGCATGGCGGAACCTAATACAGTAATTACTACTGATGCTTCGTTAGAAGGTTGGGGAGCTCATCGAGATGGGGTCACAACAGGAGGTAGATGGCTTGATGATGAAAAATCAGACTATATTAATGCACTAGAATTGCGTGCTATTTATCTGGGCTTACGTAGTTTAGTAAAGATAAATAAATCACAGGTTAGAATACTAACTGATAATACTACTGCCATGGCATATATTCGTAACATGGGTGGAACCAAATCAAAGTCTTGCAATCAGTTATCTAAACTGATTTGGAACTGGGCACAGGCTCAACAAGTCTGGCTGACTGTAGCGCATATTCCAGGGTCACAAAATACACTTGCAGATTATAAAAGTAGAAATTTCCATGACCATTTAGAGTGGTCTCTCTCTACACATTTGTTTAACTTCGTTTGTGAAAAATGGGGTACACCTGAAGTTGACTTATTTGCATCACGAAATAATAACAAGTTACCCTGTTATGTTTCTTGGCATCCTGAACCGGATGCTTGGAAAGTAGATGCGTTTGCTATTACCTGGGAAAATAATTATTTTTATATTTTCCCACCATTTAGCATTATCAGCCGAGTAGTGAGAAAAATCGGCTTGGAAGGGACACATGCGATACTGGTGGTGCCCGATTGGGACACGCAACCTTGGCTGCCAGCAGTTTCACAACTGGCAAAAGATCGTATACGATTCCCAAGAAAACTCGGGAATCTGACGCACCACGGACCGCTAGTGGTTCACGGCGACGTGTCAACGACGCCCCTATTGGCATTCCTTTTCTAAGGAAGCAGCTACAGCAATTTGGATTGGACAGAATTACTGAGGATAGGATAGTATCGGATGCCTGGAGGCCAGGAACTGTCAAAATGTATACAACCTATTTAAAGAAATGGGGTGTACATTGTTTGTTAATGAAAGTTAAGCCAACAAATCCAAAGATTTCACAAGTAGCTCGGTTTCTTCGTTCTCTAGAGGATGAAGGACTTTCCTTTGGATCGATTAATGCGGCGAGGTGTGCGTTATCAATTATATTACCTAGAATTGATGGCGAAACAGTTGGAAAACATCATGTTATTTGTTATTTACTTCGTTCAATTTATCAAAGGAATCCTCCAAAACCAAAGTATAGTCGGTTTTGGGATGTTTCTATAGTATTTAAGTTGTTTCAGGCTTGGCCTCACAACTCGTGGTTAGATATAAAACAGTTAGGTTTTAAGGTCGCGGTCCTGTTATTGTTAGTAACCGGACACAGAGGACAGACGATTGTTGCTTTATCCTTAACTGGATTAGAAATAGACAAGGAACAAGCTACGTTTGATTTAGAAAAATTGCTTAAATCGAACACGTTAGGTGACCCTTTATCAACGGTTCACTTAGACTGTTTTCCGAATGATCGGAAATTATGTGTTGTGTCGGCCATACGGGCTTATATATACAAGACAAAGGATTTACGTGCATCACAACAACTATTAGTGAGCTTTATAAAGCCACATAAGGCGATTTCACGAGACACACTTGCCAGATGGACAATTACGGTGTTGAAATTGGCTGGAGTGGATACGAGTAAATACTCTTCCCACTCAACTAGAGGAGCCATGGTCTCCAAGGCACGGGTGCTTGGTATTTCTGTGAAAAGAATACTAGCGCATGCAGGCTGGAAGACGGCTAAGTCGTTTGCAAAACATTATAATAAACGACTAGAAAAGCCTACCGGCGTTGCAAAGCGTCTTCTCGCCAACTAACAAGAATAGGTGAGAACAAAAATTTAGAATGTTATAATAATAAGAAAGTATGATATTAAGGATAAAAATGAATTATGTAAAGGTCTCCCTAGCCTGAGGCTAGCCTGAGGCTGTTTACCGAGGTAAAATAGTATAGTTATACGAGTCTTACCTTGGTACAGATGATGGATAACTGTTGTTTTACCGAGGTATAAGCCTCGGATAGATGTGGGCTAGGGCCCTCCCGCCACACCCTGCCACATCTATTCCGTTGGTGTACCTTTTCGGTAAAGTAATAGTATCCATTGTTTGAAAGTCATTTTTATCCTCAATAAGTAGGTTAAGATTGCTGGTACCGGACGTGCTTACCTCTCCCTAGCCCACATCTATCCGAGGCTTATACCTCGGTAAAACAACAGTTATCCATCATCTGTACCAAGGTAAGACTCGTATAACTATACTATATATTTGTAACTGTTGCAACTACCTGTTCACCCTTGACCACTGGGCGGGCCCACCACGGCCTCATTTGCATATGCACCCAGGGCACCACCTGCAGCTGAGTTGAGTGACAGCCACCACCACTGGGGGGGGTGGCTCCCACCCCGGCTGTGGGGGTGCCTGATTGGCTGACTGTGGGCCTGCCCAGTCACCTACACTACCTTGGCCCTCTGACCACACTAGCCTCACGTTGAGATTAATTAATTATTCAGTACTCTGCTTCAGACACACTGAAGACAGATCACTCAACTCCTGGCTCTGGAGTGAGGCACACCTACTCTAGAGCAGGAACCCCAGACACTCTGTCTGATGCTATCAAAATTCAAATATTCCAATTGAGTGTGGACACAGCCATAGGACTCCGGTTCAATGGGCTGTAGGCACTGGTTTCTATACAGGCTAAAGTCGTAATGAGATTCTGTGTGGACAGAAGGTAAGGGGTGTGGGTGATAGGTCACTAGTAGGTGGACAGGTGTTGATGCCAATAAAGCACAACTTCTCCACTGTTCATCTGTGTGACTTGTCTTCATTCTTCCTTAGGAGTGACTAATGATTTGATAGTCGGTATTAGAATAACAGCATCACAGGTGATATGAAGGGGAAGAGTTTTATGGTATTATCTGGTGTTCATGCGGCCGAGCATCCAGTAATATTATACTGTGTTGTCCTGCAGCCAAGCTGTGCGCGCACTGACCTGAATACCTCTGCTGATGAGGTCTATGAGATTAGAGGTTTGTTCTGTTTGTTCTGTCATATCAGGATGGGGTTAGACTTGTGACAGTGCACACTCATGGCGACTTTATAGTGTTGTTACACTGGGATACCAGCCACTGCCACCATGACCTGATTTCCCACCCACTCAGTCACATTATCTTGACACTGAGCTAACCAGTCCTTGTCCTATCCTAATAATGCTGAGCGCCAGGCTAGGAAGCGGGAAGTATCAAGTTTGTAAGTCATTGGCTGAGATGAGAGGTAGATGTTAGACTAGACAGACAAGAGGAGACCCGGAGATAGGCCTTAAAGGGGGGGGGGGTAATACTCCACCATTGATGTCTGTTGATGATGTCAAATATTGATTTGATTCTGCAAACACATAACACCACCATGTACAGTGTCCATAGCAACACGGGAAACGGAGCGTCCGGGAGTCGGTGTCCTGCCTACTACCAGAGAGCGTGTATAGATGAGAGGGGCAACTCTCATACTAGCCCGTGTAACAGCTGTTGACTGTGGTGCTCCAAGTGGTGGTTGTTGAACAGTTTATGACAGCTGTACGCGTACCGGCAAAACGTCAGTTTTATTCAAATTAATAGAAATCCAGAACCCTAACCGTATTTAATGTAATCTTGTTGGTAAACATGTTTTCTATGTGTGTTCCAATCAGTTTGTTTCTAGGTGTTGTGGTTTTAGAGTTATTTAACTTTTTCTGTATGAAGATTGCTCATGACCATTGATAATGCCTTGAGTTTGCCAATACGCGCAGTGCAAAACGTTAGTATTATTCAAAATTAAGAGAAATCGAGAACCCTAACCATATCAATTTAATATAATCCTTTTGGTAAAGATGTTTTCTATATGTGTACCAATCGATTTGTTTCTAGGTTGTGTGGTTTTAGAGATATGTCACTTTTTCTGTATGAAGATTGCTTGCTGCCGTTGACAATGCATTGAGTTTGTCTCAATGCATTGTCAATGGTCATGTGTAATCTTCATACAGAAAAAGTGAAATATCTCTAAAACCACACCACCTAGAAACAAATCGCTTGGTACACATATAGAAAACATGTTTACCATAAACATTATATTAAATTTATACGGTTAGGGTGCTGGATTTCTATTAATTTTGAATAAAACTAACGTTTTGCACTGCGCATACCGGCAAACTCAAGGCTTGTTCAACAATAACCACGAGAGGTGCCACTGTAGCCTGTGTTACCGATTTTCATGGGAGTTGGGACTCTCGTCTATATACACGCTCTCTGCTACTACCGGGCGTGATAGACGAATCGATAGAACACAAGCCTCCTGTGCGAGAGATTGGGAGTTCAATTCCAAGTCGAGACAAATCAATGACTTACAAAATTGTTACTTCTCGCTTCCTATCTTGGCATAAATAGGATAGGGTAGGGATTGGTTAGCTCAATGTCAGGATAATGTGACTGAGTGGGATGTCGTGTCATGGTGCTGGTGGCCTGAGATCCCAGTGGGGCAGCACTATAAAGTCACTATGAGTGCACACTATCGCATGTTAATTGTTAGTATCCGTCCTGATGTGCCCTTACATGTTGCTAGGAGGTAAAACAAACACAATTAACACATCCGATCATAGAGCTAACATGGCCAAACACAACCCCAGTGTTCCGAGTCGATGGCACTGAGAAGTGTGCACTCATTCTTTAATGTCACCAGACGCGGTAGCCGAATCGGTAGAGCTCAGGCTTCCCGTGCGGAACATCAGAAGTTCGAATCCAAGCTGAGTCAAAGGAGTGACTTACAAAATTGATACTTGTCATGGCGCAGGTGGCCTAGTCTCGCCGTGGGACAAGCAGCATGAGAGGGCACTGTCACAAGTCGGTACCTATCCTGATGTGACCTTACAGGTTGCCAGGATGTACAACCCCAACAAACAAACCGTCTTCAATGTTCAAAGTGCTTATTGGTAATTCCTGTGTTGCGCAAGGTGGTTATTTATAACCACCTTTATCGGATAGCAGCTTTTACCTGGGTGCAGTCATTCCTCGAGCCTCCTTCACGCTTCGGTGACATCAATAATTCGCTGATATTTCAAACTTTTCCTCTACCCTAGATAAAAGATTCACCCAGTACTTGTAGTACATGGGTGAACGACAACGTAGTGTAAATACGGGCGAAAATAGCTTTAGTATGGGACAGGAACTAGAAACTGTGGTTCCAGGATCAAATGGCTACATATATAGGGACAGAGTTGGTGAAATGGGAGAGAATGCACAAAGACAAGATGGCGGCGATAGAAGCCGTCGATTTCACTTTTAAATCTTATTAAACTGGATATTTTATAATATTTTTCAACTCAAAGGTAGCGGGGAAATATGAATCATATTTCTGAGTGGCACAAAATTACTAGTGACCAAGAAATTTTACAAATAGTTAGGGGTGTTCACATTCCCTTTACACAAATTCCGGTACAAGACAGGATACCTTTTCCTTATAACATTGAACTGGTTGAACGAGAGGCACTAACTAAACAGGTACAAAAATTCTTTGAGAAAGGAATTATACAAAAAGTGACATACTGTTCAGGAGAGTTTATTTCAAATCTTCTCGAGACCAAAGCCTAATGGTGACGTTCGAATGATCCTGGATTTAACAATCCTTAATAAAATGGTTGAATATCGACATTTTAAAATGTTCTCGCTAGATACAGCACGCGATCTGATTACACCAGATGTGTGGATGGCTAGTGTTGATTTACAAGATGCATATTATATGCTTCCCATAAGAGAAAAAGACGGCAAATTTCTTCGGTTTCTTTGGGATAACCAACTCTATGAGTTTACTTGCATGCCGAATGGTTTAGCTTGTGCCCCTCGTTTATTCACTAAACTGCTTAAACCTGTTTTCTCAGTAATGGCGCGGAAGGGTCATATAATGTTTCCATACATAGATGATTCCTTTATTATTGCATCAACACAAATTGATTGTGAGAATGCAGTTTTGGATTTATGTGCATTGCTTACTAAATTGGGGTTTTATGTACATCCACAAAAGTCAGTGTTTAAACCAACAAAACAACTCAAATGTTTAGGGTTTATTCTGGATACACAGTCTCTTACAGTGTCGATAACAGAACAAAAACTAATTAAGTTTATGAATACAGCGACTCAGCTTATTAAGTTATCAAAACCTAAAATTAGACAGGTCGCAGTCCTTATTGGGATAATGGTATCGTATGCACCCGCTATTTTATACGGGAAGGCCCATATTAAATCTCTAGAAATAGATAAAAATTTAGCGTTAACACAAACTAAAGGGAATTTTGAGCGAAAGATGTTTATTTCGCAAGAAGGGCTACAGGATATTGCATGGTGGATGCAACACATAGCAAGTTCACCAAATCCAATCCGTATGGCGGAACCTAATACGGTAATTACTACTGATGCTTCGTTAGAAGGTTGGGGAGCTCATCGAGATGGGGTCACAACAGGAGGTAGATGGCTTGATGATGAAAAATCAGACCATATTAATGCGCTAGAATTGCGTGCTATTTATCTGGGCTTATGTAGTTTAGTAAAGATACATAAATCACAAGTTAGAATACTAACTGATAATACTACTGCATGGCATATATTCGTAACATGGGTGGAACCAAATCAAAGCCTTGCAATCAGTTGTCTAAACTGATTTGGAACTGGGCACAGGCTCAACAAGTCTGGCTGACTGTAGCGCATATTCCAGGGTCACAAAATACACTTGCAGACCATAAAAGTAGAAATTTCCATGACCATTTAGAATGGTCTCTCTCTACACCTTTGTTTAACTTCATTTGTGAAAAATGGGGTACACCTGAAGTTGACTTGTTTGCATCACGAAATAATAACAAATTACCTTGTTATGTTTCTTGGCATCCTGAACCGGAGGCTTGGAAGGTAGATGCATTTGCTATTACCTGGGAAAATAATTATTTTTATATTTTCCCACCGTTTAGCATTACCAGCCGAGTTGTCAGGAAAATCGGTTTGGAAAGGACACATGCGATACTGGTGGTGCCCGATTGGGACACGCAACCTTGGCTGCCAGCAGTTTCACAACTGGCAAAAGAACATATACGATTCCCAAGAAAACTCGGGAATCTGACACACCACGGACCGCTAGTGGTTCACGGCGACGTGTCAACGACGCCCTTATTGGCATTCCTTTTCTAAGGAAACAGCTGCAGCAATTTGGTTTGGACAAAATTACTGAGAATAGGATAGTATCTGATGCCTGGAGGCCAGGAACTGTTAAAATGTACACATCCTATTTAAAGAAATGGGGTGTACATTGTTTGTTAATGAAAGTTAAGCCAACAAATCCAGCAATTTCACAAGTAGCTCGTTTTCTTCGTTCCCTAGAGGATGAAGGACTATCTTTTGGGTCGATCAATGCGGCAAGATGTGCGTTATCAATCATATTACCTAGAATTGATGGCGAAACAGTTGGAAAACATTATGTTCTTTCTTATCTACTTCGTTCAATTTATCAAAGGAATCCTCCAAAACCAAAGTATAGTCGGTTTTGGGATGTGTCTATAGTATTTAAGTTGTTTCAGGCTTGGCCTCACAACTCGTGGTTAGATATAAAACAATTAGGTTTTAAGGTCGCGGTCCTGTTATTATTAGTAACTGGACACAGAGGACAGACGATTGTTGCTTTGTCTTTAACTGGATTAGAAATAGACAAGAAACAAGCTACGTTTGATTTAGCACAATTGCTTAAATCGAACACGTTAGGTGACCCTTTATCTACGGTTCACTTAGACTGTTTTCCGAGTGATCGGAAATTATGTGTTGTGTCAGCCATACGGGCTTATATATCTAAGACAAAGGATTTACGTGCATCACAACAACTATTAGTGAGCTTTATAAAGCCACATAAGGCAATTTCATGAGACACTCTTGCCAGATGGACAATTACGGTGTTGAAATTGGCTCGAGTGGATACGAGCAAATACTCATCCCACTCAACTAGAGGTGCCATGGTCTCCAAGGCACGGTTGCTAGGTATTTCTGTGAAAAGAATACTAGCGCATGCAGGCTGGAAGACGGCTAAGTCGTTTGCAAAACATTACAACAAGCGACTAGAAAAGCCTACCGGCATTGCAAAGCGCCTGCTCGCCAACTAACAAGAATAGGTGAGAACAAAAACGTTGAATATTATATAAGAATGGATGATATTAAGGATAAAAATGAATTATGTAAAGGTCTCCCTAGCCTGAGGCTAGCCTGAGGCTGTATACCGAGGTAAAATAGTATAGTTATACGAATCTTACCTGGGTATAGATGATGGATAACTGTTGTTTTCCCGAGGTAGAAGCCTCGGGTAGACGTGGGCTAGGGCCCACCCACCACGCCCTGCCACGTCTATCCCGTTGGTGTACCGTTACGGGAAAATCATAGTATCCATTGTATTGAAAGTTCATTTTTATCCTGAATAAGTAGGTTAAAATTGCTGGTACCTCACGTGCTTCCTTCTCCCTAGCCCACGTATACCCGAGGCTTCTACCTCGGGAAAACAACAGTTATCCATCATCTATACCCAGGTAAGATTCGTATAACTATACTATATATACATATATATATATATATATATATATATATACACTGACATACATTTGTATGGTAATAGCTTACAAACATGAGGCTACACCCATCCTGGTATGACCTTAAATGTTTCCAGAAAATAAAACTCCAACAAGCTCGTTCTCTGTGGTGGAGTGGTTAGAGTGTCTGACTTTTTTCTAGCTCAGACTCCTAATCTGAGGGTCGGCGGCTTTGCCAATTTGGATTTCCACTGCTGTGTATAACTTACAGCGTCATCAAAGGCTGGTTGCTCTCATACCATGTCTATATGGTGTGGGAGGTTAATAATCCCTTGGGTCGGTAAAAGTGTAGGCTCGGGCTTTCTATCGACCAGCAGTGGAATGAGGAAGACCAGTCGTCTATGACTGAAATTTCCCCTGCTTAAACAACTAATGGACAAAAAAAACACCAAAAAACAACTATTAGGCTACATGTAAATTTACTCGGTGGCAACTGTGTGTTAGTGCGTGTGAGTTGAACTGTGTTGTATCACCTTAGTGCACACACTATGTATGTGTTTGTTGTTTATCATTAAGTGCTGTAAAAGTCCATCGCCTACTTCACTTAGCATGCATTGCAAGATTAGATATCCTGTAGGTATTATCAATGTAATAAGCAATCAGATTATGTTTGTTTGTTGTTGTTTTATGTCCTATCAACATATAAGGTCATACCAGGACAGGTACCGACTTGTGACAGTGCGCACTCATGGTGACTTTATAGTGCTGTCCCACTGGGAAACCAGGCCACCAGCACCATGACCTGATATCCCACTCAGTCACATTGTCGAGTGCCAGGCTAGGAAGCAACAAGTAGACATTTTTAAGTCATTGGTTTGACTCAACCAGGATTCGAATCCACAAACTCATGGGGTCGGATCTTCCGATCTCCCAAAACAGGAGACGGACGCTCTACTCATTCGGCCACCCTGTCTGGTGTCAGATTATGTGATTATTGAGCTAGCTGGGAGAGTGTGTGTAAATATTAGGAGTATACACGTGGCAATAACACAAGTTTACGTCATGTCTCCAGTAGGCCGCTCTGCATTATTAGGATAGGCTAAGGACTGGTTGGCTCAGTGTTAGGATAATGTGACTGAGTGGGATATGGGGTCATGGTGCTGGCAGCCTGGGGCAGCACAATAAAGTTGCCTGCGAGCAGGACGTAACTCAGGCGGTTGAGTGTCCACCTGTGAAGGTGTGGGTCATTCTATCGATCATGCTCAGTGGACACATTTGCAGTTTGGGCTATTTTCCATTCCAACCAGTGGTCCACAACTGGTTCATCAAAGGCTGTGGTATGTTCGGTCTTGTCTGTGGGAAAGTGCATAAAAAGGACCTTTTGCTGCTTAACAGAAATAGTAGCCCATGGGGCAGCAGCGGGATTCCTCCAAAGAAATATGTGAGAATGACCACATGTTTGACGTCCAATAGCTGATGATATAATTCAATGTGCGTCATTAAATAAAGAAAATACAAATATAAAGTTGCCATGAGTGTGCACTGCCACAAGTCGGTACCTGTCCAAATATGATGACCTTAGATAGTGCCAGAATGTCAAACTCCAACAACCAACCCACCAAGCTTCACACGGAGATGGCTTAATTGTGGCAATCAGATGTTCTGTTTGCATTCATGCTACATTCCTAAGGTGCCACAGCGGCGTTCTTGGCAACATGGCGGCTGGATTGGAGCCAGCGTCTGGTGGAACTGGGGCCGGAACTGCTACTCTGGCTCCAGATGGGATGGCCGAATGAGTTGAGCGTCCGTCTCCCGTTTTGGGATATCGGGGGATCCGAACCCAAGGGTTCGTGGGTTCGAACCCTGGTCGAGTCAAACCAATGACTTAAAAATTGATACTTGCCACTTCCTAGCCAGGCACTCGGCAGTATTAGGATAGGGCAAGGACTGGTTGGCTCAGGGTCAGGATAATGTGACTGAGTAGGATATCAGGTCATAGCTGGTGGCCCTGATATTCCAGTGGGGCAGCACTATAAAGTCGCCATGAGTGCGCACTGTGATAAGTCGGTACCCATCCTGATATGACCTTAAATGTTGCAAGGATGTAAAACAACAAACAAACAAAAAGAAGCTAATCTGGCTTCAGAAGCCCCAAGGCGCAGTACCAGTAGTGAATATTTGGTCTCCGCAACTGTTCCCAATGAGGAATCCCTGTCTGCGAATGTCTATCTGCACACAAGCAGGACTCTTGGGTGGTTGGTTGTTGGAGTTTAATGTCCTGGCAAGATCATATCAAGACGGGTACAGACTTGTGACAGTGTGGACACTGGAAGACCAGGCCGCCAGCGCCATGACTTGATATCCCGTCTGGTAGGACTCTTGCAGTCTTGGTGTGTTGCCTAAAGTTGCATAGTTCCATAGTTTTGAGAACGAGATGGGATAGCCGAATGAGTTAGAGCGTGTTGGTAGATCATGGGGTCGTGGGTTCGAACACTCACGGTCGAGTCAAACCAATGACGTAAAAATTTATACTTGCTCAATATTCCCGGCAGAGTGCAGAGGTATCTTAAGCCCTGTTTACACGCACAATCTAAAACGCCTCATATAAAACGACTTGCCTAGATCGATTCACATTTCCCGTGTAAACGCTACGCTGTGGCGTTTTAGGGCTGAATCGATTCATATGAAACGCTTCATGTATACTGGGTCGCGACGTGGTTTATGTGAAGCGATTCAGCTGGTTCCCGGGCGGCGACTAAACAAATAGCAGTACTCGCCGGCTACAGGCTCAGCACTAAGGCTGCTGGTTCCCGGCGCCGACACACTTTCAAACTCGGTCCGTGTAAACGCGCCACTACATCGCTTCATATAAATCGATTTGTCTAGATCATTTTAAATTTGCCTGTGTAAACACAGCTTAAGTTAGATATGTAGAATTAAATCGAGATAATTGTTTTGGTTTTGAAAATGTTATGCTTTATCGGACTATGCAACTGCTACTATTTCTTTTGGCCCGACTAAGCAGGACTCACATTTTCTCCCCATCAGATTAGTTTAGATCAGCGATTTGTCGGCGTTATTTAGCCAATGTTCACCATCGGGTTCGAACCCTGGTCGAGTTAAACTAATGATTTAATAATTGATACTTGTCGCTTCATAGCCAGACGCTCAGCATTATTAGAATAGGGTTGGCCCCCATGTCAGGTCATGGTGCTGGCGGCCTGGTCTCCCAGTGGGGCAGCACTATAAAGTTGCCATATGTGTGCACTGTCACAAGTCGGTACCCGTTCTGATATGACCTTAGATGTTGCCAGTACGTAAAGCTCCAACAACCAAACAACCAAGTCGAAGAGTGGTGTTCGCTGCTGCGTAGCGCTGACCCCTGACCCCTGACCCCTGACCTCTGACCCCTGACTCAGTTGAACCATGCACAATGGGTGCAGGAGGGCAGTTCCCATGCTCCAGCGCTGTTTTCTTCCCACGGCCCTTCCAGCAGTTCTCAGGTGTAGCAAGGCATTGCAGCACGACTTACCCATGCTCTATTTACACCACAAAACATGCACATTGTTTGACAGCGTAAAATGCAGTAAGGAGAAGTTGTCTACCATTGTTAAAGCTGCATAGTCCGATGAAAGCATAACATTTTCAAAACCAAAACAATTATCTAGATTTGATTCTACATATGTAACTTATTAAACATTTGTCATCATACATAAGGGGATACTGAGTCAGTTAATAGAACCTGTTACTGCAGAAGCCTATGGCGATAGAGTTTTGGCGTGCTTGCCAAAATTAATTAAGCATGTTTCCATTTCAAATATCTCAAAAGTTAGCGATTTAAATTAAAAGTTACTTCAAACTAAACTAAGGTAGATTATAATGAACAACCTAATATGTTTATCTCAGAAAATGAGAGAAACTCAAAAGCATCGGACTATATGCACCTTTAAACTTGTAGCCACCAGTCCTTGTGTACTGAATGCGGAAATGAAATGGCGACGTACGGTATGTTGGTACTTAAAGCTGCACAGTCCGATAAAACTGAGCATCAAAGCTAAGCACTTATCTAGATTTGAACCAATGTAATCCAACTTAGATACTCGTGTGCTTATTGAGCATTTGCTGTGGATAGATGGAGATAGTAAACCAATTTAAATTAAATAAATCTGTTATTGCTGAAACCTATGGGGTTAAACTTTTGACAAGCACGCCAAAATTAATTTCTACCTTACTTGAGTTTGAAGTATCAATGCTTTAGTTTATTGTTTATTTGTTTCTTGGAGTTTTACGTTCTGGCAACATCTAAGGTCATATCAGTATGGGTATTTGTCTGTGACAGTGCGCACTCATGGCAATTTTTTAGTGCTGCCCCACCAGGAGACATGACACCGGCACCATGACCTGATATCCCACTCAGTCACATTATCCTGACACTGAGCCAACCAGTCTGTGCTCTATCCTAATAATGCTGAGCGCCTGTCTAGGAAGCGACAGGTATCAATTGTTACGTCATTGGTTTGACTTAAACCAATGACAGTAATTTAAGGGAGTCGCTATGTCGCCTGTTGACCTCATTCAGTGATTGCAAACCAGATTTACCAGACCGGGTGGCCTTCTCCCATTTTGGGCAATCATGGGATTCGAATGAGTCAAACCAATGACTTCAAAATTGATACTTGTCACTTCCTAGCCAGGCGCTCGGCATTATTAGAATAGGGCAAGAACTGGTTGGCTCAGTGTCAGGATAATGTGAGTGAGTGGGATATCAGGTCATGGTGCTGGTGGCCTGGTCTCCCAGTGTGACAGCACTATAAAGTCGCCATGAGTGTGCACTGTCCTTAGATGTCAGTCCTTAGATGTTGCCAGGATTTAAAGCTTCAACAAGCAATCAACGAACAAGAACAGTTACATGTGGCAATACCTCCTAGTTTCCCATCTAAACAGTAATTCACCTGCTGTACCCAACGAAACCAGCCAACCAGATTTACATTGTGAATCATCCGGTACTCAGGAGCACAAAAAAACACCGCAAAACCAAAACAAGCCCACACAATAGTCCCCCCCCCCCCCTGCGACTCAACACCAAACAGCTGCGGGCTTATTGAGTTGGTAGTCGACAGGCAGCCGGGTCGGCCAGTCGGCCCTGTCGACACTGCGCATGTGTGTTGCTAGATACAAGATTCACCCCGTACTGACAGTACAGGGGTGAACACCAAGCCATTAGAAAAGCTGGTGAAGAATTTTGACATGCTGGGGAAATTAATTGAGTGATTAATGTCTTAATTTAAGAAGGAAAATATATTCTTTATGTATATTTTTATATTTACCCTGCTACCTTTGAGTTGAAAAATATAATAAAACATCTAGTTTAATATGATTTAAAAGTGAAATCAATGGAGTTCTATGGCCGCCATCTTGTCTTTTTGCATTCTCTCCCATTTCACCAACTCTGTGCCGATATAAGTATCCATTTGATACTGGGGGCAGGCATTCTACTTCCTGTCCCATACTAAAGCTATTTTCGCCTGTATTTACACTATGTTGTCGTTCACCCATGTACTACAAGTAAAAAGGGTGAATCTTTTATCTAGTGTATAGACTGACTGATCCAAATGACCAGCAATCAGGTGTATATTCTAGAGGGGAGGTAAATAAAGCACAGTGGCCCAGTAACCCAGCAACCCAGCGTCCCCTGGCGGCGCGGCTGTACACATTGGCCCAGTGCCGGCATGTGCTAATGTAGGTTTTGTCCTAGTAGTTCCGAGTGTGTTATTGGAGTTTTACTTTCTTGCAACATCTAAGGTCATATAAGGGCCAGTGTCGCAGTTTCCGCCGTCCGCCAGTTTCCGCGGTACGCATCGCTTCTGTGCATGCGTCAACATCGAACAGCATCGTCACTAACCTTATACATTTAATATAATGTTTTTGGTAAAGATGTTTTCTGTATGTGTACCAAGCGATTTGTTTCTAGGTGGTGTGGTTTTAGAGATATTTAACTTTTTCTGTATTTTCTGTATGAAGATTGCTCACGACCATTGACAATGCCTTGAGTTTGACGGTACGCACAGTGCAAAACATTAGTTTTATTCAAAATTAATAGAAATCAAGAACCCTAACCTTATAAATTTAATATAATCTTTTTGGTAAAGACGTTTTTTATATGTGTACCAAGCGATTTGTTTCTAGGTGGTGTGTTTTTAGAGATATTTCACTTTTTCTGTATGAAGATTGCTCACGGCCATTGACAATGCATTTGCGTGTATGCGTACCGCAGAAACTGGTGGATGGCTGAAACTGCGACACCGGCACCGACTTGTAACAGTGTGCACTCATATGGTGACCTTTATAGTGCTGCCCTACTGGGTAACCATGACCTGATATCCCACTCAGTCACATTATCCTGATACTGAGTTAACCAGTCTTTGTCCTGTCCTAGTAATGCCGAGCGCCAGGCTAGGAAGCGACAAGTATCAATTTTGTAAGTTATCGGTTTGACTCGACTGGGATTCGAACTCCTGACCTTTCACAGGGGAAGCCTGCGCTGTACTTATTCGGCTACCAGAAATGAGGCGTGTAGCCGACACAACTAATTATGTAAGGGCGCACTAATGCCACTGTGCTGTACCGTGGCCATGTACTAGTACTATATGTACCACTGCGCAGTATATTCCACATCCCTCACTTAAAGCTGCATAGTCTGATTTGTTTGTTTGTTTGTTGTTGTTTTACGTCCTAGCAACATCTAAGGTCATATCAGGACGGGTTCCGACTTGCGACCGTGCGCACTTATGGTGACTTTATAGTGCTGCCCCACTGGGATATCAGGCCACCAGCACCATGACCTGGTATCCCACTCAGTCACATTATCCTGACACTGAACACACTAGCCCTTGCCCTATCCTAATAATGCCGAGCGCCTGGCTAGGAAGTGACAAGTATCAATTTTAAAGTCATTGGTTTGACTCGACCGGGACTCGAACCCACGACCCCACGATCTACCAGCACGGGAGACGGACGCTCTAATTCATTCGGCCATCCCATTTGGTACAGTGATTTTAGAAGTAGATAGTTGACAGTAGGGGCCTATATATATAAAGAATATTTGTAGAAGTTCTCTGACAACTACTTCAATTTAATCTACTGTAAACTCTTATCTTATTACAACATATAATTTAATACCATCAATTGTTCAGAGATACACAAACTTTGGGATATGTTTGACATCCAATAACTGTTGATAACAATCAATGTGCTCTAGAGGCATCCTTAAATACAACAAACCTTTTTTATTATAACCATCAATTTAATGTATTTACCTAAAGCTGACAGCACTATAAAGCTGCCATGGGTGCACATTGTCACAAATCGATACCCATCCTGATATGATCTTAGATGTTGCCAGGACGTAAAACCCTTACAACCAACCAGCCTCCTACCAAATTACGCCCCCTCCCTACAATACCAGTCCCTTCGCATATAGCACACCAATAAATGTCTATTTAAAACACACAAAAAACATACAGAAACCCGATGTACAGCTTTGGAAAATAAAAGAAACTGCCAACAAAGTAACTAGATGCATTTGTTGTCCCGGACATTACCAAATTCCATGCAATCATGTCCATTTCTCATTGTCCTCAATATAGTAGTCTATTTTCTCATTGTTCTCAATATATTAGTCTATTTTCTCATTGTCCTAAATATATTAGTTCATTTTTGTCGTTGTCCTAAATATATTAGTCCATTTTCTCATTGTCTTAGATATATTAGCCCATTTTCTTATTGTCCTAAATATGTTAGTCCATTTTCTCATTGTCCGAAATATATGCCACTTGATAAGTTGGAAGGAAATAACAAATACAGCAATGCTTTCCATGTATTAGTAGCCGCCACCTAATCTCCTGTTAAGCGAGTGCACTATGAGTACCAATCAGCTTTAATAATGGTGTGACTTGTCCAATTGGGCACGATATTTTGTTTGGCCATGCAGCCGGCTCGACTGGTGTAACCATGAACTTGACTGGGGGGGTTCGTAACCTTACGACGGTTACCGGCTGCAGAACTGCAGCAATATAGAAAGGCACCGATAAATTGGTCCAATCTTCAGTTTGAAGATTAAACCTCAGGTGGGACGGTTGTAGAAGTAGGCATCTCTTTACAACAATTGAACGCAGAATCGTTGGGGTGGTCCCGGATCACTCCAGTGTGGCGGTAGCAGTGCACTCGTATCCACCAACTGGGGGTTCAGGAGGAAGGGATGGGGAAAGGCGGGTTCTGCAGCAAGAAGGAAGCGAGACAGCGAAAAAGTAAAAGGGCCCCAGCCAAGCAAACAACTCCCTTGATCAGAGGGAGGAGTAAGCCCGGGAGAAAAAAAAAGGGGGTAGAGTAGAGGAAAGAGAAATGAGAATTGAGTCAAAGGGCCGTGTCGCTTTGCTCTATTGTGACAAGCTGGCAAGCCAGAGACATGGACGGAGTAAGAGGTAGAAAGTGAAATGCTGGCCCGGCTCCACTTCCTGGAACTCTTTTCAGACATAATCAAGGAGGAGCAAGGCACAGCGGAGAGGAGCACAGGAGGTGTGGACGAAGTGTGGCCTGGATAGCAAGTGTAACATGTATAGATGTTGGGACTTGACTTGTAGTCAAACCGGGTGCCGTGGCCGAATCGGTAGAGCGCGGGCCTCCCGGGGGGGGGGGGGAGATTTGGAGTTCGGTTCCAGGTCGAGTCAAACCAATGACTTATAAAATTGATACTTTTTGCTTCCTAGCCTGGCGTTTGGCATTAATTGGAGCGTGGCGGGGTCTGGGCTGGGGTGGGCAGGTCAAATCTATTATTATATTGAATATGGACGTCTACACTGCTAGCATTGAACTGCAATATTTTGTAGTGTAGTAATCTGCACTGACCCCTCAATCAAAGAGCCGCAAAAACAGGTGGGTATGGTAATGACATCGGGGACTCTATGTGGTGTAATGGTTAGCACACTGGCCATGAATGCAAGAGATGTGGGTTCGATTCCTGCTCGAGGTGTAATATTTCTCATTTTCATCACCCCGATGACACTGGTTCCGTGACCAGGATCCTGCACAAGCTCTGCACTGTATGGTTGTTGGGCCTACCCTGTGTATGAATTATATGTAAGTGCATTTCCTATATGTATGTAATTGTAAGCATTACATGGCCTTTTAAATGACTTACAGTTCTAGCGGGACGAGTGTAATAGTGTGCACTGACCTCTCAGGTAAGGAGCCGCATAGACAGGTAGGCGTGGGTAGGGTGATTGCATCAGGGAGGTTCAGTGCTGTAATGGTTAGCACACTGACCCGTAATACAAGAGATGTGGGTTCGATTCCCGCTGCAGGTGCAATATTCCCCACATTTTCATCACCACTACCACAGTATTCTAGCAGATGGTTTAGTGAAACAGGTGCATGGGAAGATAACTAGACCGTGAATATTTTATTAGGAGAACTATCTAATGACGGACACTAAATCACTCTATAACAGCTACTATACATTATTAATGCCTGTATAGGTGTTACTAAATAAAGATGGGGTGTCAATAAATTGTAAAGTTATGTTGAAGTATCATTTTTATTTTATATTTTACTTTTGAATAATTTGGCTAGTACTTTGGTATGGCAATAACTTTGTTATGTGGAGAGTTCTCAGTGGGACTGAAAGTGGTGGTGTGCAGGCTTCCCACAAAGCATGTTATATTTAACGATGCCTCTAGTGCACATCAATTTTTATCATCGGCTATTGGACTTCAAACATATGGTCATTCTGACATATTCCTTTGGGGGAAACCCACTTCCGCCACATAGGCTACTCTTTCCGATAAGCATCAAGCAGTGGCAAGGAGTCTTTTATATGCACTCTCCCACAGACAGGACAACACATACCACAGCCTTTGATAAACCAGATGTGGACCACTGGTTGGAACGGAAAATAGCCCAAACTGCAAATGGGTCCATTTCGCAGAACCGTTCGGATGAGTGCAGGCTTCCCGTCCAAAAGGTCGGGTGTTCCATTCCAGGCTGAGACAAACCAATGACTTATAATACAAAATTGATACTTGTCACTACCTAATCTGGCGCTCGCCATTACCAGGATAGTGCAAGTCCTGGTTAGCTCAGTATCAGGATAATGTGACTGAGTGATATATCGAGTCATGGTGCTGGGAGCCTGGTCTCCCAGAGGGGCAGCAGTATATAATAATATAGTCGCTATGAGTACACACTGTCACAAGTCGGTACCCATCCTGATATGACCATAGTTGTTGCGAGAAAATAAAACCCAAATAAACAAACAGTTAGTTCTCCAGGGGAGATGTTCAGAGAATATCTCGTGAAAGATTAATAGAAGTGATTCACTCTATTGATCGATGTAATGAATCAATGCAGCCAATGGTTTCAGGTTTAAATGCGTGCCTTGCTTCTTTGTGAGGCGGTTAGATTGGTTGTTGGCTTTTAGAGTTTTACATCCTGACAACATCTAAGGTCATATCAGGATGGGTACTGACTTGTAGCAGTGCGCACTCATGACAGCTTTATAGTGCTGCCCCACTGGGAGACCAGGCCACCAGCACCATGTCCTGATATCCAACTCAGTCATATTATCCTGACACTGAGCCAACCAGTCATTGCCCTATACTAATAATACAGAGCTTCTGGCTAGGAAGTGACAAGTATCAATTTATAAGTCATCGCTTTGACTCGACCAAGTGTTTAAACCCGTGGCTTTGAATCCCACGATCTACCAAAATTGGAGACAGACGCTCACCTCATTCGGCCATCCCGTCTGGTCCTGAGGCGGGTAGATGGCGTAGACTCTGTCTGACTCAGCTGGTTTTGGTCGTTTTCTTTTCGCGTGCCTTAAATGCGCTTTTAATCCTATGAAGGTAAATGCTCTCTAACCGTCCTGATATGACCTTAGATGTTGCTAGGACGTAAAACAACAAACGAAACAGACTGCTCTCTAATGCCATATATATATTTGTTTAGTATTGTCGTATGTAGCCAGCAGCAGACGGGATGGCTGCATGAGTTGAGCATCCATCTCCCGTTTTGGTAGATTGTGGGATTCGAAGCCACAGATTTGAACCCTTGTCGAGTCAAACAAATGACTTAAAAATTTATACTTTTCACTTCCTAGCAAGATACTCGGGTTTATTAGGATGGGGCAAGGACTGGTTGGCTTGGTATCAGGATAATTTCGATATCGGATCATGGTGCTGGTGGTCTCGTCTCCAAGTGGGCAACACTATAAAAGTTGCCGTGAGTGCACATTGACACAAGGCGGTACCGGTCTTGATATGGCCTTAGATGTTGCTAGGATGTTTGTTTGTTGTTTTACGTCCTAGCAACATGTAGGGTCATATCAGGATGGGTACCGACTTGTGACAGTGCACACTCATGGTGACTTTATAGTGCCGCCCCACTGGGAAACCAGGCCCTATATCCCACTCATTCATGACCCCATATCCGACTAAGTCACATTATCCTGACACTGAGCCACCCAGCCCTCACCCTATCCTAATATTGCCAAACGCCAGGCTAGCAAGCGACAAGTATCAATTTGTTAAAGTTATTGCTTTAACTCGACCAGGATTCGAACCCACAAACTCATGGGTTCGATCTCACTATAAAAACACGGGTCTCTGCCGCTGTGAGAACCCTATGTGATTACAAAACTCTCCCCCTTCATTTCACCTGTGATGCCATTAGCCTAGTCAATTTAACCATGTCTGGAAAGAGGAAGGAAAACTAGTCACAAGGATGAACAGTGAATAAGTTGTGCTTTATTGGCAGCAACTCCTGTCATCCCCCTTTCATGTGACCTAGCACCTGTACTCCTCATATACTGCCCACACTATGTCTCATTGCCACTTTAGCCTGTATATTGAAACAGTGCCAACAACCCATGGGACAGGAGTCCTATGGCTGTGGATGCACTCAATTTGAATATCTGAATTTGGATAGCATCAGACAGAGTGTCTGGGGTCCTGCTCTAGAGTAGGTCTGTCTCACTCAAGAGCCAGGATGAGAGTGATTTTCCTTCAGTGTGTCTGAAGCAAACTCATGAATAATCAATTAGCTGAGACTAGTGTGTGGGTCAGGATAGGCCAAGAGAGCCAGGTGACCAGACCTTCCCCAACCAGCCAATGAGACACCTCCCCCCAGACTGGGTGGGTGACCACCCCATTAGGGGCTGTCACTCAAGCCATCTGCAGGTGGTGCACTCTATACATATGCTAATGAGGCTGGTGGGTCAGTCAGTGGTCTTGGGTGGACAGGATGTTGCAACAGTTACAGATTTATATATAGTAAAATCTTTCTTTTCCTCTTTTGTATTCTTTATGAACACCAAGAGAACATTTCAACCATCATGTACTGTTTCTTACAAAGGAACTCTTTTCATTAACTCCAAACATCATATATAACAGACAGTTTACTCCACTCAGTATATCATGTACAATGGGAGTGGACTTTTGTTGACTTTAGTTTACTTTTAGTTTACATACTATCAGTCCCACTCCAGCATCCAAGAATAATAATGCTCTCTGCCAATATATAATTCTTAACCGAAAATCCGTATATTTTTACATCACGATCTTCCAAAACAGGAGACGGACGCTCTACTCATTCGGCCACCCCGCCTGGTCGCTTGTTGCTAGGACGTAAAGCTCCAACAATCAACCAACCAACAAAGCCACCATTAAAGAATTCCTACCGTATAAGGATAACTTAGACGCTACAAATCGATGATTTGAGAATAAAATGAGATAAAGTGATTTATTGATTACTTGTTCACCAGGAATGAAACATTTGTTTGTTGGCAATATCTAAGGTCATATCAGGGTGGGTACCGACTTGCAACAGTGTACAATCATGGTGACTTTACAGTGCTGCCCCACTGGAAATCAAAGCCTCTGGCACCATGACCTGATTTTTCACACCCAGTCACATTATCCTGATACTGAGCTGAGCAGACCTTGCTCTATCCCAGTAATGCAGAGTGCCAGGCTAGGCAGTTTCACATATGTTGTTGGTTTGAATCGGCCGGGTTTCAAACTCCCAACCTTCCTAACGGGAAGCCTGCGCTCTACCAATTAGGCCACTGTGTTTGATCAGGAATGAATCCCTTTGTCCCCATTGAACTATAATGCAACAGCGGAATGATCAAACCACTGAGGGATAGGCCTTGAATATGATGCTTCCCATAATATTGGCTTTCCCTTTGATGTTGTATGATTATCTGCCATGATGTGGAAATTGCTTCCGTGATGTCCCAGGTATGATTCATATTTTGAGTAATATTGTCTGCTACAATATCACGTCACAATGATAAATAGGTTATCTGATAAAATAATTCAAATTGTTTATAAAAAGAATCTCCCCTCCACACAACCCTGAAAAAAAAATATCGGTACCGATCGTAATGCTTGTTGGAGGTTTACGTCCTGGCAACATCTAAGGTCATATCAGGACGGGTAGGCCCCCTACCGACTTGGAACAGTGCACACTCATGGTGACTTTATAGTGTTGCCCTGCTGGGAAAACAGGGCAGAGGTCCCATGACCCAATATTACACTCAGACAAATTATCCTGACACTGAGCTAACCAGTCCTTACCCTATCCTATTAATGCTGAGCGCCAGGCTAGGAAGTGTCAGCTATCAATTTTATAAGTCATTAGTTTGACTCGACCGGGAACTGAACTCCCGATTTCCCGCACGGGAGATCTGCGCTCTACCGAATCGGCCAGCACTCTCGGTACCCATATGACCATAGATGTTGCCAGGACGTAAAACCCCAACAACCAAACTCAGTTATGCAAAAGGATATGCATCGGGGGAAAAAACCCATCCATGAAGGCCCTGTCACACCTCACCAGATTGAGGGGAACGGACAGAAACCGAACAAAGTCCATTTTGTGTCCGTATAAGTTTTGAACATGCACAAAACTAGGAATGGATGCCACCGGATTGACGTCTACGGTTCTTGTCCGGTTTGAGTCCGTTTAGTCTGCTTACCATCCGTTGGCTATCCGTTCATGTCCGTTTCATGTCTGTTCATCCAGCGGCCTTTGACCCGATATCACAACATTTTGACACATTTTAATACATTTTGATACTTATGACGCCCAGACTAGACAATTCTGGCCGTTGCTCAATCCGGCGAGGTGTGATGGCCGCTTTAGTTTAATGCTTCCTAACTTGGAATGTGGCCAAAGTGGGTAATCATCTTATCTGATGTTAAATTAGACATAAACCGCCATTAAGCATGAAAAGAGAGTGCAAGACACGGATGGAAGATCTTGACGTGTTTGCCAACTTCCACCAAATGTGGACAACCCCCTATACTTAAAGCTGCATAGTCCGATGAAAATATCAAATTTTCAAAACCAAAACAATTATCTAAATTTGATTCTACATATCTGACTTAGATACTGGTGCACTTATTAAACATTTGTCACCACATATACAGTGATAGGAGGGAATACTGAGGCAATTGACTAGAACCTGTTACTGCAGAAGCCTATGGGGTCAGAGTTTTGACAAGCTTGCCAACATTAATTTTGCATGGTTCCACTTCAAATATCTCAAAAGTTAGCCACTTAAAATAAAAGTTATTTTAAGCTAAAGTAAGGTACATAATAATGATCAACCTAATGTATTTATCTCAGAAGATTTCAGAAACTCAAAACGATCGGACTATGCAACTTTAATGCCACCAGAGAATGAGAGAAAGTTACAGGGCATCAGGCGTTGTCAGGGATGACAATCATCCCCAATGGAGACCAGCTGGGGCCATATGCAGGAGTCAGTGTTAGCGAGCCAAAACGCGTTTAGAGGTGATTTCTGGTTTAGCGCTGAAAAGTCGGTATGCACAAGTCAGTGATAGGCCTAACACCACGCGTTTAAGGTCCGCGACACTAACCCCGTTTCATATGACGTTTAATGGTGTTATTAGAGTAAGGTTGTGGCCAAATCTATTCAATGCTGTCAAACAAACCGTCGCCACCAGTATGGAAAGCAACGTCGATGCGGCGGCTGCGGCGATTTGTTTACTTTACGTTCGTCGATTCGAAAATATAACTATTAATATCGCCGCCAATGCGGCAGTAGCCTTAATAATGCTTCGAATTTAGGGTTAAATTGATAAAATTTCACTTATTGCATATGTAATTATGTTAAATATGGTCGCATTTAATATATTTAAGCCTAATATATGGGTAAAGACGCAGAGGGATTTCCCAAATCTATAAATAAATTCACGTTTAGCTATAATGAAAGTGTTACCCGCTCCTGCATACGGCTTGACCGCATTCCCCGGCTCGGAGATAGCTAACCGGTAACAGGCTCTAACACCAAACCCCGCTAACACTGACTCCTGCATATGGCCCCAGACCATTTGGCTGACTGAGTTCAGCGTCCGTCTGCTGTTTTGGTATTCGGACCGATGGGTTCAAACCCTGGTCGAGTCAAACCAATGACTTAACAAATGATATTTTTCTCTTCCTACCCAGGCGCTCATCATTATTAGGATAGGACAAGGACTGGTTTGGCTCAGTGTCAGGATAATGTGAATGAGTTGGTCATGGTGCTTGGCATCCTGGTCTCCCAGTGGGGCAGCACTATAAAGTCACCATGAGTGCAGACTGTCACGTAAGACCCCTTGCTGCTTATCGGAAAGAGTAGCCTATGTGGCGGCAGTGGGTTTCCTCCAAAGAAATCATGTCAGAATGACCACATGTTTGACATCCAATAGCCGATGATATGAAAATCAATGCGCTCTAGAGGCGTCGTTAAATAAAACAAGTTTTACTTTACTTTATGGAGAGCTAATTGCCGCAGCGTTCTCCCTCACCTCAAAGCAAGCAACAGTAACAACAGGCTTCAGGTTCCCACACTACGTGCCAAACAGCAGCACATGCCGGGACACAGTTTGTTTATTGGGGTTTTAGGTCCGAGCAACATCTGTGGTTATACCCCTCCTGATATGACCATCGATGTTGCTAGGATGTAAAACAACAACAAACAAACAAACGTCCATCAGGGATGAAAGATCTCCGCGATTTCGCGGATTTCCGCGATTTTTTCCTGTAGCTATAACTTAGTGTATACTAATACGTTGTTCAAACGCCACAGCACTATCAGTGTATACTAATACTTTGTTTTACCCCGCAGCACCATCATCCGTATACTAATATGTGGTGCAGGCGCCGCAGCACTATCAGCGTATATTACTAATACATGCTTCAAACACAGCAGCACTATCAGCGTATACTACTCATTTTCTCACGATTCCCTGATAATGCCAAACCTGTGGCAGAATATCCGCATTTCCGCTTTTTTTCCCGGGAGATCACTTTCATCCCTGATTCTATGGTCATATCAGGATGGCTATCAACTTATGACAGTGCGAACTCATGGTGATTTTATAGGGCTAACCTGACTGCCGTACCATCAGACTGCTGGCACTATGACCTGATATCCCACTCTGTCACATTATCCTGATACAGAGCTAACCAGTCCTTACATTATCCTCCTAATGCCGAGCGCCAGACTAGGTAGCGACAAGTATCAATTTTGTAAGTCATTGGGTTTGACTCGGCTGGGATTCTAACTCCCGACCTTTCGCATGGGAAGCCTGTTGGGCAGCACTATAAAGTTACCATAAGTCCGCATACTCACAAGTTGGTACCCATCCTGATATGACGACCTTCGATGTTGTCAGGATGTAAAACCGCAATTAACAAACACATAATAAGTCCCTGAAGACAGTATGTAATTAAAGTAATTACACGAAACTAAGGGTGTTTGTCATGTCAATCACATTTAATTTTACCTGAATATACGCATGCAGTTATTATTTTAATCACATCAGTTCGGTTTACTTCCAATTGTCAAATTGCTCACTTATTACCAAGAAACACTACCTTCACCACGTAAGGTAGTTTATTACTGAACCAGACGGGATGGGCGAATGAGTTAGAGCGTCCGTCTCCCATGTTGGTAGACCATGGGATCGTCAGTTTGAACCCTGGTCGAGTCAAACCGATGACTTAAAAAAATTGATACTTGTTGCTTCCTAGATAAAAGATTCACCCGGTACTTGTAGTACACGGGTGAAGACCAGCCTTATATAAATACGGGCGAAAATAGCGTTAGTATGGAACATGACCTAGAAACTGTGGCTCCAGTATCAAATGGCTACCCATATAGGCACAGAGTTGGTGAAATGGGTGAGAATGCAAAAAGACAAGATGGCGGCTGCAGAACGCCGTCGATTTCACTTTTAAATTGCATTAAACTAGATATTATATTATATTTTTCAACTCAAAGGTAGCGGGCTATCAAAAATACATATGTAAAGAATAAATGTTGGTTCTTAGATTGTGAAATTAGGCTCTCAATTCATTGACCCGTTTTTTCGACAGCTTTTACATAGGGTTGGTTTGCACCCCTACTGCAGCAGTACCGGGTGAATCTTGTATCTAGTTGCTTCCTAGCCAGGCGCTCGGCATTATTAGGATAGGACAAGGACTGTTTGGCTCAGGGTCAGCATAATGTGACTGAGTGGGATACCAGATCATGGTGCTGGCGGCCTTGTTTCCCAGTGGGGCAGCACTATAAAGTCGCCATGAGTACACACTGTCACAAGTCGGTACCCAGCCTAATATGACCTTAGATGTTGCTAGGACGTAAAACAACAACAAACAAACAAATCAGTTTATTACTGACGCCTTAGTTGACCAGGCGCGGTGGCCGAATCGGTAGAGCGTAGGCCTCGCATGCGGAAGGTCTGGAGTTCGGTTCTCGGTCGAGTCAAACCAATGACTTATAACATTGATACTTGTCACTTCCATATGGCAGACGTTCATCTGAGATCACCCTCTTCTATTTTCACGAGTCCCTGTATTATAGCATTTTCTGATTTGTCAAGTCTAGTAATAAATTTAAATATCAATAATCTAACAGTCAAATTTATTACTAGACTTGACAAGTCAGAAAATGCTATAATAAAGGGAGTTGTGAAAATAGAAGAGTGTGATCTCAGATTTACGTCTGCCATATGGAGGCATTGGTACAAACTACTGTATGTAGACCAACATTTTGATATTGATTAGTATTGTAGTTTCATACTATTACTTCTATGTTATTCACATTTATTTTTATTTCTCCCTACTAGGTACCAAATTATGTAACTACCATAATCCTTAGTCTGAAATAAAGAATTGAATTGAATTGAACCAGTACTGGCTTCGATTTGGATGTGCGGGAGGGGGAGCCGGGGAGGGAGGCGTGGGGGGGGGGGGTGCTTTGAGGCTGGTGGTGTGGGGTGCGGTCGGGGCGGGGCGGGCGCTTTGATGCGAATCCAGGGGCTGGGTGGGGGGGCAGCCAGACTCAGACAGAGTCAGACTCACACACCTCGCAATGAGTGCGCGCTGTCACAAGTCGGTGCACGTCCTGGTTTGGCCTAGGGTCTTACTGGGGTGTAAAACTACACCAACCACCCAGCCTCCCCCGGCCCTCTCAGCGGACTGGTTGGGCTCTTAGGCTGCCTTTTTCCTTCCCCCCCCCACCCCAATTTCTCTGATCACTACCCATCGGAAGCCAACTCCCGACCACATGGGACCGCTTTCAGCGGTGCCCATTCAGTGCTGCAGATTTGCAGCCTTCAACGCACCAATGCGACTGAAAACTCCCCAAAAACAAACATACACCAGCCCAGCTACCAGACACAATGTTCTAATCGGTAGAGCGCAGACTTCCCCTGGTGAGTAAAGAGTAAAGCTTTAGTTCATTCACAGTACTTTATGCGTATCTTTTCATTTAAACATACAACCAAATAGGAGTATTTAAAAAGTAGCGATTTTTCATGATTTTCATACTTTCTTCCAGTGTTATGTATCTAAGTACTGCAGGTACCTATTGTATAATGCTGAAATATTATATTTTGAAAAATAAAAATGAGTATGATATCCATTCACAGCTGCTAATAATCGGCAAATGTTGATGGGTATTTTTATATACGCATTACACATTGATGTCAGCCATATTACTTAGATTAGAGGTCATCCAACGTTTTCAAAGTGTACCCTCTGGGAGAGGGGAGGGGGGTTCAGTCAAGTACGACTTTTATCATTTAATAAATGTTGATATTTGTCAGGTAACGTTTTTTCTTTGTGCATTAGTTAATTAAGTGGTGGAATGTTCAAGTTGCCCTATCCTAGTAATGCTCCTTGCCCTATCCTAGTAATGCTGAATCCCAGGCTATCTAGCGATACATATATATACATTTTAAAGTTATTAGTTTGATTTGACCAGGGTTCGAACCTGGAGGTTCGAATCCCATGCCCTACCAAAACAGGAAGCGGGTGCTCAACTCATTCGGTTCCTGATATGATCTTAGATGTTGCCAGGACTTATCACTCCAACAAAGAAACAGATCCACTCCTTTGGCTTCCCCGTCTGGATCTGTAGTAAAATTTTGACGTGTTTTATACTTTGAAAGGGAGGGGGAGGGATGTGTGTCTGGAAAAATGAACATACACGGTGGCCCAATCGGTAGAGCGCAGCCCTCGCGTGCGGGAGATCCCGGTCGAGTCAAACCAACGACTTATGAAATTGAGACTTGTCGCTTCCTAGCCTGCTGCTCAGCATTACTAGAATAGGGCGATGACTACTTAGCTTAGTGTCAGGATAATGTGACTGAATGAGATATCGGGTCATGGTGCCAGTGGCCTGATTTCCCAGTGAGGCAACCCTATAAATTCACCATAAGTGCGCACTGTCACAAGTCGGTACCCGTCCTGATATGACGTTAGATGTTACCAGGACGTGAAACTCCCCAACAACCAACTAACAACTAACACAAAAATCTGTTGAATGTTTTCCAAATGAATGTTTTCAAAAGATGATCATCATATTATGAGGTATTGCGAGAGGATACACCACCTGAACCTTATACAAACACTCACAACATGACTAACCTCTCTTTACTTGACATTTTCATGCGAACAGAAGGTAAGGAAGGCTCCTTGTGTCTGATTGGACCATTTGCATGGAATCTCGTAGCATATAGCCACTTCATTCAAAACTTAAAAAAATATATATATAACAAATTCTTCTTTAAGTATTTGTTTTCTGCGAATGCCTCCGCCAGTTAGGCTTTTCCTGATTGGCGATACATTGCATTTGTGGAGGGGTGTGTGTGTGGTGTGTGTGTGATGTGTGATGTGTGGTGTGTGGTGTGTAGTGTGTAGTGTGGATAGCGTGTGGATGGCGTATGTGTGGGGGGGGGCATGTGGGGATGTGTGGGGGGCGTGGAAGCACAATTCAGCACACACTCCATATTTCTGCTTGCTCCTAATAACAGTAACAGTAACACTGACATGCCACCTTGTGTTTCCTCCTTGCGATGAATCCTAGTGGTTACAAACCAACCTCCCAATCACCCCTAGGTGCCGCATCTTAAATACCACATATAGTACTCTACTTTACATTGATTAGTCATTTAGATTTCCACCTGCAGTCGTGTGCAGTCCTTTTGTTTGCACTCACTTAGCCACACTATTTAAAAAAATATTAATACTTAAAAAAATATATATATATGTTTTTGTTTAATTCAGTCTCTTCTCTACCACGGTTCTGTGGTTTTACTCTGACCCAAAGCCATACATCATTACTGTACAGTTAGTTACACAGCACTACCTTTCCTGCACATTTATCACCTTCACAGGGTAGGACCGTAACTTTTTTTCCCCATTTTTCCCAATTGGCTGAATTTTCTACTTGTGCGAGTGGCAAAACTACTCACCCAAGCGCAAGTCAGCCAATTGACACTGAAATCTGCTACTGCAGATCAGAAAAATAATGACTTGTCTGTTTGGGCAGATCACTGAGAACTTCATCTGCCTGACCGAGTATACTAAGTGATCGGGGAAACCAGGCAGTCCTTATTGTCCTACCCTGGGGATTTACCTCTGATTGCAGATTGTAGTTTGATTTTTTTTTTTATAGTAAAATGCACTAATTGCTGTGCTTAACACAGGCACAGCTAATTGCCTTGTAACCTCGAGCTAGATTTGTTATTTAGTAATACATTGTTTGTATTTGTTATTTAGTAACACAACTTGTTGCTTCTCGTCATGCTGGCTCACATTGAATCTATAGTAGAATGTACCTAGACCTACCTAGATCTCTAACTTAGTAGTACCAAAGACAATGTATGACAAGATGCGCCACTCAGCGCTTTCTCGTGAAATACAGATGCAGTGCTGCCTGCCACCCAATGGCAAACAAGGCAATTGGACAGGTCCCCATGCCCAGCCTGAGTGCTGTACCATTGAAAGAAGGGGACAGGCTCTCTAGCCCACCCTGACTGCCGTACCATCAAAGAGATGGCAATTATTATTTCCTAATATTAACAGTGAAAAGAATATTATTATTATTATTATATATGGTGTATTGAAAAGAAATTTCCACTGAATCGGTGAAGAAACACAACTAGTATGCGAGATGAGTTGGAGATATACACCGTGTAAATATAACATTTTAATTGTCATTTAATGTGCACCTTGTTTGAGGTGGGATGGTACCACTGCATGATTATTTAAGAAATGAAAGCGCTGAGTGGCACGTCTTGTCATACATTGTCTTTGGTAGTACATATAGTTAACACCATGTTTCCACATTTTATGTTACAGGACGCGCCTCTTGCGGATTAACATCACACTAGACTAAACCAAATGGTGGCCATGTCTATTCCGATATCAATCCGTGATAGCTGAAAGCTGCATAGTCCGATGAAGCATCACATTTTCAAAACCAAAGCAATTATCCAAATTTGATTATACATATATCTAACTTAGATACTGGTGAACTTATTAAGCATTTGTTGCCACGTAGAAATGAATACTGAGCCAATTTAATAGAACCTGTTACTGCAGGAACCAATGGTGTCAAAGTTTGGGTGTGCTTGCCAAAATTAATCTTACATGTTTGCACTTCAAATATTTCCAAAGTTAGCCATATAAAATCAAAGTTACTTCAAACTAAAGTAAGGTATTTTATAACAATCAACTTAATACAGGCATGTGATTTCTCCGGTTTTAACTGGAATTCCGACTTTTTCTGGTCGCCGAAACCGGTATTTCATTTTTTTTTAATTCCGTTTTTTTTCTGGTCGACGAAACACCTCTGAAATACAGTATTTGCATCCCTCCCATGACTCAGTGGGATGCTGTGTGTCCCCACGATAACCTAAGCAAAATTTCAGGTTTTTTTTCCTGCACCCAATCACATGCCTGTTAATATCTTTATCTCAGAAAAATTACCGATTTTCAAAACCATCGAACTATGCAACTTTAAGTTTGGTAACATAAATAGTGAGTCAATCATGTTTATCATTCATTGCACAATCACAACATTGGGTGATATTTCTGTGGTACTTTATTTTAGACTAGTTATTTAAATTGAAAGTCTCTATTTTATTCTCCAGTTCTGAAACAAATGGACACAGAAAAGTCACTTTTGAAGTCGATCTCACTCAGAAAATACACCATTTCAGATTAATTTGATGAAAGTAAAACAAAATCATATTTATTTCGATTAGACATGTCTTTACTTTATCAGCTCTATAAGTTTTATTTGCAAATTGAATAGCAAGTTAAATTCACGTATTGTGTTATTTGATTTTGTTCAAACTCTGTAGCCATGCATTGTGGCGTTTTACACTGGTTCAGTTACAATTTTCCCAAATTGAGAATAGTGTCGGTTAACTAGTGAATCATCATCATCATGTTGTCGGTCGTGATGCGACAAAGACTGTAACATTTCATGAAAGCTGCCTGCAAAAGTGTTGAAGTGCTGCTGGCTTTTGCAAGTTACCAGTGGCACTCTCTCGGGGAGCAAATAGAGGTTTCACACCAGCAAGAACATGTCAAGACAGGCGCAAAACTATTTGTCCCTGCAGTGGCTGGTCGGGAGATGTTGGGAGTTCTATACATCAACCGCCCTTAATGCTGCCACAGTGACATGGTTTTCTGTTTAGGGTTTGCTCCCTTAGCCTTCGGTTCTGTCAAGGACCTGTACCACAAGGCAGTGGTTTACAACTCTACAAGGCAGGGGCGTCAAACTCCCTGAGGTATTGCTATACCTGCACTACCTGCATACCGGTTAACTAGTATTAGCATTATTAATGGTGCACGATATAATACATTCCACGGTCCACCAAAAGGGCTACTTCTGTTTGTTTGTTGTTTTACTTCCTAGCAACATCTAACGTCATATAACGAGACCCCTTCTATCTTGCTTGTCTAATAAATAGCTCTATACATGTATATGAGACTCTCAAAAGGTGCTAAGCAATATGGGACAACACTTTGTCCATTGTAATGATCAACATACTATCTGCTTATGTATTTGCTCAGGATAAACTGATTTGTTTTGTACATAGTGTTTCATAACCCCAATAGAATACATGTTGATTTGAAGCAAATGTCCTGGGGTTTTCAGTGTAACCGTTTCTGTGCTGTTTTGTGTCAATCGTTACTATGGACCAAAATAAAAAGAAGAGTTATTACCTTTTGAGACAGGCTCATATACCTCATTTATCAAGGCAGTACAATATTTACACACTAACTCCTTTCATAGAAACACTTCTGAACATAATCTAGGAACTATTATCATAAGAAATAACACATTCAGATATATATTAACACATATTGCACATTTACTAAGAACATTTTCATGTGGAGCTACCTATTTCAATCAAATCTAAATGCAGCATAATTCATGAAACATGAGCTGCATTAAACTTGAACTTCACCACGACCACCTACCTCACTTAACACATGTTATATTCTTACCTCCATTTCTATTGCTCAGATGGACCCAACTTAGGTAGGTAGCACGCAGACGGATAAATATGCAAACTTCCTTTGTATGTTTCCTTAAGGCCTCAGTCACACTAAGGCTTGTGAACACTTGCAACCACTTTGCGATCGCATTGCGAAAAAAGCTGTTGACCTTCTTGCGACCAAAGCCAAAAAAGGTGGGAAAAACAATGGTTGGTGAACGGTTGATGACCGGTCAGAGACCCATTGGTGACCAGTCACAAGTGCTGAAAATGGTCGGCAATCTCCTTGCGACTGTTTTGGTTGCAAGAATGTTTTAGGTGCGACATCTGCAACCTCCTTGTGACCAAAATGGTCACCCGGAGATTGCCGACCACTCGTCGAACGATCGCCGACCACTTTGTGAGCGCTTCTTTTTGATCATTGCGAAGTGGTCACAAAGTAGTCACAAGTGATCGCAAATATAGTGTGACTGGGGAATAAATAGAACTTATTATCCAGCCGGGTGGACACTCACTGCATGGTTTTCACTTTCTCAAAACGCACACGGACGATGATGTCTCTATATTACCGGACAGTATGAGGGTGCAAGCATCATGTCCAAGCCTTCACTTAATCCCACCACGAGATCTGAGAATGGGAATGCTAACCACTACCAGCATGTTTTTTTTGTTTGGTTTTTATAAACTCACAAACAAAATATTTGTTAAAAATAACTCGAAAGTCAATTCCGATGCACAATGGCTTGCTGAATCACCCCTTGTGGAGTGAAATCCCACTTTGCATCTGAATACATTACTACTAATGAATACATATTTTGGCATTCATGTCAATAATGCACATGGCTTTTTATTCAACTACATTGAGAAGACTGCAAATTGTTTTCTTATCACTTTGATCTTGTCCCATTTGGTCACAAGGAGGTTTTTGGTGCAGTATTTGCAACCTGGCAACCTTGTTACCTGGAGGTTGCCGACCACTTTGCGATCACTCCTTTTTAATCGTTGGAAAGCGGTCACAAAGTGGTGTCAATCGATTGGAAGTATAGTGTGACTGGGGAATAAATAGAACTTATTATTCAGCCAGGTGGACACTCACTGCACGGTTTTCACTTCCTCAAAGCGAGCACAGACGATGATGTCTCTATATTACCGGACAGTATGAGGGTGCAAGCATCATGTCCAAACCTTCACTTAATCCCAACACAAAGAGCTGAGAATGGGAATGCTAACCACTATCACCATGTTTTTAATTGTTTATTTATATTTTAAACCCGCAAACAAAACATTCGTTAACAATAACTAATAAGTCAATTCAGATTCACGATGGCTTGCCGATACGCGACTTGTGGGGTGAATTCCCACTTTGCATGTGAATAAATTACCAATAATAAATACATCTTTTGGCGTTAATGCCAGTAATGAACATGGCTTTTTATTCCGCTGCATTGAGAAGACTGCAAATGTTTTCTTATCACTTTGATCTTGTCCCATTTGGTCACATGGAGGTTTTTGGTGCAGCATCTGCAAGCTTCTTGTGACCAGAATGGTCACCTGGATTGCCAACCCGTCGCCGACCAATCGCTGACCACTTTGCAGTTGCTCCCTTTTGATGGTTGTAAAGTGGTCACAAAGTAGTTGCAAGTGATCATAAATATAGTGTGACTGGGGTATAAATAAAACTTATTAGCCAGCTGAGTGGACACTCACTGCATGGATTTCACTTTCTTAAAATGTACACAGATGACGATGTCTCTATATTACCGGACAGTATGAGGGTGCAAGCATCATGTCCAAGTCATCACTTAATCCCACCACAAGAACTGAGAATCGGAATGCTAACCACTACCAGCATGTTTTGTTGTTGTTTTATTTTGTTTTGTTTTTATAAACTCGCAAACAAAATGTTAGTTTAAAATAACTCAAAAGTCAATTCAGATGCACAATGGCTTGCCGATATGGCACTTGGGGAGTGAATTCCCACTTTGCATGCAAATAAACATGGCTTTTTATTAAACTACTTTGAGAAGACTGCAAATGTTTTCTTATCACTTTGATCTTGTCCCATTTGGCCACAAG
Source organism: Branchipolynoe longqiensis (assembly GCA_030323885.1). Taxonomy (NCBI): domain Eukaryota; kingdom Metazoa; phylum Annelida; class Polychaeta; order Phyllodocida; family Polynoidae; genus Branchipolynoe; species Branchipolynoe longqiensis. Next base: position 113,155,242 of record CM059188.1, read on the forward strand.
GAAGTTTTTGGTTCAGCATCTGCAACCTCCTTGTGACGAAAAAGGTCACCCGGAAGTCGTTACCAGTCGCCGGCCGATCGCTGACATGTCGCTGACCACTTTGCGATTGTCCCTTTTTGATGGTTGCAAAGTGGTCGCAAAGTGGTCGGAAGCGATCACAACTATAGTCTGACTGCGGTATAAATAGAACTTGTTATCCGGCTGGGTGGGCACTCACTGCATGGTATTCACTTTCTCAAAATGCACACAGACGACGGTGTCTCTATATTACCAAACCGTTTTAGGGTGTACTTTACTGTAACCATCACCTTCAATCCTTCACTTAATCCCACCACGAGAGCTGAGAATGGGAATTTTAACTGCTACCAGCAAATATTTTTGTGTATGTATTGGTTTTTCTAAACTCTCAAACAGAAACATTCATTAAATATAACTAGAAATTCAATTCAGATGCACGATGGCTTGCCGATACACGACTTGCGGGGTGAATTCCCACTTTGCATGTGAATAAATTACCGATAATAAATACATCGTTTGGCGTTAATGCCAGTAATGAACATGGCTTTTTATTCAGCTACATTGAGAAGACTGCAAATTGTTTTCTTATCACTTTGATCTTGTCCCATTCACAGTTGTGTGCATTTCTACTTTATGTTCGCTATTTCCTACCTGTTTTCAGTACTTGCTATTTGTTGGGGTTTTGCATCCTGGCAACATCTAAAGTCATATCTGGATGGGTACCCACTTGTGACCGTATGCACTTATCGCGACTTTATAGTGCTGCTCCACCTGGAGACCAGACCACTGGTGCCATAACCCGATTCCCCACTCAATCACATTACCCTGATAGTGGGCTATCCAGTCCTTACCCTATCCTATTAATGCCGAGCGCCTGGTTTGGAAGCGACCAATATCAATTTTTAAGTCATTTGTTTGACTCGACCAGGATTCGAACTCGTGTGTTTCGAATTGGTTTGACTCGACCAGGGTTCGAACCTGTGTGTTCGAATCCAACGATCCACCATCATGGACAACTTTATTTGTTTGTTTATTTAACGACCCGCCAGCACAAAAAGTAAACATTGGCTATTGGGGGTCGTACAGTGGTTAAACATATCTTAGTGAAAATTTACATTTCAAACAGTTAAACTCCCCAAAAGGGAGACAGACGCTCAACTCATTCAGCGATCCCGTCCAGTGTAGCTGCTTGGATCCTCTCCTGAATTATACAACACTGGCATTTCTGTGTAGATTCGCTGCCTGCTCGTGAAGCTGTAACCCCCCAGGGGGCTAAGTTTGTGAATAGCAGAAGAAGCTGTGGGGGGGGGGAGGGGGACCTTACTCGCCTGCTGCTGTCTGTAAACATGCTATGGAGCGGGACGTAGCTAAGGCATTAGAGTGTCCATCTGTGAAAGTGTGCGTTCCTGCTCAGTGGAACCATTTGCAGTTTGGGCTATTTTCCATTTCCAACCAGTCGTCCACAACTGGTTCATTGAAAGCTGTGGTACGTGTTGTCTTGTCTGTGGGAAAGTGCATATGAAAGATCCCTTGCTGCTTATCGGAAAGCGGAGCCTATGTGTCCTCCAAAGAAATATGTCAGAATGACCATATGGATATGGCTGAAGTCCAATAGCCAATGATATGAAAATCAATGTGCTCTAGAGGCATCGTTAAATAAAACAAACGTTACTTTACTTTTGTAAACATGATATCTGTACACTGAGTTCAAAGTAAAATGACACCATAGCTCCAACCGGGCACGGTGGACAAATCGGTAGAGCGCAGGCTTCCCCTGTGGGAAATTGGGAGTTAGATTCCCGGTCGAGTCAAACCAAATTACCAATGACTTATTAAATTGATACGTGTCACTTCTTAGTCCCTCGCTTGGCATTAATAGGATAAGACAAGGACTGGTTATAGCACAGTATCAGGTTAATGTAACTGAACGGGATATCAGGTCGGGTCGGGTCTCTTAGTGGGGCAGCACTCTAAAGTCACCATGAGTGCGCACTGTCACAAGTTGGTACCCGGACTGATAGGAGGTTCGCATTACCCCTCTGGGGGGGTGGGGGTGGGGGTGGGGGGAGACGTCACAAGTTTGCAAAGATCTGGCAAGGATAGGCACTCCTGTCGGGGTCCTATTTGCGAGATTATACCCATCCTGATATGGCCTTAGATGTTGCCAGGATGTAAAACCCCCAACAAACAAACTGACAAACCATAGCTTCACGGCCGAAAGGTCCATGCGTGCCGCAAATAGCCGATGTTTACTTTTTGTTTTGTGTGTGTGTGGGGGGGGGGGGGGTCGTTAAAACAAACAAACAAACAAACAAACGAAGCCGCACATTGCAGACGAACTTCCGGTTTAATTGTTCGCCGCCACGAGCGGTCGGTCTAAAAATAGCACAAGCCGCCTCGCACACAAGCAAACCTCCAAAAGTCCAATGCATGTCTGCAGGATGCTTTCCGGTGCTATTTGTGGACGCCATTTCACAGAGGCCTCCAATCGAACACTGACTTGACGCCAAGCACTGCTAGCCATACTGCTAGTGTCTAGCTCGAAGGTCGCGTGTTCGGTTCCCGGTTGAGTCAAACCAATGACTTACAAAGTTGGTACTTGCCACTTTCCACCCTGGCATAGCATTACTAGGATAGGGCAAGGACTGGTTAGCTCGGTGTCAGGATAATGTGACTGAGTGGAACATCGGGTCATGGTGCCAATGGACTGCTTTCCCAGTGGGGTAGCACTATAAAGTTAGCATGAGTATGCACTGTCACAAGTCGGTCATCATCATCATGCTGTCGGTCGCGATGTGACAAAGACTGCTTTCAATACTTGACTGCCGCTCTCCATTTAGCTCTCTGCTGTGAGAGTGATGTCCATGAGTCGGTCTTAACGTCTCTCAGCTTCAGGTTTCTCTTGATACATTTCATGAAAGCTGCCTGCAAAAGTGTTGAAGTGCTGCTGGCTTTTGCAAGTTACCAGAGGCACTCTCTCGGGGAACAAATAGAGGTTTCACACCGGCAAGAACATGTCCAGACAGGTGCAAAACTATTTGTCCCTGCACTGGCTGGTCAGGCACAAGTCGGTACCCATCCTGATATGACCTTAGATGTTGGAAGGATGTAAAACTCCAACATCCATCAACATAAAAGCAAAATCCAATCATAAAAAATAAAAATACGAAATAATGTGAATAGGAGGCTACAGGAATGGCTGGTAGGAAGTAGATTGTGTTGCATCTTCAGTGTGTGTCGTCCATTACGCCCTCTAGTATCGCTCAGGCCCGCCAGAGGGCATCGTGCCTGATGAGCCGGTCATTCAGTCGAGAGGGTGCTGCCCCATGCCCAACTCCAGGACCTGATTATGAACGTATATTGGAAATGGCATTTCAGTGAGAGTAACTGCAGCTGGGGGGAGGAGAAAGAGCTGAGAAAGGGTGGGGGCCACCTTCATAATGAGGGCCCAGACGGGATGGCCGAATGAGTTGAGCATCCATCTCCTGTTTTTGGACATCGGGCGATCCGAACCCATGGGTTTGTGCGTTCGATCCCTGGTCGAGTCAAGCCAATGACTTAAAAATGTATACTTGTCGCTTCCTAGCTTGGCGCTTGGTATTAATAGGATGGGGCAAGGACTGGTTGGGTGAGTGTCAGGATAATGTGACTGAGTGTGATATCAGGTCATGGTGCCAGTGGTCTGATTTCCCAGTGGGACTGCACCATAAAGTCGCCATGAGTGTGCACTGTCACAAGTCGGTACCTGTCCTGATATGACCTTAGATGTTGCCAGCACTTTTAAATTCCAATAATCAACCAACCATTTAGATGTTTAAGAACAAATGTAAAATGTAAAAATACACTCAATAGACTGTGTGTATATATATAATATATAAAATATATAATATATATAATATATATAATATGTATAATATGTATAATATGTATAATATTGTCGTGGGGGTGATGAAAGTGGGAAATATTGCGCCTAGAGCTTGACTCGAACCCACATCTCTTTGCATTCCGGGCCAGTGTGCTAACCATTACACCACCTAGGCTCCCTGATATCAACACACAAGCCACACCCACCTGTCTATACCGTTCCTTGCCTGAGAGGTCAGTGCAGACCACTACACTCGTCCTCCTGGAATTATAAGTCTTTTAATGCTTACAATTACATACACACAGGCAATGCAACACACTTACATACACAGGGTAGGTTCAACAACTATACAGCACATAGCTTGTACAGGATCCTGGTCATGGAACCAGTGTCGTGGGGGTGATGAAAATGGGAGATATTGTGCCTAGAGTGGGACTCAAACCCACATCTCTTTGCATTCCGGGCCAGTGTGCTAACCATTACACCACCTAGGCTCCCTGATATCAACACACAACCCACGCCTACCTGTCTATGTGGCTCCTTGCCTGAGAGGTCAGTGCAGACCACTACACTATATATAATATATATAATATATATAATATATATCATTGCAGCATCGGTACACAGGACGAGGAGGCATGACGTTGGGATAACATGGCATTTATTCCGGGTGGCCCCCGGGGGCATTACATGATGTGAGCGAGCCGGAGGCTGCGTGGAGCAAAGTCATGGGGTGATCGCGGTCAAATATGAGAGTGGGATGAGTGAGGCGAGACATATGAGCATATGCGATGAACATGTGTATATAGTGGTTATTAGCGGGTAGCATAAATAACCTATTGTAATATAATATGATATGTAATTATAGTAATTGTTTAGTATAATTGTTATATTATATGGAGATATTAATTATGTGAATTGCTGGTTAATTAATAGCGATGTATGGTATAATGATAATATATATATAATTTCTTATGATTAAGTGCGGAGTGGGTGGGTGGGTAAAGAAAGTTAGGTGTGGTCAGTCCTGTTGTTGGGAGCGGAGTGACCAGTGGTGTGTGTGTTAGGGAGGTGCTGCTGTGTGTGAGTGGTTGTGTGCTCTGTGAGCAGCAGGGAGGCAGGGAGCAGTGAATGTAGGTCGAGTGAGTAGGGGGGTGGTGCAGTGAGGAGTGTGGGTCCCCCCCTTTGAGGCCCCCCCCCTCCTCCCCCCACTGGCCACGGGGGAGGGGGGGGTGGAGAGGGGGCGGTCCAACGGCCTCGCCGACCCGTGCACCCCGCAATGACCCCGAATGACCCGATGGTCATTCACCACAATATATATAATATATATAATATATATAATATATATATAAACTATATATAAACTATATATAAACTATATAATATATATATAATATATATAATATATATAATATATATAATATATATAATATATATAATATATATATATATATATAATATATATATATATATAATATATATAATATATATATAATATATATATAATATATATAATTTATATAATTTATATAATTTATATAATTTATATAACATATATAATATGTAACGAAGGAGGCTAGAAGTCGGATGTAGAGTTAAGCATGAGGGCGACATCATTTATTCCTACTTCAAAGTCATAATGAATACATGTTCAATCAAAACAATATACAATATCTTATGATGAACAATCATCGTCAATAATTACTTAGTCAATAATCAATATGATAACACCAGAACATATCGAATAATCAACACAATAATCACAATATCAATTCAAATGATATCTGGCTGGGCCAACGCCAAGGGCCACCGCCCGACCTCAGCCAGAGAAAGAGAAAGAAAAAAAGTTATATCTGGAGAGACTTACATGTCTCACTACACACAATCATCGATCGACGATGCTGCTCGCATATCCTTGAGTATACGGTCTGAAATTGGCAAGGCAATATATTTGTACACACAGTCTGACTTCCAATCACGACATGCCTTAATCTCTTCTATAGTGGCACCCTGCATATGCAGGAAGGTGCAACCACCCCTTCTAAGCGAATGACACGAGTAGTCGTCAGGGTGGAGCCCTGCTACTGCACACAAATATTTAATAGTTGACTGAAATACAGCATAAGTCAAGGCTTATATCCGCCCACTGGGGACAGCACTTGAAAAGCTGACGCGTCACAAGACACAGGTACCTGTCTAAAATGCAACCTTGTCCAATGAACTGCACACAGTGCCTTATTCCTTAATGCAGATACCGGAATCAGTAATTTCCTTTCACTAAACTGAATTGTTTTTGATCTTGTAACTGAGATAATCATGCCCCAATCAGAAGAATTCAAAATCCGACCTCCTCAAGCATGAATCGGAGTGCGTCAACTGACAAACCTCTAAAACCTGTTAGGATAGCAGCTCTAGGTGCAATATGTTCAGGAGAGTCTGATAAAAATTCAAACCTAGCTATTAAATTACACTGCAATAGCAGCTTTGCTGCCTTAACCTCACATCCAAGAATACGCTTACCACCCCCAAGGGTAGTCTTCACCATATGGTCTTTGTAGTCTATGGGATAAGAATTCTCAGATTAAAAAAAAAAATTCAAAGCCGATAAATAATTTGTTATAGAACTGTACTTTAAACTAAAGTGTGTGAGAGCCAAGCTATATATATATAGCTACCTGGTGTGGCAGGGCATGGTACTGGTGTCAAAAGGCCTCGAAATTCATCTATAAACGTCTAGGAAAGAAAATGAAAAAAAGAGGCAACACCAAAAAAAACCACAGACAACAACGAGCAGACCTCAGACAAAAATAAAGACAAGGAAACCAAAGATACAGAAACCCAAAACACCGAAAAAATCACAAGCAGACCAAGGAGCATCAAAATCCAGCTGGAAAAGGAGTCACACAAAAAAGAACTCTTCCAGAAAAAAAAAATGCTCCAGTCAAAAGAAAGCTACAGCAAGGTAACAATGAGGCCGGTCAGATCAGAAGCAGAAATGCTAAATGAGAAAACGGTACAACAAATGTACACACTTGCAATGGAGAACAAAAACGAAAAAATAAAGTCAATCAAAATGAAAAGATGCAATATAGAGGTAAATGGAAAAATCTATAAGCCCAAGGAATTTGATAAAATAGAAATAGCAGAAATCACGCCAGAGAAGGCAGCAACTAGGGAACACACATGGGGAGTGTCTGTCCAAGGACACAACTCCCCTTTCAGCAATCTCTACAAGTACAAGTGTGAAATCACTGGAATGGATGGTAAAAATTATACATCAGAAGATCAATACTACAGCTCAATAATGGCAAAATACCATGAGAAACACGACATAATGAGAATGATAGACAACACTGAAAATCCATATACGATAAAGGCAATGGCAAAGAAGATATGGAGAACACAGGAATGGTGCAAAACCAATGAAAACGTGCTGGAGGACATCGTCCGCGCAAAATTCACACAAAACGAAAGCCTGAAGGAGAAACTAATAAATGCTCCAGGAAACGCATTCAGGGAATGCACAAAATGCCCATACTGGGGCTCAGGTCGGTACCTGGACAGTGCCAGTGAAGGTGAAACAGTAAAACAAGGATACAAAAATAAAATGGGGAACATCCTCCAAAAAATAAAGGAAAGCCTGTGCAAGGAAGCAAATACAAATAAATAAACAAATAAACAAATAAATAAACGAGCAAAAACAAATATGTCGTAAGAAAACAAGAAGTAATTGAAAATGAAGAGCAGGAGAAAGCATAAGAGCTATCCCAGCAGGTAAGGAGGAGGTGCAAAAAACATAGCAACGCACAGCTTGCTCCACTTCCACCCACACTAGATTAAAAGACAACAAACCGTCAACCCACAAAACAAGGCATGGAAAGAGAGCGGCACGTTATGGCATTGGCATGACGGATGGTATACACTACAATGAGGAATATGCCAGATATGTCAGTGCCAGGCTGTCAAAAAGCATCACGGAGAACTGGAAAGAGCACCAGGGCTCCAAAACATAAGTATCACAAACTTTGATAAATTTCACTAACCAAACCCTAAATCATAAGTATAATCAGGTACAACTAATACACACTTTAATCTTCATGTCTTCCTCTATGCGCACAGGTAAAAGTAAAAGTAATGGAGGTATGCATGACTATCTATCAAAAGGGGCCATGTGTGCTGTATGTACCAGCACATACACCCCGAATCCATCAATCACTAAGCCAAAATAAAATCAAAACAAAATCAAAAACTCGCGAAATCAAGCAACCACTATCCTAAAAATATTATTTAAAGTAAAATAAATATGGTAGAAGAGATTGAATGCAAACTGGGAAGGGGCACACACTTCGCCCACCTAAACTGCCAGAGTGCATCCAATAAAACCTGACATAATAAAAATGCATCTAAAAAAAGACAATCTAGATGTACTAACGTTATCAGAGACATGGTTCACTGACAAACACCAAAACAACACCCTCAATATAGACGGATATAGGCTTGTACGTAATGACAGACAGCACATTAATGCAATGAACCAAACAAAGAAAGATGATGGGGTTGCCATTTACTGCAAAGCCACCAAAAACCTAGACACTGAAAAGCTAAAACCAACAAATCTCTCAAATGAGCGCATAGAGCTACTATGGTGCCTAATAAAAAACGAAAAGCAAGCAAATGTAGCCATAGCGAGCCTCTATAGGCCACCGTCAGGTGAAATTGAAGTATTCCTTGAAGAACTAGAAAAGAGCATAAACACTGTAAAAAAATCAACAAATGCAGAAATCTTTGTGCTAGGGGACTTCAATGTGAATTACAGCAGCAATGACAAAAATAAACTAATGCTGCAAACCACCATCAAGATCTTAGGCCTGCAGCAGCTCATCACTGAAAACACAAGGCTAAGCAACAATAGCTCAACAATAGACCTAATATTAACCAACTCAAACCATGCCAAAAAATGGGGCACTAGAAGCTGGGGTATAAGCGACCATGAACTAGTATATGTAACCAGGAAAAAGCTCAAAAGCACAAATCACTATGAATACAAAATGGGCAGGTCCCTAAAAAACTACTCAGAAGATACATTAAAAAATCATCTGCACCAAAACATAAACAACATCACACAAAACAGAGATGATGTTGATATCTATTGGGACAACATCATCACAGAAATAAGAAAATCAACTGATGAGATGTGTCCCATGAAGAAAATAAAAGTACAAAAAAACCAAGACCCTTGGGTAGACAAAGACCTGCTAACACTCATCACAACCAAAAGTAAACTGGGTGCTAAAGCAAAACGCACAGAAACAATAGAAGACAAACTGGCCTACCACATCGCCAGAAACAACTCTCTCAAAGCTGTGAGAACAGCAAAAAAGAAATACATAATAAAGCAGGACAAAGACTGGGGAAGCAACGCAAACAAATTCTGGAAAAATGTAAACCTATTATTCCCAAAAAATAACAAAGAAGAGCATACAAACTTCCAAGATAATGAAGGGGCAATGCTCACAGATAAAGATGCAGCAAACAAACTGAACAGACACTTTGCCACAATAGGGCAAAAGCTGTCAGATTAAAAAAAAAAAAAGATGGGAAAACAGATCAGGAACTGTGGAGAACGAAATCCCCACCTGCAAAACAGATATGATAGAAGTAAAAAAATTAATAAATGACATAGACACGAATAAACCAAGTGGAATAGATGAAATACCAACCAAAATACTGAAAGAGGCACTCCAAGCCATCTCGGCCACCATAGTAGACCTATTCAACATCTCCTTTGAGCAGGGGCGTTTTATCTCAGCCTGGAAAATAGCAACCATCACCCCAATTCACAAAGGTGGAGACAAACAAAACATGGGAAACTACAGGCCAATATCAATTCTTCAAACCCCAGGCAAGCTCATTGAAAAAGTGTTACATAGACACATCAATGAACACCTGGAAACAAACAATATACTAAACGAAAGACAAAGGGGCTTCAGGAAACTGCACTCCACATCAAAAACAATAGCTAACCTAACAAATGACATAATGGCATCAATGAACCAAAAACAATTAGTTGGAGCCGCCTTCATTGACTTCCGCAAAGCATTTGACACAGTAGACCACAAAATACGACTGGAAAAACTAAAAACCATGGGCATAAAATCCAACACTATGGATTGGATAAGATGCTACCTGAACAACAGGCAACAGAAAACAAAAATAAACAATACACTATCAGACAACCTACCTGTCACATGTGGTGTACCCCAAGGGTCAGTGTTAGGGCCACTACTCTTTATAATCTATATAAACGACCTTGAAAAATGGTTGCAAACTGAATGCCTCCAACTATATGCAGATGACACAGTCATATACGCAAATGGCACCACAGAAGAGGAGGTAATAACTAAACTAAATAAACTCCTACTAAAACTAGATGAGTGGTGTGAGTCGAACAAAATAACCATCAACACAAGCAAATCAAAAACAGTACTCTTCTCGCATAAACAAATGCCAGAAAGAAAACTACACTGTAAGTTAGGAAACCAAACACTAGAAAATGTAGACCATTACAAATACCTAGGCCTTGAGTTGGACAGCCAACTAAACTACAACCTATGTATAAATAAAATTATACAAAAGTAAACCACAAACTGTGGCTATTTGCAAAGCTAAGAGACTACATGACACAAGAAATGTCAAAAAAAATCTTCAAGGGCATGGTGCTCCCCTATTTTGACTATGGAGATGTAAACTACATGGGTGCGAGAAAAGAACTACTAAAAAAACTGGAAACACTGCAGAACAGAGCCCTAAAAATCTGTCTAAGAGTAGACAAGCTGCACCCAACCTATGACATACACAAAAGAACCAAAGTGAAACTACTAGAAAATAGGAGAATAATTCATTTGAAAACATTAGCATATAGCTATAGTCAAAACATTAAACTTCTAACAAAACCACAAAGGGCTACTAGAGCAAATAATGCGCCACTACTAAAGCAGACCAGAAGCCAAATAAAAGCTCATGAGAGAAGCACGCTGGAATGGCTGCCAAGGTGTGGAATGCCCAAACGGTAAAGGAATGACAAATTCCTGACCTAAAAATTTACAAAAAATATCTGTGCAAAATAAGGCTAGGAAACCCCCAGTAAGCTGCACCGCAAAGGGGCATGTGATATGTCATGGCCGACCAGCGGGACGCCCAATGGAAGGTAACCATGCCAAAAGTACCCAGATAACACACCACACAACTACGTACAAGCCTATGATATGTAAATAGGAGTAGGCTAGTCTAGTAATAAGAGTAGAAAAATAAATACATATATACCAAGAAAATCCAAAAAAAGTAACATAGGTTATTAACCATACCAACCAATTATCTATCTGCTACTGAAATGCAGGCAATCAAATACCTTATCAGCAGCCACTGTGTGGTAAGATAACACCAACACTACAACTGGCCAGCATTGAAAACAAGCCTGGGTACCCGGGCTTATATGCTATGGACAGTATAAATACAGCCTCAATAAAAAAAAGAAAACAAAAAGAAGATTTTACGCATCTGCATTGAACGTGTGGCGCAACTATTAGGTGCGTAATACTGCAGGGAAAGTGACGTCGATGCGGCGGCGGCGGAGATTTGTTTATGGGCCTGTCACACTACGACGCTTCTCCCGGCGACCCGTCAGCGTTGAAAATAAAATTTTACGCATCGAGAAACGTCAAACTTTTCGGCGGTTTGGGGACAAAGTTTGGCGTCAGCGCAGCGTGTTAGTAGCGCGCGGCCAACGTGTGTCGACGCTTTGGGGGGAAAAAAAAAAAAGTTTGGCGCGACGTCTTCATATAACCTTAAATGTTGCTAGGGCGTAAAACAACAACGCCCCAGTTTGCCGCAACGGGTGGGAACGACCCTCCCGCGCGCGCGGCGTCTGCCTAGCGTTCCCATAACGTTATTCCGGCGCGTCCAACGGAGCTCGACGACCACCTAACGTCCTCCTAACGTCCTTACCCATATATTTGCGCACGCTGCCGGTCGTTGGTTTCTTTTTACATGCTTAAAACCTTGGGCGACCGGCAATGCGCGCAGGCGTTCTGCGCCCGACCGTAGATTGTCCTAGCCTCCGCCTGCAGCGCTGTCAGACCTACAATATAATATGTCTAGTAACGCGCTAACATTTAAACAAATGAGAGCAACGTAAGCTCATTGTCTTATCAACTTCTGTCACTCTTTCTAGCTGCTGTGGGGTATCCCACCTACTCACACTATCACAAATGACATTGTAATTTGTTTTTATATGCACCGCTGATATATTAAAATTATAACGCACAGATACCCAAAATATCCGTTTTATCAGGTTCATTATAACTTGATTCTTAGCAACACCTTTTACCAGGGCTGATCGAACAGTATTATTGTCAGTTATGAATATAATATTTTTGTTCCTCCAATACATACACCAATGGTCCACAGCTGCAACTACAGCCCACATTTCCTTAATATTTATGTGTGACTGACACACATTAATTGGCACTAACACCCTATGGTGAGTTAGACAATTAATAGGACGATCTTCATTGAAAAACCCTACACACGAGTCTGTTCCATGCAGTGCACTATAGCCTTGCTGTGACGCGTCAGTGTATACTGATAGACTCTCCCTTTGGTTCAATAATATTTTCTGTTCACCATTAAATTGATCTACATAGTCTAACCACCAGTGTATCTCCTCACGAGAAGAATTATTTAGTCTATATTTATGATAAGGGAACTTTAGGGCACGCACAGCGCTATGAATACGAGCAAAAAAAGATCGCCCGCCACGCACAACATCTGCACAATGTGATAACCGACCACCTAGCTGCTCAAGCTCCTTCCTAGTAGCCTTCTTCCTATCCACAAACTTGCTAAGATGACTTTTCAATTTAGCCAATTTATCATACTCCCAGTCTGGGTCGGTCTCACCTTGAAAAAAGGTTTCTACAAACACTCGACACGGTCTAATTTGCACAACTGTACCAGCAATTGTATGTTCACAATTGCAACAACCTTTAAAGCAATTATATGATACCGTAAAACTGCATTTATCTGAACCATTAGTGTATTTGTCATAAGCAGTGACAACATAGCAATTAACTGTACTAGACACCTCTAACCATGTTACACCAATTGGCTTCCAAGCTGGCAAGGGAAATAGCTGTCTGCTGGTATAATTGCCTACCACGTGGCCCTGTTCTGGTCTAGCGTGTTTGGCTATTTTTAGTAGAGTTGGTGAAGCACACTTTTCCCCTTTCCTTACTACAGTATCATCAACACAGCAACCTCCCTTCTCAGTCCTTATATTAACTTTAGGATAATTTAAATTATTTTCGTTTCTATGCCTATGCCTCTTTACTCAATCTCTAAGGCAATTCCCATGTTTGTGACTACGGCTACCGCAGCGTGAACACCATTGACCGTAGTCACAAATCATATTATCTCGAGAACAACCCTGCTCGCCATTATAAGCAAAACACGGCTTTTTCCCGTCACGTGTATACAGACGATTAGACGCGTTAGTCGCGTTAGAAGCAGCGTTAGGTTTTTTACTGTCTTTTATATTTTCGAACACGTAATGTCTTAGCGCGAAGTCACTGTTTCCCACTTTGAACGCTTGGAAACCTTGTTTCTGTGCTAACTTACGAACACCTGGGGCCGTATGCATGGGCCGCTGCTACGCGTAGCCGGAGCTACACACTATATCGCGGATAGCTATCCGCGGCTAGGATGGGGTCGGTGAAGTAGGTCAAACAGTATGCACGGGTCCTCTAACCGGGGTGGATAGCTAACCGTGAAGTTATTTATAGATTTGGGAAATCCCTCGATTTGACAATATGAATAAGGCCGCCAATGCTGCGGCTACATTAATATCGGTTTGAATTTAGGGTTAAATTGATAAGATTTCACTTATTGCATATGTAATTCTGTTAAATATGACAGCATTTAATAGATTTGGGCGTAAGAAATTCCCGCCGATTCGGCGGTGACGGCGGCGGCCATTTTTATTTGACGTTCTACAGTATGGATATCGACGTCGCTGCGGCGGCGGCGATTTGTTTACTTTACATTCGTCGATTCGAAAATATTAATATCGCGGCTGTTACGGCATCAGCTTTAATCTCGGTTCGGATTTAGGGTTAAATTAATAAAATTTCACTTATTGCGTGTGTAATTCTGTTAAATATGACAGCATTGAAAAGATTGAGACCCTCACACGCACACTAACCACTTGGGATACCCCCTTAGCCCTGGTCTGGAGGGAGCGTAACTTAGCCTAGGCTACGGTCGCCGGCTAGCGCTGGCACCGGCTCATGCATGCCGATTTTCGACCCTTAGCCGTGTGGTGCCAAAATAGCCGCGGTTAGGGCCCTAGATCCGGCCCATGCATACGGCCCCTGTATCATATGCTACATGTGCAGTGTTATTGAAATTATTACATTTCGCCTTAGCACTCAAGTGACTTATGTGGTTAAGCATTGCATGGCATGCATCATGTCCCCATACGCACTACTGTCTTCAAACCATGAACATGTTGCCTCAATTAGCTCATACGCATTTAATTCTTTGACCTGCTTCCTGTCTACTGTGTGGTGTTTCAATGACCACTTATGTTGTCGCCTTCTTTCTCTACTGGGCGTACGACTCCCAGAACTGGACGATGATGACCTTCGGCGACAGTGACACCGGCGTGCGTGACCAGACTTGCTTCGTCCCCTGTCCTCTGACACGTCCAGCAAGCACAGCTCCTCGTCCATCAGTTTCTGCTGCTTTTCCAATGCCGCAACCCGCTGCTTTCTCTCTAACGACTCCACCTTGGTCTTTAACGCCGCTTCCTCTGCCGCTAATTTGTAGTCCAACGACCCTCCCGTCGCGCCACGCACCTCACTTTTAATTTCAGTAGCCATTATTGGTACCTGCCCGACTTGCTGCTCAACTTCTGGCATGGGGTGCACTTGTGTTGCCCGTTTTGTAGTCGCTAAATGCATTGGGCACAACTCTTTCACTGGTAATGCGTGTTTCTGGCCACATGGACCATAATAGTCAGTTATATGTTGCATATGGCTGGGAACGCCCCCTCTGTCATGCGCCGGTGTCACTCGCCAGTGTCACACTAAAAAAAACCACAAGTTGTTGCGTCAGGTGATGGCTGGTCAGTGACGAATCCAGTGCACCTTGGTCAAGGCAGGGGCGTATGTGGATGCAGCGCCGCGAGTCTCCCTGGTATCGAACCCAGAAACCACATGGGTGGCAATTATCAAAGAAGTAGTATAGCCGGAGTCCTTCTGCCTTACATCCGCATACAGGCCTGTATACAAGCTATATAATATGTAAGCGAGAGGAGGCAATAGTCAATTGAACATATGGGCGATATGAGTTTATTCCACTTGCACAAGCATAATAAAGGCATGATAACAGGAAACAGCCTTAAGCCTGAATGTTGAAGATGTACAACAGCATCGACAACTTGTATAATAACTTGCATAACTCATATCGAATAGCAAATGTCCATAATCAATCAAATAGACACATAGTCAACATGGTAATGATATCTGGCTGGGCACCTGCCCTACCGAAAAGAAAAAACAAAAACGGTTGTTGCGTCGGGTGCGTCTGGAGACCGAGTGAATGCACCTTGGTCGACAGCGGGCCGTCTGCGAATGCAGCGCCGAAAGCACCCCTGGTATCGAACCGAGTAACCACTGGTGTCAACACTGGGAAAGTAGTATAGCCGGAGTCCTTTTCGCCTTACAGCCGCATAAGTCTGTATACGAGTTATATAATATATATATAATATATATAATATATATAAAATATATAAAATATATATAATATATATATAATGTATATAATATATGTATTATATGTAATATATATATATGATATATATAATATATATTATATATATCATAGATATATTATATATATTATGTGCTCTATAATCGGAAGTGTTGGCACTGTGCCATGCCGACTGTCCAAGAGGCGGGCATTGACCTGCCACCTAGTGAGTGTAACAGGAACCTGCCGGACAATGCGGGACCATTCTGCAGGCAGGTGGGCAGATTGAGGACGGCCAATAAGAGTTATTCCCATGGGCCACGATTAATCTAGACTATACACAATTTGTGGTCCTTCTTTCCAGACGTTAGTCCCAATTCATTATTGTACGTGCATGCGCCTCACCTATTTTAAACCGGACGCGGTGGCCGAATTGGTTAGAGGACCGGCTTCCCGTGTGGAAGATTTGGAGTTCAGATTCCAACCGAGTCAAACCAATGACGTACCAAATTTATGCATGTCGCTGGAGTGGTCATTCTGTGGAGGTTGGAGGTTACATGGATTTTACTGTCATCATCATCATGCTGTCGGTCGCGATGCGGCAAAGACTGCTTTCATTGCTTGACTGCCGCTCTCCATGGATTTTACTGTACATACATACATAAGTGCCTATAATCTCCTGCACTCACTTCCCCCAGGTGAACCCCCACCTTACAGCAGAAGGTGTGAGCGGATCGATCCAGACACTGGAGTGTCGGTGGCTTAATGGTTAGGAGGCTCACCCCAGAATGGCAGAGATGTGGCTATTTGTGAATAGCAAGTGTGAGACATGTGATTGTAGAGGATGGGTGTAGTGGGTTGCACTCTAACCTCCCCATGTCACAGGTAGGCATGTCTGCCTATATGGCTACCTATCCTGGTGCTCGGCATTACCAGGATAGGGCAAGCAGTGGTTAGCTCAACTATCTGATGCATCATATTCAAAGACTTGTGTATTAGCGACTGTCATAACAGTGACTCTTACACAATGCGATTAGTTAAAGTTGCATATCTGATGGTTTTGAGTTTTGGCCATTTTTCTGAGATAAAAATGGATTGTTAGAATCTATCTTACTTTAGTTTGAAGTAACTTTTATTTTAACTGGCTAACTTTTGAGATATTTAAAGTACAACCATGCAGAATTATTTTTGGCAAGCACGCCAAAACTCTGATACCATAGGCTTCTGCAGCAACAGATTCTATTCAAATGCCTCAATATTCCCTTCTATGTGGCGACAAATGTTTAATAAGTGCACCATTATCTAAGTTTAGATATGTAGCATCAAATCTCGATAATTGCTTTGGTTTTAAAAAGTTGATGTTTTCATCAGACTATGTAGGTTGAAGTAAGGCTTGTTGTGGAGTGGGGCTGCGCTATGCAGTCTGGGACGCACACACTGTTGCGGGGGCATCCCACTTCCGGTACAACTATCAGTGGTGCAAGGGGCACTGTCCGTGTTCAGGGCTGCCCCCTGGCGGTGATGGCCCCCGACTGCCGCCCTAAACCCCGCACTTACCGGACTGGGACTGGTAGCACCTAGATAAAAGATTCACCCCACACTTGCAGTCGGGGTGAATGATGACAACGTAGTCTAAATACAGGCAACACAAGCTTTAGTAAGGAACAGGAAGTGGAAGCTCTGGTTCCAGTATCAATTGGCTACTTATATCAGCACAGAGTTGGTGAAATGAGAGAGAATGCAAAAATACAAGATGGCGACAATAGAATGCCATCAATTTCACTTTTAAAGTTCATTAAAGTGCATGTTTTATTATATGTGGTGTTCTCTGTGGCAGAGTGGTTAGAGTGTCTGACTTTTTCTAGGTCGGACTCCTAATCTGAAGGTCAGTGGTTCGATTCCCTGTGCCCCCACCTCTGCCAATTTGGATTTCCACCGCTGTGTATAACTTACAGTGTCATCAAAGGCTGGTTGCTCTCATACCATGTCTATGTGGTGTGGGAGGTAAAAAATCCCTTGGGTCGGTAAAAGTGTAGGCTCGGGATTTCTATCGACAAACTGTCTAAGGGTGAAAACAAGCCTATTCAGGCTTATCCATAATAGGCAGTATAAATCTTCAACAACAATATTTGTCAAATCAAGAGTAGCGAGTAAATATTAAGATGGATGTGAAGAATATATTTTGAATTATCGTCATTAAGAATTTATCTGCTCATTTCAGGATAATGTGACTGAATGGGATCTCGGGTCATCGTGCCAGTGATCTGATTTCCCCATGGGGCAACACTACCCGCCATGAGTGTGCACTGTCACAAGTCGGTAGCTGTCCTGATATGAGCTTAGATATTGCTAGGACGTAAAACAACAACAAACAAACCACCAACCAACAGGGACTGCTAGCACAAGCGCGTCCCCTACCGGCCATCTGCGTCGTCACGCAGCGACCCCATGCGGGGTCGGAAGGAACTAATGTGAAATAACTGCTGCCCGCTAAACAGCGCCGTGTTTGCCAACAGGGGGCGTACTTTGGACACGCGCCATTTTGCTTGTACCGACCTGCACTGGCTATGCAAAGGGTGTGGGAGCCAGTCTGTGAGTGTGACTGTGTCAGTAGGGTCCATACTGGCACAGTTCACGCGCTATATATATATATATAGTGAGGCAGCACTATAAAGTTGCCATGAGTGCGTACTGTCATCAGTCGGTACCCATCCTGATATGAGCTTAGATGTTGCAAGGACATACAACTGCCACAACCAATCATCCGTACATGTATATGTGTTGGCACCTCCTTCTGTTTGGGGTTTTCACACCTTTAACATTTATATACATATACAGTAAAACCTCTCTAACCGACCACATCCAAAGATCGACTACTCCCCTATATCGATCGTTTTATTTGGGTCCCAAACGATCGCCCATACAATTTCAATGATTAAAAAAAACTCCCTAAACGGACCACCTCCCTAAATGGACCATTTAAAGTCGGTCCCATGGTCGGTCGATTTAGAGAGGTTTTACTGTGTATGTGTATAAATAAACATATACATATACATATACATATACAGTAAAAGCTCTCGAACCGACCACCTCCACAGATCGACCACTCCCGTATATTGATGGCTTTATTTGGGTCCCAACAATACCATTGTAACCATATTCTAACTCCCTAAACCAACCACCTCCCTAAATGAGCAACTGAAAGTTGAAGGTGGTCCCAAGGTCGGTCGATTTAGAGAGGTTTTACTGTATGTGTGTATATATATATATGTATATATATGATTATATGTGTATATGTGTATATATATATATTTATATACATAGTCCTTCTGACAACAGGAGCTTGGCAGGTCTGCAGCCTATCCCCATACATAATCATATGCGAATAGCATTGTGATATACACATTATATAGACATAGCTCTACCCCTTCCTCCGTGCCACAGCGCCCCCCCCCCCCCCACCTCTCCCCCGCCTCTCCCCCGCCTCTCCCCTCTACCCAGCCTCTCCCCCCTCCCCCGCCTCTCCCCCCTCCACCGCCCCGCTGAGGATGGTCGGGGCTGATATCGGCTGTACAGAGTGGAGCGGCAACCGGCCCTTCCCACGGTACACTCGGCCAATCTCTGCCTCTGATAGCAATTCATTCTTTTTTTAAATGTTGGCTTGTTTCTGAGTGGATACGCAATAATATGACAGTCTGCTGGCTCTACGGCCGCTATTACTTGAGATGAGCCAGTTTGTAGAAAAAATCAATAGTTTAGCTATAGTCATATCGTGGTGTTCTCTGTGGCGGAGTGTTGTATAGCTCTTAGTGTGCTGGTATGCCGTTAAGCATTTATTCATTCATTCTGTGGCGGAGTGGTTAGAGTGTGACTTTTTTCTAGGTCAGACTCCTAATCTGAAGTTTGGTGGTTCGATTCCCTGCATCCCCCAAACCTCTGCCAATTCAGATTTCCACCGCTCTGTATAACTTACAGCGTCATCAAAGGCCGGTTGCTCTCATACCATGTCTATGTGGTGTGGGAGGTTAAAAATCCCTTGGGTCGGTAAAAGTGTAGGCTCGGGCTTTCTATCGACAAACTGTCTAATGGTGAAAACAAGTCTATTCAGACTTATCCATGATAGGCAGTATAAATCTTCAAGAGAGAGAGAGGCCGTATGAGCGAGTTAGTAATAGTTGTTGAGAGTTGAGTATTGGAAGTGCACTTAGTACAGATATTAAGCAGTAATTGTCCGATATGGGGTGCATGACAGATGGAGGACATCTGAGTGTGCAATACAAGGGAAAGCAACACCAATCATCCAGCACCCTACCGGCTGATTGGTTGTTGGAATTTTACACCCTGGCAACATCTCAGGTCATATCAGGACGGGTACCGACTTGTTACAGTGTGCACTCATGGCAACTTTATAGTGCTGCCCCACTGGGAGATCATGACACCAACATCATGACCTGATATCCCAGTCAGTCACATTATCCTGACACTGAGTCAGCTAGTCCTTTCCATATCCTAATAATGCTGAGCGTGTGTCTAGGAAGTGACAAGTATCAATTTTTAAGTCAATTGTTTGACTCGACCAGGGTTTGAACCCATGTGCTTCGAATCAAACGATCTACCAAAATGGGAGACGGATGCTCAACTCATTCAGCCATCCTGTCTGGTCGACTGCCAATAATGCCGTCTCGTTTTGGTGAAGCCTGGCAATGGCAGCATCCCCGTGGTAAATATGGGTGCGTTCGGGGACCCATCTGTACACGTGCCGTGGGGGCGGCGCCCGGGGCGTCAGGGGGAACCCCGGACACTCTCAGGGAGATTGATTGATAGGCGTCTCCGGAGGCCTTGCACCGGGCGCGGTAGCCGAATCGGTAGAGCGTGGGGCTCGCGTGCGGAAGATCGGGAGTTTGGTTCCTGATCGAGTCAAACCAATGACTTATAAAATTGATACTTGTTTCCTAGTCTGGTGCTGGGCATTAATAGGACAGGGCAATGACTGGTTAACTCAGTGTCGAGATAATGTGATTGGGTGGGGTATAGGGTCATGGTGAGGCAGCACTATAAAGTTTCCATCATTGCATACTCTCATCAGTAGGTACCCATCTGATATGAGCTTAGATGTTGCAAGGACATAAAACTGCCCCAACCAACTATCCGTACCTCCTTCTGTATGGGGTTTTCACACCTTTAACACTCAAGGTCTGCTATTCTCAATTGCCATTAGGATGCTCACAGTCACATTGCTTCAACTGTGGCGTGTGCAGCAGAGGGTTGCTTGGCTGGTTGTTGGAGTTTTACGCCCTGGCAACATCTAAGGTCATATCAGGATGGCTACCGACTTGCGAGAGTGCACACTCATGGTGACTTTATAGTGCTGCCCCACTCGCAGACCAGGCCTCCAGCACCATGACATGATATCCCACATTATCCTGAGACTGTGTTAACCAGTCCTGACCCCTATCCTAGTAATGCCCAGCGCCAGGCTAGCTAGCGACAAGTATCAATTTTAAAAGTAATCGATTTGATTCGGCTGGGATTCAAACTCCCATCCTTCAGCAGGGGAAGCCAGCGCTCTGCCGATTGGGCCACCACGTCCGGTAGTGAAGCAGAAGTGTGGCCCAGTCAGAGGCAGGAGGGGGCTGGGGGGCGCGGAGGAGGGGGTGGTGGTATCAAGTTACATTATTGGGACGCTGGTTTCATTCTAAAGCTAAGATTCCTTACACGCGGTATGCGGCATGCGATATGCGAATGTGGCAAAAAAATCAAAACGCCTTGAAGTCAATGGGCTACATCCCTTACATGCGGTATGCGAATGCGAATGCAAATGCGGCAACTCGATCGGTCCGGCGTGCGGCACGCGGTATGCGAATAGACACCTCAGTCGCACATGTCCATTAGCTTTAGACGAGGAGAGGCGACTGAGCATTACGGAACGGTCACACACAAGGGTGCAGAGGGGAAACATATGGTAGTGGTGGTGGTGGGGTTACGGGTTGGTATAAATGCTACCATAGCCACAGAAATATGAATACTTATTTATAATTTGGTAATTATAAAGGTAGGAACCCCCATGTGATGTACCAAGAGGTACATAGATATAAATGCAATATTAGGTTATATACAGTGCAGTATGGAGTATACTTGTTTATTTTTATTTTTTAAATATAGCCAGTCGTGTGCCGCATGCCACATGCCACATACCGTGTAGAAGGAATCCTCCCATTCGCATGCCGCATACCGCATACTGCATACCGAGTAGAAGGAATCTTAGCTTTAATGTGGCTGGCCGTTACCTGATCACAACAGATGTAAACAAAAAGTGGACAGATGTTATGACACGGCGTCGGTACGAACAGAAAGCTGCATCCAGCTGATCTTATTAAATGATCTTATTAAATATATATATATATTATATATATATATGGGTTGGTTTTTGCCTGAGTGGGATGTAAATAGACATAGTGGTGCAGACCGGTCTGAGTGTAATTGCACTCAGGGCCTAGCCCTTCTGCTGGGGTAGGGGTCACCACACTCAAAAGGTCAAGGTTGGTGGCGGCCAGGGGGCCAGACAGCTACCGGTGGTGGGCAGACCACTGGTATCCATAGAGACCAGGAATGCCTGATTCCTATTGGTGAAGAACATGAATGCTAGATTCATATAGGTGGAAAGAGGTGGCATGATATCCTACCAAGAACCCATGTAACTATATAAGCAATAAACCAGAGGGCTGGACTCTCTCTCTTACACTTTACTCTCTTACTTTCTCTTTGTCTGTATTGTTTTTCATCATAGCCTACTTACACAGCCACATATCCGAGCACAGACTCTACACCTTGATATTCCGCAGTAAATTCCTCTTACAGTAACTTTGGGAATACTTGGGTTTTGTAGATGTGTGTTTTTTTTGTGGTTTTTTCTTTAGTTTTACGTCCTGCCAACATTTAGGTTATATCAGGACGGGTGCCGACTTGTGATGGTGCACACTCATGGCAACTTTATAGGATTAATTGGTTGGTTGTTGGAGCTTTATGTCCTGGCAACATCTCAGGTCATGTCAGGATGGGTACCTACTGATGGTGTGCACTCATGGTGACTTCATAATGCTGCCCCACTGGGAAATGAGGTCGGCATCACCATGATCCGATATCCCACTCAATCACATTATCCTGACACTGAGATAACCAGTCCTTCCCCTATCCTATTAATACAGAGTGCCTGGCTAGGAAGCAAGAAGTATAAATTTGTAAGTCATTGGTTTGACTTGACCAGGGTTCGAACCTATGGGTTCGAATCCGTCGATATAAAACGGGAGACGGACGCTCTACTCATTCGGCCATTCCGTCTGGTTCTTGGGGATATTTGAATTACACCCACCAGTTCCGATTTATTTTTTGTTATGCAGTTCTTGTTGGTGCGATCACCTTTCGTTTGTTTGCTTATTAGGGTTTTATGTCCTAGCAACATCTATAGTCCTATCAGGGTGGCTCCTAACTTGTGATGATGCACACTCATGGAGACTTTATAGTACTACGATCAGAACACCAGGACCATGACCTGATATCCCACTCAGTCCCATTATCTTGATAACTGAGCTATCCAGTCCTTGCCCTATCCTAGTGATGCCAAGTACCAAGCTAGGTAGTGGCAAGTATCAATTTTGTAAGTCATTGGTTTGACTCGGCCAGGGTTCGGACTCCAGCGCTTCTGCACGAGAAGCCTACGCTCTACTGATTGGGCCACCGCATCCTTTTCATGTGCTGTAAACACCACACGGGATGCCCAAATGATTTAAGCATCCGTCTCCCGTTTTCGTAGTTCGTGTGATTTGAACTCACAGCTTCGAACCCTGCTGGAGTCAAACCGATGACTTAAAAATTTATACGTCTCATTTCCTAGCCAGGAGCTCGACATTAATAGGATACGGCAAGGACTGGTTGGCTCTGTGTCCGGATAATGTGATTAAGTACGATATTATGTCATGATGCTGGCAACCTCGTCTCCCAGTGGGGCAGCACTATAAATCACCATGAGTGTGCACTGTCACAAGTCGGTTCCCGTCCTGATATGATCTTAGATGTTGCCTGGACGAAAAACTCCAAGAACCATCCAACCTTTAATAAACAAGCAATCCTGTCTCCTCATAACCTGGCCACGGTTTGCTGCCTCTTCACTTTTTCTCATCAGTGGCACTACTGCATCCACTTTTCCCACTGTTATTCACTTGTCACTTTTATGGTATCCTTGTTCGTGATTAGGATGACCTATAATAACTTTTCATCTTTTTTTTAGTAAATACTTTTATTTTTCGGAGAATTCTCTGTTCTGGTCTGCTGAGTGAATCCGATTTACAAAAGATTTACACATCCGATTGCGGATTGCTAACGTTGGACATCTGAGAGTTACTAAATAATCTCAATGTTTTGTTTGTTGTTGTTTTACGTCCTATCAACATATCAGGACAGGTACTGACTTGTGACAGTACACACTCATGGTGACTTTATAGGTCTGCCCCACTGGGAGACCAGGCTGCCAGCACCATGACCTGATATCCCAATCAGTCACACTATCCTGACACTGAGAGAACCAGTCATTGCCCTCTCCTAATAATGCCGTGCACCAAGCTAGGAAGCCACACGTATCAATTCTTAGGTTATTGGTTTGACTCGATCAGGGTTCGAACCCACGAATCCATGCGTTCGGATCCAACGATCTCCGAAAGAAGGAGACGGACGCTCAACTCATTCATCCATCCTGTCTGGTAAATCTCAATAAGACGTGATCGAATCTCCCTAAATGTGGGTTATTGAGTTATTGCTTTATATTTGCTTTATATATTCATTTTCTCCGTTATATTTTAAGTAAAAACTTTATTGACATTATCAGCTGATATCTTACTTTTTATCGTTGTTGCTTCTATTTCACTGGGCACGGTGTCCGAATCAGTAGAGCATGCAGGAGCTCGAGAATTTGGTTCCCGGTCGAGTCAAATCAATGACTTATAAAATTGATATTTGTCGCTTCCTAGCCTGGTACTCAGCATTAATAGGATAGGGCAAGGACTTGTTGGCTCAATGTCAGGATAATGTGACTGAGTGGGATATCAGGTCATGATGCTGGCGGCCTGATTTCCTAGTGGGGCAGTACTTATAATAAAGTTGCCATGAGTGTGCGCTGTCACAAGTCGGTACCCATCCTAATATGACCTTAGATGTTGCTAGGACGTAAAACAACAACAAACAAACAAAACCATGCTTCTGTTGGTGATATTACTTTTTACTGTCACTCAACGAAGAACAAAACTAAGTGGTATTTCCAATTCTCATCGCCTAGAACAGATGTAGAATAAACATCTCACAAGGAACAACTTCCTCATCTCAACGTTCCAGTAGGAGCGGGACGTAGCTCAGGCAGTAGAGTGTCCACCTTTGAAGCTGTAGGTCATCGGATTGATCCTTCTCAGTGGATCCATTTGCAGTTTGGGCTATTTTCCGTTCCAACCAGTGTTCCACAACTGGTCCATCAAAGGCTGTGGTATGTGCTAGTGTCTGTTGGAAAGTTCATATAAAAGACCCCTTGCTGCTTATCAGAAAGAGTAGCCTATGTGGTGGTAGTGGGTTTCCTCAAAAAGAAATATGTCAGAATGACCATATGTTCGACGTTCAATAGCCAATGATAAAAATCAATGTGCTCTAGAGGCGTAATTAAATAAAACAAGCTTTACTGAACATTCCATTATGCGCCAATGTTGTTAAATCGAAGTTCCAATTTTCCAGAATTAGTGACACTTTCTAAGAAACCTACCGAGCTGTTGAATGAACTGGATCTGTTTCCTCAGTGAACAGAGTATATTGGCTACAACTGGGTGTTTTAATTAGACTCACCTAATTTAAATTAAATGGAGTAATTGGCTTAATGCAAGTTAACTACCAATTAACCTTATACTATCCGAAGGTAATTTGAGAATTTAATTAAAACAAGCAATAATGTTCACCACACTGGAGTTCATATGGACAAGGCATCATCAATAGGTTTATGGAAATAAGATTTACTCAAAGGTTTTTGGCGAAGGTTTTTGATATAAATATTTATTGACTTTCTTAGCATTTTTTAAAATAGCTTTTAAAAATGTCTGCGGCTTTTTTAGGAAGTTCAATTTGTTGAATGGATAAGATGGAATTAGTACCGGGATTCGAACTCCTGACCTTCCGCACGGTTCCCTAGAGTCAAGCCAGGCAATGTGCAAGTAGGGCAAGTAATGAGGGTTTTAGGTAATCATGTTAGGTAATGTGATCTAATGAAGGCAGGTAGGTTTTAATGCAGTTGTGCTAGGCAATGTAAGGTAAGGCAGGAAGGAGTGTTTAAATTTAAAGGCCCAGTCAGACCTTACCAGACGCCACCGGACACCACCGGACAAAGAATTGTCTAGTCCGTTGGTGTCCAGTGTCAAAATGTACCGAAATGTACTGAAATGTACCAGATGAAACGAACGCTAAACGGGCAAGGAACGTACATTAACGAATAGCCACCGGACGATAACCGGATGACAACCGAATGTCTAATGGACGGACCGGACACCAACCGGTCACCAACCGGACACCTACCAGAGTGTTTATGGGCGCGCCAAAAACCAACGGACCTAATTCCCGCAGCACCGTCAATGAACTCTTCAGGATACAAACCGGACACCTAATGGATGGGTACCGGACATGAAACGGACTAAACGGACTTAAAACGGACACCAACCGTACACCTCAGTCCGGCGTTGTCCGGTACAAGTTTTGTGCTGTTCCAAACTTGCTACCGTACACACTGGACACTACCGGACACAGAACGGACATGCCGGATGCCAACCGTATATAAACCGTACATTGCCGTATTTCACCGGACAGTGTCATGTTTCTGTCCATTTCTCCAATCCGGTGAGGTCTGACTGGGGCTTAAGGCAATATGCAAGTAGTGCAGGCAGATGGGTATTTAATGCAGTCATGTCCGGAAATGTACAAGTAATGCAGGCAGGTGCAGTTTAATATAGTCCTTCCCGGCAATGAGCAAGTAATGCAGGTGGGACTGGTGGAGGTTGACTATAGTCCTGCTCGGTAATATCCAAGTAATGTAAAGCTTGTTTGATTTCAACAACGCCTCTAGAGCACATTGATTTTCATATCATCGTCTTTGGACGTCAAATATATGGTCATATATGAGATATTTCTTTGGATGAAACCCGCTGCTGCCATATAGGCTACTCTTTCCGATAAGCAGCAAGGGATCTTTTATATGCACTTTCCCACAGACAGGACAGAGCATACCACAGCCTTGGATGAACCAGTTGTGGTTTCCTTTGGTTAGTAGTGCAGAGGCAGTGTGGGTGTTGCCAGAGGGTATAGTGGTATGAGACTCCCCTACGAAATGACAAGGAGACCAGCAGATTGGGTTGGTTCGTTTATTCGACTCCGGGCTGAGCGATAAATACCCTACCTAATTCAATCAAAAGCAAAAAACGGGCGGCAACTGACGATTCAAATACATTACGAGGCGTTGGAAGCCGCTGGGCCCAGTAGGTCCACAGCAAAGCGGCTGGACGACGGGGGTTCGTTAATAATATACTCGCGTGAATCGCCTAATAAATAATTAAATAATGCTCCGAGCATTTATATGTATATTAATAGATTATATACAATATAATTGTTAATGCTTAGGCTGTGTGTGTGTGTGGGGGGGGGGGGGTAAATTAGTATTGGTACTTAGAGCTGACGCTACTACTTATTCATATATCTCAGATTGCCACTAAATAGATTTGCTTGTTTCTTTGTTGGAGTTTTACGCTCTGACAACATCTAAGGTCATCAGGACGGACCCTAATTAGATGATTAGTGCATTATACCGCAATGTTGCACAATTCTACCCGCTTTGTAATAGGTGCCTAGGGTTGGTTGTTTGTTGGAGTTTTACGTCCTGGCAACATCTAAGGTCATATCAGGACGGACCCTAATTAGATGATTAGTGCATTATACCGCAATGTTGCACAATTCTACCTGATTTCTAATAGGCGCCTAGGGTTGGTTGCTTGTTGGAGTTTTACGTCCTGGCAACATCTCAGGTCATGTCAGGACGGGGCGCCTAGGGTGGGTGCTCAGAGAGCTAAAGTACATGTGTGAACTTAATTAGCTATCGATCGATTGGGATTACATCCTAACACCATTTGCGATAATATTTTGTGACAGTGTACACTCCTGGTGGTCTCATAGTGCTGCCTTACTGATGTCCCGTGCCACCGGCATTATGCACTGGTATGTCCATCACTCACAGGAGGTTCCCACCAGTCCTTGTCTATCCTGATAATACCTTAGATGTTGCCAGGACGAAAAACTCCAACAGCCAACCAACCAGTTCTTACTCTATTTGACTAATTTGCGATAAATTTTTATTTTCCAAGTCTTTGGTTTGAGCTGACCGAGGATCGAACCCACACCCTCCATTCTGGAGAAGCAGGCACTCTTCTGTTGGTACCATCAGGTCCGCACCCATCCTGCTATGACCTCAGATTCTCGTGTGGAAGGTCGAGAGTTCGAATCCCAGCCGAGTCAAACCAAAGACTTATCAAATTGATACTTGTCGCTACGTAACCTGGCACTTGGCATTGATAGGATAGGGCAAGGACTGGCATGCACAGTATCAGGATAATGTGACTGTGTGGGAGATCGGGTCATGATGACGGTGGCCTAGTCTCCCAGTTGTGCAACACTATAAAGTCACCATGAGTGTGCACTTTCACCAGTCGCTACTGGTGTGCACTTTCACCAGTCGCGGCCTTAGATGTTGCTAGGCCGTTGTTGCTACGACGTAAAGCAACAACAATAAACATATGTCCGTTATACTGAACAATCAGTAGCAGTTCATCGATTGTCAGTTAGGCATGGGTTACTGACAGTAAGGGTTGTAGTATTGGTATAGATGGAGGATTTGTTTGTTTGTTTGTTTCAGTTTTACGTCATCATCTGAGGTTATATCAGGAGAGGTACTGACTTGTGAGAGTGCTCATTCATGGTGACTTTATAGTGCTGCCGACCAGACGGGATGGCCGAATGAGTCAGAGCGAACCCTGGTCGGGTCAATCCAATGACTTAAAAATTGATACTTGTCGCTTCCTAGCCTGGTGCTCGGCATTATTAGGATAGGGCAAGGACTGGTTGGCTCATTGTCAGGATAATGTGACTGAGTGGGAAATCAGGTCATGGTGCTGGCAGCCTGGTCTTCCAGTGGGGCAGCAGTATAAAGTTGCCATGAGTGCGCACTGTCACAAGTTGGTACCCGTCCTGATATGACCTTAGATGTTGCTAGGACGTAAAACAACAACAACCAAAAATTATAATGCTGCCCCACTGGGAAATCAGGCCACGATCACCATTACCCAATATCCCACTCACTCACAATCTCCTGACACTGAGCGAACCAGTCCTTTCAATATCCTATTAATGCAGAGCGCTTGGCTAGGAAGCAACAAGTATGCATTTTTAAGTCATTGGTTTGACTTGACCAGGGTTTGAATCTAAAACGGGAGATGGACGCTCAACTCATTTGGTCGATCTGATGTGGCCTTATATGTCTCAAAAGGTGCTAAGCAATATGAGACAAAACTTTGTCCATTGTAACGATCAATATACTATCTGCTTAAATGCATTTGCTCAGGATAAACTGATTTGTTTTTTATATGGTGTTTCATAATCCCAATAGAATACATTTTGATTTGAAGCAAATGTCCTTACAATGGACAAAAAAAAGAAGAGAGTTATCACCTTTTGAGACAGGCTCATTTGTATATAGAGCTAGGCAGGTGCATGCTAAGCTGTTTAATGGTCAAACTGCCACAGTACTTTCTTATTTGTTCATACTTAGTGATATCTCTATTTCGTGAGATAATGGCCTTTTTCTTGATCTTAACTTACTCTGGGACGGAACAATGACTAAGATGTGCATTTGGATGACCACTAAAGTATTAAAATCTAGAAGGCTGTGCATATTTATGGCTAATACTAATAGGATACTATGGAAGATCTTCTGATCATAAAGAATCTCCGGTGGACTGGACACCTCCTGAGGATGTCACCAGACAGGCTACCAAAGCAGATCCTCTACTCGAAACTGTCTTCTGGTTACAGAAAGAGATTGCGCCCTCGTCTCCGGTTCAAGGATACCATCAAGAGAAACCTGAAGCTGAGAGACATTAAGACCGACTCATGGACATCGCTCTCACAGCAGAGAGCTAAATGGAGAGCGGCAGTCAAGTAATGAAAGCAGTCTTTGTCACATTGCGATCGACAGCATGATGATGATGACTATTAGGCAATGAAATATATTGTCAACCTACAGAGATGTACCTTCATTTTGAAATGAACTTTTTTGATTGAGCCATTAAAGTCGTGGCAATGCCCTGATGCTTTCTGGGAAAAGAGATTTATTTGTGTATGCAGGAGTTAAATTACAATACACTAGTACACCTGCCATAATAGTCAAAATATACTTGTGAGTCAGCATCATTTAATGTTTCAAGTTGGCTTTTACAGACGGTGGCCGAATCTGTAGAGTGCAGGCGAGTTCGGTTCCTGGTCGAGTCAAACTGATGGCTTATAAAATTGATACTAGTCGCTACCTAGCCTGGCGCTCAGCATTAATACGATATGATAAGGACTGGCTAGTTCACTGTCAGGATAATGTGACTGAGTTGGCGTGACAGTGGCCTGGTCTCCTATTAAGACAGCACTATAAAGTCGCCATTAGTGCACACTGTCACAAGTAGGTACCACTCCTGATATGACCGTTGATGTTTACAGGATGTAGAGTTTTAGGAACCAACCAACAAACTTTCTTTTATATTCTTTTCTGAAAAATACCTATGAAAAGAACATATCTCTGAAGAAAAGCAGTTGGCAGTCGATGGCAAGCGCTGACTCCATGTTTGTGCAGGTTGAAGCCGTAGTTATGGTGTTGTCACACTACGACCTATCTCGCCAGTGCGCCACCAACATGCAAAATCACTTTTTTACGTCGAGATCCGCGCGTTGTCGTACGTTGAAAGTTTTGTGCAAGCACAAAACTTCGCCTACCCCCTGATGCACGCAGCCGAACGCCGCCATAGATCAACGTATACCAACGTGCGCTTAACACGCTCATAATGCAAACTGACGTGTCCCAATGTAGCACGAAAAAATCACATACGTCAATGCACGTTGGCGAGAAGTGTCGTAATGTGACAGCACCATTAGTAAGGTTCAATA
Source organism: Branchipolynoe longqiensis (assembly GCA_030323885.1). Classification (NCBI taxonomy): domain Eukaryota; kingdom Metazoa; phylum Annelida; class Polychaeta; order Phyllodocida; family Polynoidae; genus Branchipolynoe; species Branchipolynoe longqiensis. The sequence goes on from CM059188.1 coordinate 113,186,200, forward strand.
CAAATGGGTCATTCTCTAAAACTGGCCACTAAATTGTGACAAGGAAACCAAACGTGAAAACCTTCCAAATAATAGCAAAGAACATTCCAAATAATAGCAGAATCCATGTTTCTACAATGGTTGGCATGTTGTGCATATGTCAGAGTTGAAAAAAAGAGATTTCACTTTTTGATTTAGATCTTATACAAATTGAGCAATATGTTAATATCAGTTGTGTAACATGAAAATCAAAGACATATCCAGAACATCATTTTAACATACACAACAAAGTCAAACAAGATTTGATTGGTTACAGTTAAGCAAACAATGTTATGTCTTACAAAAGAAAAAGTTTAAAACAACTTTTTAAAAGTTTGGCTAAATGCATGGTGTCAATATTTAAATTTTCACATTTTCACTCTAGCACAAAATCATGGAAGTATAATTTTGATAGTTTAGTGTTAACCCTAATAGGTTCAGTGTTATGGGCTAAGATGGTGGGTCGCTGTAAAAACTGGTATTATGGAAAGTTTGTTTTATTTAACGACGCCTCTAGAGCACATTTTGATTTTCATCATTGGACATAAAACATATGGTCATGCTGACATATTTCTTTGGAGGAAACCCGCCGCCGCCATATAGGCTACTCTTTCTGATAAGCGTGCTGCTATTCTGGGTACGGTGTATGTGATGAGCGTGCGTAAGAGAATGGAGCCATTTCGCCTACACCTATAGCAGGTGACCTGTAACACATTTGTAATATTTCACCCTTCTTTTCTTTCAGACAAGTTTCACACGTATGTGACTCTCAAGCTTCAAGATGTGAAATCCACAACTATTGCCGTTAAAGGCAATAGTCCCAGCTGGGAACAGGATTTCATGTTGTAAGTACCTTTTATTCACCATTTTGCTACCATTTTGTTTTTGTTGTTGGTGAATATGTTCCCATGGTGACCAATTCTCTCCTTTTTTTTGGTAGTGGTAAATATGTTTATTCTGCTGAATACGTCTTTTCTCAGTGCAGAAGCGCTGGTCTTCCAGCCATTTTTCAATTCAGGTTTCTTTTTGTTTTTTTTGGGGGGGGGGTTATTTGTAAATATAGTTTAGTCATTGAATAGTTATTTGTCAGCGCCGTGGCACTGCTCTTCCAGCCATGTGACATTACAGTTATTTACAATATATGTATATGTAGTCTGATATTGTCATCAGCACCTAGCTCAAGTTAGTTGAAATAACAATATTAATCATTCCAAGACTTACATATGGTATAGGTTGACAATTGACCTATACGATAGTAGTTATATGTTGTACAGATACATACCTAGATACATACATGTGTATTGTTTAGACCGTTACATTACGGGATGGTTAGGTGCATAGTTTCCCTTCACAGGTTTGTTTGACTACAGTGTGGTGAATTGCATAATTATCATGTTGTTGGAGATGGGATTTTGAGATGGAGTGTTACCAGAATGTGGTTTGTTTATTCTGTTAGATGGAGTGTGGTTAGCTTGTAGGGTTATGTTTGAAAAGGTTAATACCTGGGGGGCGTGGGGGGGATTGACTACATGAAGTAGTTTGAGTAAGTAGGTTGTTAGTAATGATGGGATAAACTATGCTTGGAGGATTGTACATTTCAGTCATTGAGTAGTTTAGGACAGCCTTTATTAGTGTCTATGTTAATAGCAATACTACCAGACTGATATGAATTTTCTGGAGTTGTTGGGCAAATAATTTGTAAGGCGGATAACTTGGTTTGTTGGCAGCAGGTAAGGGAGCGCGGTGTGGTGGGGGAGTGGGTGGCCATAGGTGCTTATAATAGGTAGATAATTAAACAGGGCGACTTCATCACTAGGCCTGTAGAAGGGTTATTTACACAAAAAGGTATATATAGTGAGGTATATAATAACTGTTAAATACACAATTTGCAGCATATGACACAATGAAATTCTGCAACCCAAAATATATAAAGAGTGAGGTATACAATAACTGTAGAATACACAATTTGCAGCATATATATCACAAGGAAATTCTGTAACACAAAAGTTACATAGTAATATGGCAACAGTAGTGTGTCATATGACTAGATCAATATTAGTCAGACCAATGTGAGTATTTACATGGTATTTAGAATGTAAGCAGAAGTTATCTTCTGTATTCAGTTGGTAAAGTTGTAGTAAGTTTTAATGTAGGGTCTGTTCAGTTGGAGTTAGGCAAGCAGTATATAAATGTCAGTTTGTTAGAAATATTCTGGTGTTACTCTAGTGCGGTTAGTTATGTGAGTTTATGAATTCTGCTGTTGGGATGGGATTGTTAGTAATACACTGGACCAGCTGTGACCAGTGAAGCAGTGGGACCCATCACATTCTGTCATTCCTTCAGTGAACATTAATATAATCAAACTCATCACAATAGGACGTTTAAATAACACCCCTAAAGGCTAACAGGCTGAGGTTGCTAAGTATAGTTTACAGGGATGAAAGATCTCCGCGATTTCGCGGATTTCCGCGATTTTTGACATTTACCGATTAATGTTAAACAAAATGCTAAGGAATCAAGATATATATTAAAAAAGGGTTTGGTTTGAATCCCGTTATTATATGACTTGAGATGTTATAAGAATATAAAACCCAAGCAAGAATGAGTTAAGTATGGACGATAATATAGGCACAAGGATAGTTGAAACCTGACTTCCGGAACTTTCCCACGATTACCTGACAGTGCTTATCCTATACAGGGAAATCTGCATTTTCGTGGAAATTCGATATCCGTGTAATAATATCGGCTTGCTTTCCGCGTTTTCTGCCGGAGACCACTTTCATCCCTGATCTTAGTTAGTGGTCTGCATACAGTTTAACTTCACCAGCTTATTACATATATATAATATATATACAGCGATTGCACTTATCACACTGTGCCTGCTGCAGGGTCTGTAAGCTGATAAGCCACCCCCTCTAAGGTCACAGCCTGAGGAAGCCTTATCTCACTGCAACATTCGAGGACAACGGCCCAATAATATTCTCCAGACTTGTCCCTGAAAAGCAGCTTGAATACCATCCTTAGCACATGGATGTCGTAGCCAACCAGTGGAATAATTAATACTCAAGGTTATTCCGAACCTACCACCCCATGTGTTAGGTCCAGATTGTTTTATTTCTGTAGGTTTCTGCACCGTCCTTTTTTTATATGTTGGTTGTTGGAGTTTTATGTCCTGGCAACATCTAAGCTCATATCCGGACGGGTACCGACTTGTGACAGTGCGCACTCATGGCAACTTTATAGTGCTGCCCCACTGGAAGACCAGGCCACCAGCACCATGACCTGGTATCCCACTCAGTCACATTATCCTGACACTGAGCCAACCAGTCCTTGCCCTATCCTAATAATGGTGAGCGCCAGGCTAGGAAGCAACAAGTATCAATATTTAAGTCATTGGTTTGACTCGACCAGGGTTTGAACCCACGACCCCACGATCTACCAACACGGGAGACGGACGCTCTAACTCATTTGGGCATCCCGTCTGGTTGAATACCATCCTAGCACATGACAGTCAACATTACCTGGATACGGCAAGGATCAGTGTAAAGAGGAAGATCAATTGTCGGTGATTGAAACCCCCGTATGTAGGCCCTGTAGTGAACTGAAAGCAGGCGAACACCGCGACGTCCAGTATGTCAATGTCTTTATTTACTTCCAACCTCTGACATCATTCCCTCGAGTCACAAGCTATACGCACTGTACGCACACCTTACATCTTCCCCCTTTTTTTTCTAAGGATGTTTACCATGGTGACTCGGGGGCATATATATATAGTACAAAATTATCATACGGTATCTGAAATAGGCAGACACAATTTCACATGGCAGATCAGGAACACAGCGAACCAGGAACATATAAAAATGGATGAACTTGTAACCACTTAACTGATATATATTTATATATTGGGTGGGGAATACCTACAACTCTGGTGGGACAATTATTTTGCTCACATTGTAATAACTACCTTAAATTAGGTGTATGAGTGTTCCAATATCCCTAGTCTCTTCTGCGGACGTGAGACACGCCCACACTGAGTCGTGTATGTGGTAGGTGTAATGTTTGCTGATATGTGTTTGTTTGAGAACGATGATTGTTTATTGTGGGTATTAATATTATGTTGGGGTGCAATGTCATGCCCGGGGTTGCATGACGGGACATGAGGTGTGGGCACCCGAAACATGTGAACCCTGTTCCTGTGTACTGTCCTCCCTGCACAGTTCTCAATTACATAGTCTTTTCGGTTCTGCTTGGTTGTATGTGTTACCGTGCCAGCCCTCCATTTGCCCTCATGCGTTTTGTATTTGATGTGATCATCTATCTTTAGCTCTTGTTTGTCTTTCCCAGCCCTTTTGTCATAATAGTATTTTTGTCGGTCCTGTAGTCTGGCAATGCTTTCTGTCTTGGATGTCTGAACCTGTGGGTGCAATCGGTCTGTAGTGATGGGTATCTTAGAACGAAGACGACGACTCATGCGCAGTTGGGCAGGAGAGGCATTCAATAGCCTCAAAGGGATATTACGGTAGTTTAGTAAGTATAGGTTGAAATCCTGATCATTTTCCCCTGCTTTTTTCATCATTTTCTTTATTGTCTGCACGTAACGTTCTATCTGACCGTTACTTTTAGGGTAATATGGGCTAGAAACGATGTGGTTGAATTTATATTTGTTTACGAATGCTTTGAACTCGTTGCTAGCAAACTGTGGTCCATTGTCAGAGATGAGGGCGGTTGGTATGCCATAGCGTCCAAAAATCTCTTTTAGAGCCTTAATAATAGCATTTGATGTTGTGAGAACCAGCTCAACCACCTCAGGAAATTTAGAGTAATAATCCACCAGAATGAGATATGTTTTACTTTGATATTCAAATAAATCCACCCCCACTTTACAGAAAGGTATGTCGGGTATCTCATGAGGGGTCATGGGTTCAGCACTAAGTGAATTCCTATGATTTTGGCACGTGCTACACCGGGATATCAAATCTTCGATCTGAGTGTTCATCCCCGGCCAAAAGATAGTGTCTCTCGCTAGCTGCTTACTTTTTATTATTCCTAAATGGGTTTCGTGTAGTATGCTCAACATTTCCTTCTGTAGCTCATAGGGTATAACTACTTGTGCTCCCTTAAATAATATACCGTCTGTGCTAACCAGGTCGTCTTTGTATGTAAAAAACGGTTTTGCACAGGATTTCACCAAGGTATTTCTATTAGGCCATCCTTCCTTTACTAACTTAGTAACTTCAATAAGGGCAGTATCCGTTTTAGTAGCAACTGTGATGCGTGCTAGCATGTCATGGGCGATTCCTATGGTTGCTATGGAAATTGTGTCGTCAAACAATCTCTGTGGTGTCAATTTGTTGGTGTGTGCACGTGACAGTGTGTCAGCAAAAAACATTTCACTACCTACGACATATTTCATTATGATGTAATAGTTTTGTAGTCTCATACGCATCCGTTGCATCCTGGATGACAAAAGGTGCAACGGTTTTGACATTATAGACACAAGCGGTTTATGATCAGTTTCAATGATGACGTGTTTACCATATATGTAGTCATGGAAACGGACACACCCAAAACAAATTGCCAATAACTCTTTCTCAATTACAGCATATGAGGATTGGCATTCATCCAAAGCCTTTGATGCCATAGCAATGGGCCTACACTGCTGGAAAATAGCAGCGCCTAGGCCGGATTTGGAAGCATCTACCTGTAAAGTTATTTGCTCATCTACATCATAGTATTTCAATACAGGTGCTGTTACTAAAAGATTCTTAAGAGTGTTAAATGCATTTTCCTGTTCATGTTGCCAAAACCACACAATATTTTTAGCAAGGATTTGTTTTAACGGTTTGGAAATGTTTGACAGGTTTGGGATGAATTTTCCAACATACCCTACCATGCCCAAAAAACGCTGAACAGCAGCCTTGTCAGTTGGGGTGCGCATGTCGATAATAGCCCGGATGCGGTCCTCAGTGGGTTTTAATCCGGATTGGGTTAATGTGTGCCCTACATAGTTCACCTCGGTTTTGCAAATGACAGATTTCTTGGGGTTAAGGTGTAGGTCAGCCTCACGAGCCCGTTTAAACACATTTTCTAAATTGGTATTGTGTTCATCTTCAGTGCTGCCATACACTAAAATATCGTCAGCGATCACATTAACTCCGGCCTAACCGTGCAATATTTTGTTCATTTCCCAAATGAAAATGTCACCAGCTGTTTTTATACTGAATGGCAGCATGGTATAACGGAAACGCCCCCATGGGGTATTAAAAGTACACAATTTTGAACTCTCATAATCTAACTCTATCTGCCAATATCCACTTTTGCATCAATGACAGAATTTTTTTTAGCTTTGCTAGTCTTAGCTATTACCTCTTCAATTGTCCTTGTAGGATATGGGGTACTTAAAATGGCCTTATTAAGTTTGGTGGGGTCCAAACACACTCTAATCTTATTTGGCTTTTTTACAATTGTTATGGAATTCACCCATGGGGTGGGGTCGTTTTGCCATACAATAACACCCATATTCAACATCCTATCTATTTCAGCCTGTACTTTGTCAACAATTGCATGGGGAATTCGTCGTGGTGGATCGATAACAGGGTCTATATGATTGTCGATATGAATTTTTGCATTGCTTTTGATCCTCCCTAGCCCTGTGAAAATGTCCGAATACTCCTTTACCAAATGGTCTGCAGCCTGTCCGACGTGTGTAGACTGTCTTGTTCGTACGGAGACCTCTCCAACCCGCTGCAGCAGTCGTAGTTGAACACACGCCTCCTTCCCCAGGATGGGTGTGCCGTTCGTCGTCACTTGAAATTTCAACGGCAGACCATTGACGTCGACCATTACCTCACCCTCAGGACGAATTCGATCACCTGAGTATGTGACGAGACAACAACATGAAGGATTTAATACAACGTCGTGTAGTGCATCGTAGATAGGACGAGGAATGATATTGGCTTGGGACCCAGTGTCCAGTTTGAAACGAATAGGAATGTTTTGCACTATGCAGTCCATGTACCACAAGCTGCTGCTGTTCGTCGTTTCGTCCGTTATTTCGCCGACGAACAGGTCGTCCATGTCCTCCCCCGCGGTAGCCTCTGCCACGCCTACTCGTACATCCAGTTCGTTCACTTGTGCACGATTCGGTCGACGGGATCGGCAGACTCTTTGGAAGTGTCCATACTTGTTACACAGCAGACACTGCTTATCTGCCGCTGGGCACGGTCCCCTGCCATGCGTATATCCACAACGGGGGCAGTTCGCACGAGGCAGAATGGCTCGCATGCATTGGTCTGGCCACCTGCGCATGCACGATGTCGTCGTATCTTTTCCGGGACGTGACGCGTAATCCTCTTGTCTCCTGGACACCACGTCCACCTGCTCTTCCGTATTTATATGTTCGCCCGAGTTCAGTTGCTTATGAGTGTTCTCACTTAATCTACACATATCAAAACAAGAGGTCAGTGTTAAGTTATGAGTCTGTAGCAATTTATCGCGTAGTTTTGCGTCCCTTACACCGCACACCAACTGTCGCATAGCAACGCGTCTTCCATCGCCGCGTAGTCACAGTAAGACACTCTGTGCTTTAGCTCCCTAATGTAAGTAAGTATCCATGGTTTCCGACGTCTGATTGAACGAGTTAAACTCGTAGCGAACGACAGTGATGTTGGTTTTACCAACACAATACTCCTCGAACAGGTTGATGAGATGGTCTATCTTGTCTTTTTGTGTATCTTGTATTTTAAAAGTGAAGTGTAGTTTCTGGGCCTCCTGTCCAGCTACGTGTAGGAAGACGCAGCACTGGATTTTCTCTGTCTTGTTCGCAGCACCCGATGCGATACTATAAATGGTGTATGCGTGATGCCAAGTCCTCTAATTCATGGCCAAATTTCCCTCCAAGTTTAATGGCAGTGGTGGTTTTAAACCTGATAAAGCCATAGTCCACTCTTGGGCATGGAAAGTCCGGACTCACAATCTGACACCATGTAGTGAACTGAAAGCAGGCGAACACCGTGACGTCCAGTACGTCAATGTCTTTATTTACTTCCAACCTCTGACGTCATTCCCTCGAGTCACAAGCTATACGCACTGTACGCATACCTTATAGGCCCTAGTAGTAATTGACCTCTCAGGCAAGGAGCCACATAGACAGGTAGTCGTGGGTAGGGTGGTGACATCAGGGAGCCTAGGTGGCGTAATGGTTAGCACACTAGCCCAGAATGCAAGAGATGTGGGATCGCTTCCCGCTCTAGGCGCAATATTTCCAATTTTCATCACCTCTCTACGAAACTTATAAGTTATATTCACCGCCATAGCTAAATATCGGTCAGTTTTTCACTGGTAAATACCTTTCTCAGCAACCGTCTGGACGGGGCATTTTGATAAAAGCCTGGTAGTGCCTACTAACGTCGCTTGCAAGGTTTAAGACAGCTGACTCAGTATATATTTGAAGAGAGAAAAAGTTTGTTTTATTTAACGATGCCTCTAGAGCACATTGATTTTTATCATCAGCTATTGGACGTCAAACATATGTTCATTCTGACATATTTATTTGGAGAAAACCCGCTGCCACCACATAGGCTACTCTTTCCGATAAGCAGCAAGGGGTCTTTTATATGGACTTTCCCACAGACAACACAACACATGCCATAGCCTTTAATGAACCAGATGTGGACCACTGGTTGGAATGGGAAATAGCCCAAACTGCAAATGTGTCCACTGAGCAGGATCGACAGGATGATCCAGACCTTCACAGGTGGACACTCTACCGCCTGAGCTACGTCCCGATCCCCTCATTTGAAGACTGTACCTTGTTGAGGAAAAGGTTCAAACCCTGGTCTAGTCAAACCAATGACTTAAAAATTGATACTTGTCACTTCCTAGACAGGTGCTCGGCATTATTAAGATAAGGCAAGGACTGGCTAGCTCAGTGTCAGGATAATGTGACTGAGTGGGATATCAAGTCGTGGTGCTGGCGGCCTAGTCTCCCAGTGGAGCAGCACTATAAAGTCGCCATTAGTACGCACTGTCGCAAGTCGGTACCCATCCTGATATTACCTTAGATTTTTCTAGGACATAAAACAACAAACATGTTGAGAAAAATAACCCTGGCAATGTTTCTTCCTAAAGGGCGCTTCGCCTTTGTTATCTATATGCTTCTTGCTTAGTAACAATTGTCAGATGTACATGCTCGTTGCTTAGTAACAATTGGCACCTGTAAGGAATGCGCACACAAGATAAACTCACATCCCGCACGTGTAAAGCACATAATGTTACCTTAATACTCTTCAAGGAAAACAAATAATTGCCATTCGGCCTAACATTGCGGAAAATTAGGGCCAGTAATTTGTGGGAGTTCGACTGATAATAGGTTTTTTTCTCAGTGGCGTGCTGGTTGTCGTGAATCAGCCGTGTCCCCTAGGGCGCGCGAGTGTGGATAAGCATGAACAGGTTCAATTTAAACTACCGGGCGCGGTAGCCACATCGGTAGAGTGCGGGCTTCACGTGCGGGATAATCGGGAGTTCGGTTCCCAGTCGAATCACAGCAATGATTTATGCAAATTTATACTTGTCGCTTCCTAGCTTGGTGCTCGACATTAATAGGATAGGGCAAGGACTGGTTGGGTCGGTGCCTGGATAATGTGACTGAGTGGGAAATTGGGTCATGGTGCCAGTGGCCTGATTTCCCAGTTGGCCAGCACTATAAAGTCACCATGAGTGTGCACTGTCACAAGTCGGTACCCGTCCTGATATGACCTTGGATGTTGCCAGGAGTTAACACTCCAAGAAACAACAACAGTGAGATGATCTCATAACAGTAATATAACTTTAAAGAAATGTACTGGGTCCCTTATATAACGTGTAAGTGAATACATCGGGGATGGATACTAAAGCTAATGGCAACATATCAAGGGAGAGCAGCTCGGTAATTACGGCCAAACGAGGCGAGCAGTGTTCCGGTTAGACGGCCGGCCATCTGCCTCAGCCCTTACCGGCGCCCCGAGCTGCTCAGGCCTGGCCCCCATTATGGTTTCCTGCGGCTAGGGCGAGCTGCTGACTGACCTGTTGGGTGAGGTGTTAATTAAGCTGTGGAGTGAAGCTCGGGATCGGATTGTCTGGTTTTGTGAGCTGCTCGGCAATCTCCTTCTCTCTCCGCCTCCCTGAGCCACTCGCCCTGCACCTGAAGGCGATCAGCACTAATGCTCTTCATGTGATGTTTCCACGTTTAGGCAGTCATTCTTCCACGCGCTCCAGACCAGACGGGGTGGCCGAATGGGTTGAGCGTGCGTCTCCTATTTTGGTAGATCGTGCAATTCGGATCCTGGTCGAGTCAAACTAATGACTTATAAAATTTGATACTTGTCGCTTCCTAGCCAAGTACTCGGCATTAATAGGATAGGGAAAGGACTGGTTAGATCAATGTCAGGATAATGTGACTGAGTGAGATATGGGGTCATGGTGCTGGTGGCCTGGTCTCCTAGTGGGGCAGTACTATAAAGTCGCCAAGAGTGCGCACTCATGGCGACTTTATAGTGCTGCCCCACTAGAAGACCAGGTTTGTGGAAACAGGTTTGTGGAAATTATTGATAAAGGAAATAATCAATCGGTATGGATTATGACTACTACTGCACAGCGGCGAACAAAAACAAGTGAATACATGCATTTTCTTTCAATACCCTATGACCTTAGATGTTGCCAAGACGTAAAACTCCAGGAACTAACCATTCCCACTGCTGCCTTACTCACTCCGCAATCATTACGGCCTTCAAACAGTCATGTGACCTAACACGGCGGCCTCTGATTGTCTGTGCTGCTGCCTGCTGGGTGACTTCCGGTCTCTTTGTTTGACGTCACGTGACCGGCCGGGACGTTGACGTACGAGCCGGGATGCGGCTTATATCAGGCGGCACCGTACCGCAGACCATTAAGAGAGGGAATGGAAGAGAGGGGAATGGAAGAGAGGGAAATGGAAGAGGGGAATGGGAGAGGGGTAAATGGAAGAGAGGGAATGGAAGAGAGGGGGATGGAAGAGAGGGGAATGGAAGAGGGGGAATGGGAGAGGGGGAATGGAAGAGAGGGAATAGAAGAGAGGGGAATGGAAGAGAGGGAATGGAAGAGGGGGAATGGAAGAGAGAGAATGGAAGAGGGGGAATGGGAGAGGGGGGAATGGAAGACAGGGGAATGGAAGAGGGGGAATGGGAGAGGGGGGAATGGAAGAGAGGTGAATGGAAGAGAGGGGAATGGAAGAGGGGAATGGAAGAGAGGGGAATGGGAAACAGACGATGGGTATCACACATATACCGTACAAGATACGACTGACCGCTCACATATACCATTTCTCGAACGGCCCGATTCATTTTTCGAATCTTATAAGATTCCAGTTTTAAGCCCTAAAACTGAGTTTTATACGCGAGTCGCAAGGCTCAGGTGTGTTAGGGGGGGGTGGGGGTGGGGGGGGGGTCACACACCTAAAGACTGAAACCGACTAAAACTCAAACCTAGTCGCGAAACGGGCAGTTTTAGGTTTTATGCGGGAGGTGTGTGCCGGCCTTTAGGTGCGCGATATAGTGGGTGCACGGCCGCAACGTTTTGTTTGTTTGTTGTTGGTTTACGTCCTAACAACATCTAAGGTCATATCAGGACGGTTTGTTTGTTGTTTTACATCCTAGCTGTGACTTCATTTTTACACTAGCAACATCTAAGATCATATCTGTACGGGCACCGACTTGTGACAGCGCCCACTCATGGTGACTTTATAGTGCTGCCCCACAGGGAAATGAGGCCACTGGCACCATAACCCGATATCCCACCCAGTCACATTATCCTCACCAGTCCTTGCCATATCCTATTAATGCCAAGCACCAGGCTAGGAAGCGACAATTTTAAACTGATCGGTTTGACTCGACCGGGAACCGAACTCCCGACCTGCCACACGCGAAGCCCGCGCTCTACCGATTAGGCCACCGAGCCCGGTCATATCAGGAAGGCGGCCACGACGCACTACCAGCAAAAGGTGCCGTAGCAGTGCAGTAGTGTTGCCAGGACGTAGAACTCCAACAACCAACCACCCGTTAGCAAAACTGACTGACAACTGACGGCTCCGAGCAACTCGCTCAAATTTCTTTTCCATCTCAGACGGGCCGATATACATACTGCCATACGCCACCTAGCGAGGGAAGGAAGAATCATACCTTTCTCAGCGCTTATGGCATTTATGTCATTTGCGGGCCTAATGATACGCAAATGTGCGCATGAACCGACGTTAGGCCCCGCAACTCTAAAACTCTCCCATAAGATCGCTCAATTTATATATATATATATATGTGATGTATAAAACTTATGCGAGTATAAAGGCGCATAAGGGAATATTCCTTATTGGCCACCCTAATGTTGTGTGCATCCGTCTCCTCTTTTGGGAGATCCGGGTATTCGAACACATGGGTGCGTGGGTTCAAACCCTGGTTGAGTCAAATCAATGACTTAAGAATTGGTACTTGTCGCTTCCTAGCCAGGCGCTTGGCATTATTAGGACAGGGCAAGGACTGGTTGGCTTAAGTGTCAGGATAATGTGACTGAGTGGGGTATCAGGTCATGGTGCTGGTGGCCTGGTCCCCCAGTAGGGCAGCACTATAAAGTTGCCATGAGTGCGCGCTGCCACAAGTCGGTACCCATCCTGATATGACCTTAGACACACACATAAATACGCACACACAAGCACACAGACACACACATAAATACGCGCACACAAGCACACAGACCCACACACAGACACACACCCTTCCCCTTGCTACGTGACTGATGTTGTATTTCCGGATAAGGCAGTTCTGCTAAGTACCGTATCCAGATCTACACAAGTGGTTCCCACATTGAAACAGAGCGGTCTGTACATAATTGCAGTAGGTATATGTTTACCTAGATAAAGGATTCACCTGTTACTCACAGTACATGGGTGAATACCAACCCTATATAAAAACGGTCGAAAAAGCGGGTTAATGAAATGAGAGCCTAATTTCACAATCTAAGAAGCAACATTTATTCTTTGTATATGTCATCATATTTCCCCGCTACCTTTGAGTTGAACAATATAGTAAAACATCTAGTTTATTAAGATTTAAAAGTGAAATCGATGGCGTTCTATGGCCGCCATCTTGTCTTTTTGCATTCTCTCCCATTTCACCAACTCTGTGCCTATATATGTAGCCATTTGATCCTGGAACCACAGTTTCTAGGTCCTGTCCCATACTAAAGCTATTTTCATCCGTATTTACACTACGTTGTCGTTCACACGTGTACTACAAGTACTGGGTGAATCTTTTATCTAATGTTTACCGAGTTCACGCACCCTTCAAAAGGTCTTGAATTTGAAGGTGTGACTTGAAAAGGCCTTACATTTGAAAATACCCCGAAAAGGCCTTGGAAATTGACCGAATGCCCCCCAAAAACAAATCCGACCCATATTAAAATTTCGGCCACAGCAGGTTTCACACACTCTTGAAAAGGACTTGAATTTGAAGGTGTTTCTTGAATAGGCCTTAAATTTGAAAATACACTGAAAAAGCCTCGAAAATCAACCAACTGCTCGGGAAAAAACCCTTGGATTTCTTTTTATTTTGGGGGAGGAGAGAGGGACAATGTTGATTGACAACATTGTTTTGAATGGCTAGGTGTGTGGCTTATTAACTAATCTAGGACAATTGTTTAGTTGAATAAAGATGTTAATTCCCTAGTTCCTTCTTTTGCTTTATAAAAATAGTATACAGAAACCCAGTGAAGTAAGATCATCAAGAGTTGACATCTATATAATCATTGTGCAGTAAAACCTCTTCAGCTCTGTCAGTTCTCAAAACTCAGGAATGAATTGAGCGTCCATCTCCTGTTTTGGGAGATCGGGCGATCCGAACACATGGGTTCGTGAGGTTCGAACCCTGGTCGAGTCAAACCAATGACTTTAAAATTTATACTTGTCTCTTCCTAGCCAGTCGCTAGGCATTATTAGCATAGGGCAAGAGCTGGTTGGCTCAGTGTCAGGATAATGTGACTGAGTGGATATTGGGTCATGGTGCCACGGCCTGGTTTCCCGACTAAAAAGTCGCCACGAGTGCCCACTGTCACAAGTCGGTACCCGTCCTGATATGACCTTAGATGTTGCTAGGACGTAAAACAACAAACAAACAAATCAACTCAAGGGTGATAAATAGTTAGTAAGACACGCGCTTCCCCCATTTACAGGGGGGGGGGGGTTCCCGTCGCGGGCGTTGGTTACGACGCTTTTATTATGCCGGTCCTTAGTCGGTTGGTTGTTGGAGTTTTACGTCCTAGCAACATTTAGGGTAACATCGGGATGGGTCCTTCCTTATTGGGCTGCATCAGCAAATTCCCGCTATGGACTTGGCTATTGGGAAGGCCACGACGCCCCCTCGCGGGCCAAAACGAGAACAACGCAGATTGTGTCCGTTTGCCATGCGCAGTTATGCAGTTATTCTGCGTAGATGTTTACTGCTAGTATCTACGAGAAGAGTGGCTGGCCGAAATGAGTTGAGGTACCATCTCCCGTTTTGGTAGATCGTGGGATTCGAACCCACAGGTTCGAACTCCTGGTCGAGTCAAACAAATCAATTAGAAACTGATACTTGTCGCTTCCTAGCCTGGCGCTTGGCATTAATAGGATAGGGCAAGGACTGGTTAGCTCGGTGTCAGGATAATGTGACTGAGTGGGATATCAGGTTATGGTGCTGGTGGCCTGGTCATCCAGTGCGGCAGCACTATGAAGTTGCCATCAGCTTGCACTGTCACAAGCCACTGAGGAGGATCGATAGGATGACTGTCACCACCACAGGTGGACACTCTACCTCCTGGGCTACGTCCCGCTTCCCGCAACATGATAAACCCTGGAGCTGATATATATATATGACCTACAGACTGTTTTTTGAAGAAACAAACACGTCTTAAGCCCCTGTCACACATCACTGGAGTGGAGGAAATGGAAAGAAACCAAACAAAGTTGATAGTCCGGTTTGTGTCCGTACAAGTTTTGAACATGCACAAAACTTGGAATGGATGCCGCCGGATTGACATCTATGGTTCTTGTCCGGTTTGACTTTGAGTTCGTTTCGTCCGTTGGCTATCCGTTCATGTCTGTTTCATGTTCGTTCATCCAGTGGCCTTTGACCCGATATCGGAACATTTTGACGCATTTTAATGCGTTTTGATACTTATGATGCCCGGACTAGACAATTCTGTCCGTTGCTCAATCCGGTGATGTGTGACAGGGGCTTTAGACAAATATATGATGAGAGCAGGACATGTTCATCGACAGACATATGTAAGGATATTATACAAGAAAGTAACTCGATAATGTCAAACTAGATATCGCTATTTAAAGCTGCGTAGTCCGATGAAAACTTTTAAATTCTCAAAATCAAAGCAATTACCTAGATTAAATGGTACATATATCTAACTTAGATACTGGTGCACTTGTCAAACATTTGTTGCCACATAGAAGGGAATACTGAGACTATTTAATAGAACCTGTTACTACAGAAGCCTATGGTGTTAAAGTTTTGGCATGCTTGCCAACATTAATATCAATTGTTTACGTCATCGGTTTTACTCGACCAGGCTTCGAACCCTTGGGTTTGAATCCCACGATCTACCAACACAGGAGACGGATGCTCAACTCATTCGGCCAACCCGTCTGGTCCCCTGCTGTTGGGGTAAATCTTCCCATCCCAGTTGACTCAGTCTATAATTTGTTGTTCCCTTTATAATTTCATTTTTATATTACAACGGTTCCGTCCCTGGAGCTTTGTGTCTGAGATTGATCTTATTAGTGTCCGCCTTCTGGTGCAAGTGATAACACTGACTTTTAATTATATTGCTTATTTTTTTATTTCTGATACTGCGATTTTTTTTGCTTTGTTTTTTATTGAGACTGTATTTATTCTGTCCATAGCATATAAGCCCGGGTACCCAGGCTTGTTTTCAATGCTGGCCAGCTGTAGTGTTGGTGTTATCTTATCACACAGCAGCTGCTGATAAGGTATTTGATTGCCTGCATTTCAGTAGCAGATAGATAGTTGGTTGGTATGGTTAGTAGCCTATGTTTTTGATTTCCTCCGCATGTATCTATTTTATTTTGTTCTACCCTTACTACTAGACTAGCCTACTCCTATTTACATATCATAGGCTTGGACGTAGGTGTGTGGTGTGCTATCTGGCTACTTTTGGCATGGTTACCTTCAATTGGGCGTCCCACTGGTGGGCCGTGACATATCACATGCCTCTTTGCAGTGCAGTTTCGTGGGGGTTTCCTAGCCTTATTTTGCACAGATATGTTTTGTATAACAATAGCCTGAACAACATTCTCCAAAATGTATAGAGTGTTAACATCAAGTAAGATATTAATACAAACAAGGAAGCGTATTCTTCAGTGTTATGTGTGGTCTACTCTAATGTATGGGGCAGAGACATGGACAATCTCTAAGAAAATGTACAAACGTTTAGCAGCATTTGAGATGTGGACTTATCGAAGGATGATGAAAATATCATGGACAAAGAAGATCACCAACAAAGAAGTTCTCAGAAAAATTAAAAATAAGAAAAGCTTGTTTGCCACTATACAGACAAAGAAACTTATTTATTTTGGCCACATCATTCGTCAGAGTTCAATATACCGTACATTATTGGAAGGGAAGGTGGATGGCAGCAGAGGGAGAGGGAGACCAAGAACATCATGGTTTACAAATATTTCACAGTGGACAGGCTTGAATTATTCACAGTCTATCAGAACAGCACAACATCGGGATAAGTGGAGAACCATTGCATCCAACCCTCGACTAGAGGACGGAACTATTGATTGATTGATTGATGTTTTGTATATTTTTAGGTCAGGATTCTGCTTTGTTCTGCGGTGATGTGCACTAGTTCTGCGACTCTAGTCCTGTCTCTAGTACCCCTACTGGTGCTACACGGTGCTCTATGCTAAATTTGGTTGGAGTTTTACGTCTGGCAACATCTAAGGTCATATCAGAATGGCTACCAGCTTGTGACAGTGCGCATTCATGGCGATTTCATAGTGCTGGCCCACTGGGCATTCAGGCCGCCAACACCACAACCCGATATCCCACTGTCACATTATCCTGACACTGAGCTATCCAGTCCTTGCCCTATCCTATTAATGTCACGTGGCTGGCTAGGAAGCGACAAGTATCAATTTTATAAGTCATTGGTTTGACTCGACTTGGATTTGAACTCCCTAATCGCTCTTCCGATTCGGCGACCGCGCCCGGTGCCTATACTGGTATCGTTGTCGCTGATAACGTTGCCGCTGGTACCGGTGCTGCTGATAATGTTGCCGCTGGTATCGTTGCCGCTGATAGCTTTGGCGTTGATACCAGTGCTGGTGATAACGTTGGTGCTGGTACCGGCGCTTATGATAACGTTGGCGCTGGTACGGGTGCTGCTGATAATGTTGGCGGCTGGTACCGGTGCTGCTGATAACGTTGCCGCTGGTACCGGTGAGCTGATAACGTTGCCGCTGGTACCGGTGCTGCTGATAACGTTGGTGGCTGGTACCGGTGCTGCTGATAACGTTGGCGGCTGGTACCGGTGCTGCTGATAACGTTGCCGCTGGTACCGGTGCTGCTGATAATGTTGGCGGCTGTTACCGATGCCGCTGATAACGCTGTGGCTGTTATCGGTGTTGCTGATAACGTTGCCGCTGGTACCGGTGCTGCTGATAATGTTGCCGCTGGTACGGGTGCTGCTGATACCGTTGGCGGCTGGTACCAGTGCTGCTGATAACGTTGGCGGCTGGTACCGGTCCTGCTGATAACGTTGGCAGCTGGTACAGTTGCTCGTGATAACACTGATGCTGGTACCGACGCTGGTTATAACGTTTCTGCTGGTACCGGCGCTGGTGATAACGTCGGTGCTAGTACCGGCGCTGGTTATAACGTCGGTGCTGGTATCGGCACTGGTGATAACGTTGGTGCTGGTATCGGCGCTGGGGATAACGTTGGTGCTGGTACCGATGCTGCTGATAACGTTGTCGCTGGTACCGGTGCTGCTGATAACGTAGGTGCTGGTACCGGTTCTGGTGATAACATTGGGGGCTGGTATCGGCGCTGGTGATAATGTTGATGCTGGTACCGGTGCTGCTGGTACGGTGCTGCTGATAACGTTGGCGCTGATAACGTTGGCACTGATAACGTTGGCACTGATAACGTTGGTGCTGGTACCGGCGCTGCTGATAACATTGGTGCTGCTACCGGTGCTGCTGATAACGTTGTCGCTGGTACCGGTGCTGGTGATAACGGTGGCACTGGTACCAGTGCTGCTGATAACTTTGGCGATGGTACCGGTACTGCTGATAATGTTGGCGCTGGTACCGGTGCTGGTGATAATGTTGGTGCTGGTGATAACCTTGGCACTGGTGATAACCTTGGTGCTGGTACCGGTGCTGCTGATAACGTTGGCGCTGATAACGTTGGCGCTGGTACCGGCGCTGGTGATAATGTTGGTGCTGGTACCAGTGCTGGTGATAACGTTGGTGCTGGTGTTGGCGCTGCTGATAATGTTGGTGCTGGTACCGGCTCTGCTGGTACCGGCTCTGCTGGTACTGGCTCTGCTGATAACGTTGGTGCTGGTACCGGTTCTGCTGGTACTCACGCTGCTGGTACCGGCGCTGCTGGTACCTGCACTGCTGGTACCGGCGCTGCTGGTACCGGCGCTGCTGATAACGTCGGCGGTGGTACGGGCGCTGCTGGTACCGGCGTTGCTGGTACGGGCGCTGCTGATAACGTTGGCGCTGGTACCGGCGCTGCTGGTACCGGCGCTGCTGGTACCGGCGTTGCTGGTACCGGCGCTGCTGATAACGTTGGCGGTGGTACCGGCGCTGGTGGTACCGGCGCTGCCGGTACCGGCGCTGCTGGTACGGGCGCTGCTGATAACGTTGGCGGTGGTACGGGCGCTGCTGGTACCGGCGTTGCTGGTACCGGCGCTGCTGATAACGTTGGCGCTGGTACCGGCGCTGCTGGTACCGGCGCTGCTGATAACGCTGGCGGTGGTACGGGTGCTGCTGGTACCGGCGCTGCTGATGACGTGGGCGCTGGTACCAGTGCTGCTGATAACGTTGGGGCTGGTGCGGGTGCTGCTGGTACCAGCGCTGCTGATAACGTTGGCACTGGTACGGGCGCTGCTGGTACCGGCGCTGCTGATACCGTTGGCGCTGGTACAGGCGATGCTGGTACCGGTGCTGCTGATAATGTTGGCGCTGGTATTTGCGCTGCTGGTACCAGCGCTGCTGGTACCGGTACTGCTGATAATGTTGGCAGTGGTACGGGTGCTGCTGGTACCGGTGCTGCTGATAAAGTTGGCGCTGGTATGGGTGCTGCTGGTACCGGCGCTGCTGATAATGTTGGCGCTGGTACCGGCGCTGCTGGTACCGGCGATGCTGATAATGTTGGCGCTGGTACGGGCGCTGCTGGTACGGGCGCTGCTGATAACGTTGGCACTGGTATTCGTGCTGCTGGTACCGGCACTGCTGGTACCGGCACTGCTGATAACGTTGGTGCTGGTACGGGTGCTGCTGGTGCAGGCGCCGCTGGTACCGGCACTGCTGATAACGTTGGCGCTGGGACGGGTGCTGCTGGTACCGCGCTGCTGATAACGTTGGCGCTGGTACGGGTGTTACTGCTGTGCCTCGGCGCCAATGTCTAGTAGAGAGAGCCTCCACAGAACGACCCATCTAATGCTCAGTAAAAGTAGGTCAACCACAGTGTGCCACCATTGATTTTTAGGGTGCAGAAGGGACACTGGCCGTAGGAATGTACACTGGTGGGGGTGGGGGTGGGGGTAGTGTGGTGTGAGGGTGGGGGCTAGTGGGGGTGTGAGGGCGGGGGGTGGTTGGGTGGGGGTAGGGGTGGGGGTGGGTCGCTGGCCGAGGAGTGAATGGGACAGTGGGGCTGGAGAGCTGGTTGGTTGGTTGGTTGTTGGAGTTTTACATCTGGGCAACATCTAAGGTCATATACGGACAGGTTCCGACATGCGACAGTGCACACTCATGATGACTTCATAGTGCTGCCGCACTGGGAAATCAGGCTGCCAGCACCATGACCTGACATCCCACTCACTGACATTATCCTGACACTGAGCTAACCAGTCCTTGCCCTAGCCTATTATTAATGCCGCACACCAGGTTATGAAGCGACAAGTATCAATTTGATTATACGTCATTGGTTTGACTCGACTGGGAACCGAACTCCTGATCTCCCGCATGCGACGCCTGCGCTCTACCGAATTGGCCACAGTGCACACTCATGGCGACTTCATAGTGCTGCCCCACTGGGAAATTTGGCTGCCAGCAGCGTCCCACTGAATCACATTATCTTGATGCTGAGCTAACCAGTCCTTGCCCTATCCTATTAATGCAGAGCGCCAGACTAGGAAGTGACAAGTATCAATTTGAAAATAAGTCATTGGTTTGACTCGACCGAGAACCGAACACCCGATATCCCGCACGCGAGACCCGCGCTCTACTGATTCGGCCACCGCACCTGGTAGGGGCCCTGGCGGCAGGTAACGCTGCTCTGGCCGTGGCCGGCGCTCACTGGGAGGGAGGCGGTCGGAAGGACCCGGCTGTTCCGCCCACCTCCCTCCCCCGGTACCTGGGTGGTGCTAATAGGTCACAGTCGGCAGCAGCAGCAGCAGTCGGGGACTGGGCTGCCTTCAACGCACAGGACTCTGAGAGCTAACTGGCAAAATAACCCCACAAACATGACCAGATGGGATGGCCGAATGAGTTAGAGCGTCCGTCTCCCGTGCTCGTAGATCGTGGGGTCGTTGGTTCGAAACCTGGTCGAGTCAAACCAATTACTTAAAAATTGATACTTGTCGCTTCCTAGCCAGACGCTCAGCATTACTAGGATAGGGCAAGGAGCAGTGGAATGAGGAAGACCAGTCGTCTACGACTGAAATTTCCCCTGCTTAAACAACTGATGTACCAAAAAACAACCCAAAAACATAATTTGGGCTCCCTCTTGCGTGGGGGCGCGGGATTTGGCAACGTTGTTGGTTGGTTGGTTGGTTTTTGGAGTTTAACGTCCTGGCAACAACTATGGTCATATCAGGATGGGTATCGACTTGTGACTTGTGACTTGTGACTGTGCA
Source organism: Branchipolynoe longqiensis (assembly GCA_030323885.1). NCBI lineage: Eukaryota > Metazoa > Annelida > Polychaeta > Phyllodocida > Polynoidae > Branchipolynoe > Branchipolynoe longqiensis. The sequence continues at coordinate 113,207,386 of CM059188.1, forward strand.
CACATGGAACTTTATAGTGCTGCCCCACTCGGTAATCAGGCCACCAGCACCATGCGCCAATATCCCATTCAGTCACATTATCCTGACACTGAGCTAACCAGTCCTTGCCAGGCTATGAAGCGACAAGTATCAATTTAGTAAGCGATTGGTTTGACTTAACCGGGAACCGAACTCCCGACCTCCAGCATGCGAGGCCCGCGCTCTACCGATTAGGCCACCGTGCCCGGTTTTTGCAGCGTAGTTGTGGGAGGGTAGGAGTGGGGGGGGGAGGTGTCACGTTACACAATGCATCTGTGGCTTCTACTCTGCTTCACAACATGCACAAATCATACGTCTGAGTTGGGGAACTGTTCAGGTGTTGAGTCTGATGTCACACACCCACACACATATATATACATTTTCAGTGGTACAGTGAGTGAGGGTAATGGCCGCTGAGGCATGGGTGAGTAGGTGGCGCCACATGGGGAGGTGTGGTCATACCAGTAGATGACCTAATGAACAGAGCTAACCAGCCGATGACAGTGGCTGGGTAGGAGATAGGATCTTCCAGCTTATTATACTCATATAATGGCTTATACATCATATATATATATGTGTGTATAGATGCCGGTATATCTATTTAAGGATTATGGGATCATTGCAAATAACATGATGGGATGTGACGAGATCTTTTGATACAAATACACAAAATGATCTACTTCCAAAAGCGTCCATCTCCCCTGTTGCTAGACCGTGGGATCGTGGATTCGAACCCTGGTCCAGTCAAACCAATGAATTAAAAATTGATACATGTCACTTCCTAGCCAGGTGCTTGGCATTATTAGGATAGGGCAAGGACTGGTTGGCTCAGTGTCAGGATAATGTGACTGAGTGGGATATCAGGTCATGGTGCTGGTGGCCTGGTATTGCAGTGGGGCAGCACTATAAAGTCGCTATGAGTGCGCACTGTCACAAGTCCATACCCATCCTGATATGACTTTAGATGTTGCTAGGACGTATAACAAGAAGGAGGTCAGTGTAGTGTGTAGCTTCAACAATGCCCAAATATCAGAATAATTCAGAATATCATCATCATCTATATATATATATGGATAGTGATAAACCCTTTATTGCATGTAATAATGCCTGTAGTGTCTTGCACTCCCGCCCCACCTCCCCCTATCCGGGGCAGGGATGGGGTACCAGCATGCACCGCTCCACCTCCTGCGTGGGGGGCCAATCCTCCACCCGCTCGGAGGAAATATATACATGTATATATTCATTTCCACTACTGCCCTTTGAAAGCATATTAAACTGTAGAAGCTACCATTGCAGGCAATGGCCACAGTGTGATTGCATTCGGCACAAGGGATCTCCAGAATGAGTAGCCTCCACATACTGGAGTATGGGATGGAGTGGGGACGGAGAGGGGGCGGAGTGGGGGCAGAGAGGGGGCGGATAGAGGGCTTAGTGGGTGATATCCGGAGATTGGGCGGGGTTTGTGTTGGGCGTGTCTCCAACTAGACGGACATCCGGCAGGCATTCAGTAAGGCTGCCCAAACTCCACGCAGGGGGAGGTGAGAGGGGAGAGGGGAGAGGGGAGGGGGGAGAGGGGGGCCTCTCCCCCTCCACTCCCCTCCCATTCCCCTCCTCCCCTCCTCTCCCCTCCTCCCCCCTCTCCCCTCCCACTCGCCTCCCGCTCCCCCTCATCCCCTTCCTCCCTCTCCTCAACCTCATCCCATCCCTCGTGCCTCCCCTCCTTTCCCCACACACTCCCGCACACCCGTCCTCTCCCTCCTCCCCTCTTCTCCCTTCCTCTCCTCTTCTCCCCTCCTCTCCTCTTCTCCTCTTCTCCCCTTCTCTCCTCTTCTCTCCAGTCCTCCCTCTCCGTCCCGCTCCTACTCCCCCCTTCCTCCTCTCCCCTCCACTCCCCTCCCATCTCTCCTCTCCTCCGTGTCCTTCGCCACCTCCTCCCCTCCCTCCCCTCCTCCACTCCCCTCATCGCCTCCTCCCCCTCCTTCCCTTCCTCCCCTCTCCCCTTCCCCCTCCCCCCTCCTCTCCCTCCACCCCCCTCCTCCGTCTCCTCTCCCCTTCTTTCCCGCATCCATCCATTCCCCCCACCTCCTCCGTCCACTCCCCCCTCCCCTCTCCCCTCTCCCCCCTCCCCCTCCCCCTCTCCCCTCTTCCCCTCTCCCCTTCCGTCTCCCCCTCTTCCCCTCTTCCCCCCCCCTCTCCCCCTTCCTCACCCCTCTCCTCCTCTCCCCGTCTCCCCCTCTCCCCCTCTCCCCCTCCGTCTCCCCTCTCCCCCTCTCCCCTTCTCCCCAGGCTTTAGAAGTAGGTCAGGACATTTTGTATACATTGTAGTGGTTTGCACTGACCTCTCAGGCAAGGAACCGCATAAACAGGTAGTCGTGGGTAGTGTGGTGACATCAGGGAGCCTAGGTGGTGAAATGGTTCGCACACTGGCCCGGATGGATCAAAGAGATGTGGGTTTGAGTCCCGCTCTAGGTGCAATATTTCCCATTTTCATCCCCCCCCTGTGTGAATGCAGTTTTGGATTTATGTGCATTACTCACTAAATTGGGGTTTTATGTACATCAACAAAAGTCAGTGTTTAAACCAACAAAACAACTCAAATGTTTAGGGTTTATTCTGGATACACAGTCCCTTACAGTGTCGATAACAGAACAAAAACTAATTAAGTTTATGACTACAGCGACTCAGCTTATTAAGTTATCAAAGCCAAAAATTAGACAGGTTGCTGTTCTTATTGGCATAATGACCTCATATGCACCTGCTGTGTTATATGGGAAGGCCCATATTAAGTCGCTAGAAATAGATAAAAATTTAGCGTTAACACGAACTAAAGGCAATTTTGAGCGAAAGATGTTTATTTTCGCAAGAAGGGTTACAGGATATTGGATGGTGGATGCAACATATAGCAAGTTCACCAAATCCAATCCGCATGGCGGAACCTAATACAGTAATTACTACTGATGCTTCGTTAGAAGGTTGGGGAGCTCATCGAGATGGGGTCACAACAGGAGGTAGATGGCTTGATGATGAAAAATCAGACTATATTAATGCACTAGAATTGCGTGCTATTTATCTGGGCTTACGTAGTTTAGTAAAGATAAATAAATCACAGGTTAGAATACTAACTGATAATACTACTGCCATGGCATATATTCGTAACATGGGTGGAACCAAATCAAAGTCTTGCAATCAGTTATCTAAACTGATTTGGAACTGGGCACAGGCTCAACAAGTCTGGCTGACTGTAGCGCATATTCCAGGGTCACAAAATACACTTGCAGATTATAAAAGTAGAAATTTCCATGACCATTTAGAGTGGTCTCTCTCTACACCTTTGTTTAACTTCGTTTGTGAAAAATGGGGTACACCTGAAGTTGACTTATTTGCATCACGAAATAATAACAAGTTACCCTGTTATGTTTCTTGGCATCCTGAACCGGATGCTTGGAAAGTAGATGCGTTTGCTATTACCTGGGAAAATAATTATTTTTATATTTTCCCACCATTTAGCATTATCAGCCGAGTAGTGAGAAAAATCGGCTTGGAAGGGACACATGCGATACTGGTGGTGCCCGATTGGGACACGCAACCTTGGCTGCCAGTAGTTTCACAACTGGCAAAAGAACATATACGATTCCCAAGAAAACTCGGGAATCTGACGCACCACGGACCGCTAGTGGTTCACGGCGACGTGTCAACGACGCCCCTATTGGCATTCCTTTTCTAAGGAAGCAGCTACAGCAATTTGGATTGGACAAAATTACTGAGGATAGGATAGTATCGGATGCCTGGAGGCCAGGAACTGTCAAAATGTATACAACCTATTTAAAGAAATGGGGTGTACATTGTTTGTTAATGAAAGTTAAGCCAACAAATCCAAAGATTTCACAAGTAGCTCGGTTTCTTCGTTCTCTAGAGGATGAAGGACTTTCCTTTGGATCGATTAATGCGGCGAGGTGTGCGTTATCAATTATATTACCTAGAATTGATGGCGAAACAGTTGGAAAACATTATGTTATTTGTTATTTACTTCGTTCAATTTATCAAAGGAATCCTCCAAAACCAAAGTATAGTCGGTTTTGGGATGTTTCTATAGTATTTAAGTTGTTTCAGGCTTGGCCTCACAACTCGTGGTTAGATATAAAACAGTTAGGTTTTAAGGTCGCGGTCCTGTTATTGTTAGTAACCGGACACAGAGGACAGACGATTGTTGCTTTATCCTTAACTGGATTAGAAATAGACAAGGAACAAGCTACGTTTGATTTAGAAAAATTGCTTAAATCGAACACGTTAGGTGACCCTTTATCAACGGTTCACTTAGACTGTTTTCCGAATGATCGGAAATTATGTGTTGTGTCGGCCATACGGGCTTATATATACAAGACAAAGGATTTACGTGCATCACAACAACTATTAGTGAGCTTTATAAAGCCACATAAGGCGATTTCATGAGACACACTTGCCAGATGGACAATTACGGTGTTGAAATTGGCTGGAGTGGATACGAGTAAATACTCTTCCCACTCAACTAGAGGAGCCATGGTCTCCAAGGCACGGGTGCTTGGTATTTCTGTGAAAAGAATACTAGCGCATGCAGGCTGGAAGACGGCTAAGTCGTTTGCAAAACATTATAATAAACGACTAGAAAAGCCTACCGGCGTTGCAAAGCGTCTTCTCGCCAACTAACAAGAATAGGTGAGAACAAAAATTTAGAATGTTATAATAATAAGAAAGAATGATATTAAGGATAAAAATGAATTGTGTAAAGGTCTCCCTAGCCTGAGGCTAGCCTGAGGCTGTTTACCGAGGTAAAATAGTATAGTTATACGAGTCTTACCTTGGTACAGATGATGGATAACTGTTGTTTTACCGAGGTATAAGCCTCGGATAGATGTGGGCTAGGGCCCTCCCGCCACACCCTGCCACATCTATTCCGTTGGTGTACCTTTTCGGTAAAGTAATAGTATCCATTGTTTGAAAGTCATTTTTATCCTCAATAAGTAGGTTAAGATTGCTGGTACCGGACGTGCTTACCTCTCCCTAGCCCACATCTATCCGAGGCTTATACCTCGGTAAAACAACAGTTATCCATCATCTGTACCAAAGTAAGACTCGTATAACTATACTATATATATATATATATATATATATATATTTGCATCAGTACATGAAAAAATCGTCCGGTGCAACTGACACTTGTTGACAGCTGATGGAGGGAAGGTGGGCCACAGGTGGCGCCACCAGTCAAGTGCGGAGTCTTAGAGAGAATAACAATGGTAATCAAATAATATAATAATATAATATATCATGGAAACAATTCCCTTCGTATGTTTATACTCGCATAACACGTTATACATCACATATAAACAACAAATAGCCTATATAGGTATATGTGTATTTATATTCCGGCATTTTCCTTCAGCTGGTAGGAAATTAGATACATGATTCACCCTGTACTTGTAGTACACTGGTGAAGGACAACGTAGTGTAAATACGGGCGAAAATAGGTTTAGTATGGAACATGAAGTAGAAACCGTGGCTCCAGTATCAAATAGCTGCATATATTGGCACAGAGTTGGTAAAATGGGAGAGAATGCAAAAAGACAAGATGGCGGCCGCAGAACGCCATCGATTTCACTTTTAAATCTTATTAAACTAGATATTATATTATATTTTTCAACTAAAAGGTAGCGGGCTATCAATAAGACATATGTAAAGAATAATTTTTGCTTCTTAGATTGTGAAATTAGGCTCTCAATTCATTAACCCGCTTTTTCGACCGTTTTTATATAGGGTTGGTATTCACCCGTGTACTGTGACTGCGAGTACCGGGTGAATCCTTCAGCTGGTAGGAAATGGGATGGGCGTATAAGTCAAGGTGCTTCTGAGAACTTAAGAAGAAAAAAAAGAAGATTTATGCGCCAGTTTTTACGGTAGTAGTTTTCGGAGGGTTCCCGTCGATTTAGAGGTGATGGTGCTGGCAATGATCTAAGAGGGGCCCAGTCCCAGGTGCCCCTACACCCATTACCTAAACCATAATGACTTGGGGTTAACCGGCCACGCACACCATTACACCACTTCTAAAGCGGCCCGAGATTGGGCCGGAGATAGACGTGACAGATATGGCAGGCTCAAAGAGTTCTTTTGGGGATACATCCGCTCTAACTTAAAGTTGCATAGTGTTTTTGTGCGTCCTAGCAACATCTAAGGCCATATCAGGATTGGTACAGACTTTGTGACAGTTCACACTCATGGCGACCTTTATAATGCTGCCCCACAGGGAAATCAGGCCGGTAGCGGCATGACCTGATATCCCACTTAGTCACATTATCCTGACACTGAGCTAACCTGTCCTTGCCATATCCTATTAATGCTGAACGCCAGGCTAGGAAGCGACATGTATCAATTTGAAATTCATTGGTTTGACTCGACCAAGAACCGAACTCCTGACCTTCTGCACACGATGCCCGCACTCTACCGATTAGGCCACTATGTCCGGTAAGTTGCATATTCCGATGGTTTTGAATTTCTGACATTTTCTGAGATAACATACATTAGGTCGTTCATTATTATGTACCTTACTTTAGCATGAAGTCACTTCTATTTTAAATGACTAACTTTTGAGATATATATTTGAAGTGCAACCATGCAAAATTAATTTTGGCAAGTCTGCCAAAACTGTTACACAATAGCATTCTGCAGGAGCAGGTTCTATTCAAGTGCCTCAGTATTTCCTTCTGCGTGGCGAACCAGATGGGATTGCCGAATGAGTTAGAGCGTCCGTCTCCCTTGTTGGTAGACCGTGAGATCGTAGGTGCAAACCCTGGGCGAGTCAAACCAATCACTTAAAAATTTATACTTGTCGCTTCCTAGCCAGGTGTTCGGCATTATTAGGATAGGGCAAGGACTGGTTGGCTCAGTGTCAGGATAATGTGACTGAGTGGGATATCAGTTCATGCTGCTGGTGGCCTGGTATCACAGTGGGGCAGCACTATAAAGTCGCCATGAGTGCGAACTGTCACAAGTCGGTACCCGTCCTGATATGACCATAGATGTTGCTAGGATGTAACACGACAATAAACAAACAAACCAACCTTTTTTGTGGCCAGGTCAGCTGCCGACCTGACTGACATCTCTACTGCGCACCACAAGTGCTGCGTCATCAGAAAATAATGTGATCAATGCTGACTCTGAAATCATAGGCAGATCATTTGTAAATATCAGCAATAGGAGTGGCCCTAGGGTTGAGCCTTTTGGCACTCCAGTCTTGACTCCTCTTGGGAGTGACTCCATTCCCTTTATTCTGGCGAACTGCTGTTCGATATATACTTTGCCAGAAATGCTTGAGTTCTAGGACCTGTGGCAGTTCGTTCTGTATTTGTGCAGTAGTATTTGATGTCCCAAGTGATGTACCAAAAAAACAAAACAAAATTCCCCTGCTTTTTTTTTCTTGAAGATTTATACTGCCTATCATGGATAAGTCTGAACAGACTTGTTTTGACCATTAGACAGTTTGTCGATAGAAAGCCCGAGCCGGCACTTTTACCGACCCAAGGGATTTTTAAGCTCCCACACCACAAAGCCATGGGATGAGAGCAACGGGCCTTTGATGACACTGTAAGTTATAAACAGCGGTGGAAATCCAAATTGGCAGAGGTGGAGGCATGGGAAACTGAACCACCAACCTTCAGATTAGGAGTCCGACCTAGAAAAAAGTCAGACATTCGAACCACTCGCCACAGAGAACAAACACCTATTTGTAGAACTTGTGAGGACAGCTGTTGTAATCTTGCTGCCCTGTTTGTTCGGTAGCGTTTTGCATCCTAGCAAGATCTAAGGTCATATCAGGACATGTTCTGACTTGTGACAGTGTGCACTCATAGTGCCTTTATAGTGCTGCCCCACTGGGAGACCAGGCTGCTGGCACCAGAACCTGATATCCCACTCAGTCCCATTATCCTGACACTGAGATAACCAGTCCTTGCCCTATCCTATTAATGCCGAGCGCCAGATCAGGTAGCGACAAGTATACATTTGGTAAGTGATTGGTTTGACTCGGCATGGGCTTGCACTGACTCATCTATCTGGAGATAGCATGAGTGCGCCGGGCGAGGCAAAAGGTGGGGGGGGGGGGGGCTGAACCGACGAGACAAGGCGGTGTGAGTTGGGGGAAGTGGGCGGGAGTGGAAAGGGGGGGAAGGGGGGATGGTGAGGTGGGGAGGCAGGTTGGAAGAGGATGGATTGAGTTTGCAGACTGCAGCAGCAGGGGGAGTGTGGACCAGGTGATAGAACAAACAGCAGGCATTGGGAGGGCGGGACGGAGGTAGGGACGGGGAGAGGGTGATGTGGAGGGGGGGTGGGGTAGGGATGGGGAGAGGGCGATGTGGAGGGGAGGGTAGGGATGGGAAGAGGGCGATGTGGAGGGGAGGGTAGGGAGGGGGGAGATGGCGATGTGGAGGGGAGGGTAGGGAGGGGGAGAGGGTGATGTGGAGGGGGGGGTAGGGAGGGGAGAGGGCGATGTGGAGGGGAGGGTAGGGAGGGGAGAGGGCGATGTGGAGGGGGGGGGGGGTTAGGGAGGGGGGAGAGGGGCGAATGTGGAGGGGAGGGTAGGGAGGGGGGAGAGGGCGATGGGGAGGGGAGGGTAGGGAAGAGGAGAAGGCGAATTGGAGCGGAGGGTAGGGGAGGGGAAGAGGGCGATGTGGAGGGGAGGGTAGGGAGGGGAGAGGGTGAATGTGGACGGGAGGGTAGGGAGGGGGAGAGGGCGATGTGGAGGGGAGGGTAGGGAGGGGGAGAGGGCAATGTGGAGGGGAGGGTAGGGTGGGGGAGAGGGCGAATTGGAGGGGAGGGTAGGGGATGGGGAAGAGGGCGATGTTGAGGGGAGGGTAGGGAGGGGGAGAGGGCGATGTGGAGGGGAGGGTAGGGAGGGGAGAGGGCGATGAAGGGGAGGGGAGGGTAGGGAAGAGGAGAAGGCGAATTGGAGCGGAGGGTAGGGAGGGGGAGAAGGCGATGTGGAGGGGTGGGTAGGGAGGGGGAGAGGGCGATGTGGAGGGGGGTAGGGACGGGGAGAGGGCAAATTGGAGGGGAGGGTAGGGACGGGGAGAGGGCGATGTGGAGGGGGGGTAGGAAGGGGGAGAGGGCGATGTGGAGGCGAAGGGAGGGGACGAGGTCGTTTTTTGGTCATATCAGGTGCACAATCATGGCAATTTTATAGTGCTGCCACACTGGGAGATCAGGCCGCCAGCACACAATGACCCGATTTCCCACATATTATCCTGACACTGAGCTAACCAGTCCTTGTACTATCCTAGTATAATGCCGAGCGCTAGGCTACGTAGCAACACATACATTTGGTAAGTCATCGATTTGAGGTGGCTGTGTTTTGTGCTCCCAACCTTCCTCATGGGAAGTCTGCGCTCTACCGATTCGGCCACGACCGATCTAAATAGGGCTTCCTGGGTGGTATCACTCTAGTCAAATATCATGTACATAATCCAGAGGCATGAATCTCGCAGTAATATGCCTGTCCATAGCATAGTTAATACCAGTCTGCATTGACCTCTCAGGCAAGGAGCCGCATAGACAGGTAGGCGTGGTTAGGCTGCTGACATCAGGGAGCCTAGCTGGTGTAATTGTTAGCCCACTGGTCCGGAATGAAAGAGATCTGGGTCCGATTCCCACTCTAGGTGCAATATTTCCATTTTCACCCCCCCCCCCCATGTCATCACTATAGTCTGATTATTCTGCAAAAGGCGACCCACCGAGTACTAGGACGTAATGTGAGTAGTTCTGGTGTCGCGGTTTCAGTTCTCAACCAGTTTCAGTTCTCAACTGTCACTTCTGCGCATGCGTGGATTGGAGTGACAACTTTGCTTTTGCTGTTGATGTGTGTGTGCTGATTTCTAATGTGTAAATCACTCTAAAACCCTTAAAACCTCATATACCGACCGTATATTGTTAAATGAAACACACAAGTTGGCAAACGCCCATAAGCGGCCATGTTGAATATGCTGCATTGAGATTTAGATGCATGCGCAGAAGCGATGTTGAGAACTGAAACTGGTTGAGAACTGAAACCGCGACACCGGGCTGCTCCGAGCCACTCTGAGATGTTCCAAGCTGTTTCGAGCAGTTTCGAGTTGCTCCGAGCTGTTCCGAACCGCTCCAGGCTGCTCCGAGCCGCTCCGAGCTGCTCCCCGGGGCGTGTCGGCGGCAGGGCAAGGCCCTCTGCCCCCGACGTGTTATCACAACGAGCCACCCCCAGGACATAACCCGCCGGGCACCCGGGGGAAGGGGAGGGGGAGCGCCGGGCGCCACGACGCACCGGACCGGGACGTGTGCAGAAGCACCCGGCAAAGGGACATCCTTGTCGGCTAAATTAGACAGTGGTCGTCCACTAAACAAGGACATGCTGGAACCCCCCCCCCTATTCCCCCGCCCCCCTCCCCCGCTATGGCAGGAACTTTGTTATTTTCATGTGTAGAAGTGGGATATAGCTCAGGCGGTAGAGTGTCCACCGGTGAAGGTGTGGATCATCCTATCGAACCTGCTCAGTGGGCCCATTTACAGTTCGGGCTATTTTCCGTTCCAACAAGTGGTCCACAACTGGTTCATCAAATGTTTTGATGTGCTGTCCTTGTCCTGTCTGTGGGAAAGTGCATATAAAAGACCCCTGCTGCTTATCGGAAAGAGTAGCCTGAGTGGCAGCAGCAGATTTCCATCAAAGAAATATGTCAGAATGACCATATGTTTGACGTCCAATAGCCGATGATAGAAAACTCAATCTACTCTAGAGGTGTTGTTAAATAAAACAAACTTTACTTTTTACCTCAGTAGTATAGTAGGGTTCGATTGAGCGTAAAATTATGTTATCAGTGCTCAAATATGATGAGAATGTGGATCGTGCGGCAAAGCCATGGAACGGCCGAGGCAGAAGGCCTTGTTACTCACCAATGACTTATTAAATATTGATACTTGTCGCTTCCTAGCCAGGCGATCGGCATTATTAGGATAGGGCAAGCAATGGTTGGCTCAGTGTCAGGATAATGTGACTGAGTGGGATATCAGGTCATGGTTGATTGTGGCCTGGTTTGCCAGTGGGGCAGCACTATAATGTTGCCATGAGTGCGCACTGTCACAAGTCAGTACTCGTCCTGATATGACCTTAGAAGTTGCCAGGACGTAAAGCTCCAACAAGCGAGCAACTAATCCCCACTGAGTTCACTTCGCCTACTTCATTCATAGTCAAAGGGATGGGCTATCGAAATTGTGGGACTCTCAGCGGACGGGGGGAGGAGGAGCAGTGGCGGCGGGGGGAGGAGGGGCGGCGGGCGGAGGGTGGGCAGGGCCTTCCACAGCTTTCGTGTACCTCCAGTCTATCTTTTTTTGTGTGATGGTGTATTTATGCTGACCATAACGGTTAAGTCTAATGACTTGTTTTCGCCACTAGACGGTAATAGTCTTGTGACTCCCCTTGTTTTGTTACTTTCAGTTGTTGTGTAGCTATCTCCTGCATGCATTCTTTCTCTGTTTGTAAGCATTCTCCTACATCTTCCTACCCTCTCCCTATCTCTAGCTCTATCTGCTGTACCCCCGAACCCCAGATCACCCTCCCCCCCCCCATTGGCATAGTGATGTACTCTGATGATGACCAGATGGGATGGCCAAATGAGTTGAGCATCCATCTCCTGTTTTGCTAGATCGTGGGATTCAAACGCACGGGTTCGAACCATGGTCGAGTCAAACCAATGACTTAAAAATTGATACCTGACACTTCCTAGCCAGGCGCTCAGCATTATTAGGATAGGGCAAGGACGGGTTAGCTCGGTGTCAGGATAATGCGACTGAATGGGATATCGGGTCATGGTGCTGGTGGCGTGGTTTCCCAGTGGGACAGCACAATTAAGTCACTATAAGTTTGCCCTGTCACAAGTCGGTACCCATCCTGATATGACCTTTAATGTTGCCAGGAAGTAAAACTCCAAAAACCAACGAGCCAGTTACTGACCTACAAAGGAAGACCGGCGCCTCGGTGCTGAAAAAATATATTATTCAACTGGAATAAATGTTTTGAACAAAAACATATCTCCCCTGGTCTGTCTGTATTCGGCCTTCTATTGCTGCACGAATGGATACATTCTTAGCTGAAATTGATGTGCCACATAATCAAGGGCACGTCACCAGGGGGCGCCCCAGCAGCAGGCCTGCACTTATTAGGCATGGAGCGGGACGTTGTTCAGATGGTAGAATGTCCAGCTGTGTAGGTGTGGGTCATCCTATCGATCCTGCTCAGTGGACACATTTGCAGTATGGGCTATTTTCTGTTCCAACCACTGGTCCACAACTGGTTCATCAAAGGCTGTGGTGTGTGCTGTGCCGTCTGTGGGAAAGTGCATATAAAAGAACCCTTGCTGCTTATCAGAAAGAACAGCCTATGTGGTGGAAGCGGGTTTCCTCAAAAGAAATGTGTCAGAATAACCAAATGTTTGATGTCCAATAGCCGATTATAAAAATCAATGTGCTCTGGAGGCGTAATAAAACGAACGTTTTTTTAGTAGCCGTAACCCTGAGTGCAATAATGTTTAGCACTTGGTGGAAAGACGTGACTGATTGACACATCGGGCAAAGTGCGAAGTGCGAATGGCAAAACCGTGAGCCGACCTATATTTTTACCCCGTAGAAGAGGGTTGTGATCTGCACTGACCTCTCAGGCAAGGAGCCGCATAGACAGGTAGGCGTGGGTAGTGTGGTGATATCAGGGAACCTAGGTGGTGTAATGGTTAGCACACTGGCCCAGAATGCAAAGAGATGTGGGTTCCAGTCCTGCTCTAGGCACAATCTTTTCCATTTTCATCACCCCCCCCCCCTCACGACACTGGTGCTGTGACCATGATACTGTACAAGCTATGCGCTGTCTGGTTGTTGAACCTACCCTGTGTATGTATGTGTAAGTGTATTGCCTGTATGTAATTGTAAGCATTAAAAGACTTACAATAGAGGATATTACCACACATACGCCGTGGTCACAGTCCCGCAACCGTAGTGTTCATCATCGCCGTCAAATGTCGAATGGGTTGTGAATATTGTGTATTAATAGTGACTGACTAGTTTGATACGCTCCTAACATTTTCAAAAGGGTCCAAACATGAACATTTTATTTTTCTTGGAAGCTCCAATGACCCAAAAGCAATATACTTTTGGAATTTTCTAAATATCCAACAATTTGACTGACATATGTGCATTTGAAAGTTAGTCATTTCCATAGCTTTTGTATGCGCTGTGGCAACGGTCCCACAACCGTAGTGTTCGTCGTCGCCGTCAGATGTCGCATGCGTTGTGAATATTGTCAATTCCAGGGGGATGAGTGTGGTAGTCTGCACTGACCTCTCAGGCAAGGAGCCATATAGACAGGTAGGCGTGGGTAGTGTGGGGACATCAGGGAGCCTAACTGGTGTAATGGTTAGCACAGTAGCCCAGAATTCAAAGTGATGTGGGGTCGAGTCCCGCTCTAGGCGCAATATTTCCCATTTTCATCACCCCCGCTCACGCGAAGGAGGACACAAGAGAACTGGCTGAACATTTAATCTAACAATCGTTATACAGGAACGCCATTCACCTGTATTACCGATAGGCCGACAGGTAAACAGGTAAAGGACAAAGGCGTATTGTCACAAATATGCTTGGTTTATTGATGTATATATATATATATATATATATACATATATATATACAGTATAACCCCATTAAACCAAACTTGAAGGGATCCTAGAAATTTGGTTGGTTAACCGATCATTGGTTTAACCCAGCTTTGGCTTTGACTTTGAGTAAGCATGTATTGCACATGTAATATACAATGTATGTGGACACTTTGATTTTTTTTTTTTATATGTATATACAGTATAATCCCGTTAAATGATGCTCAGTTAAACCAAACAATCAGTTAAGCCAAACTTGTTTCGGTGGCCCAGCAAAATACTACCATTTATTATATAAAAAAGTCACTGGGGTCTCAGATGACCTTATAACCATATGAAAGTTTGGTTTAACCATACCGGAGTCGCCTGGGGTCCGACATTTTTGTTTGTATTAACTGATAATTTGGATTGACCAACTTTGGTTTAACCAACTTGTTTATATGATAAATGGTAGTATTTTGCAGGGCCGCCGAAAAAAATTTGGATTAACCGATCGTTTGGTTTAACCGAGCTTGGTTTAACGGGGTTATACTGTATATTGAAATGCCTTATTTCCTGATAATTATATATAGGCTAATCTAGGCTAGGGCCCCTCGCAGAGGGTTGGTTGTTGGAGTTTTATGTCCTGGCAGCATCTAAGGTCATATCAGTATGGGCACCAACTTGTGACAGTTCCCACTCATGGCGACTTTATAGTGCTGCCCCGATGGGACTCCAGGTCGCCAGCACCATGACCTGATATCCCACTCAGACACATTGTCCTGACACTGAGCCAACCAGTCCTTGCCCTATCCTAATAATGCCAGCGCTTGGCTAGGAAACAACAAGTATACATTTTTAAGTCATTGGTTTGACTCTACCATGGTTCAAATCCGTGGGATAGAATCCCACGATCTACCAAAACGGGAGATGGACGCTCAACTCATTCGGCCATCCCGTCTGGTCCAGGATGAAACAAGGGAAACTGGTTGAATATTTAATCTAACATTCGTTACACCGGAAGGCCGTTCTCCTATATTACAACAAGCACTGGCTGTCCGCAGAGCTACGCATCGCGGTGTTTACCCTACTTTTGCGGTATGCGTTACTCTTTCCTTTGCTGTCGGCCACTTTTAGAGGTATTAAACAAGTTGTCTTTTCCATCATGTAGATGAAATGTTCTTCATCTGTGTCTTCAAATCTTTTGAATCTGACACCAGAAGTTTAATGATAATTGCTCTGAATTCTTTTTTTCCCGTCTATCGAAAACCTCTGCAAATCACTAAAATTTGACGATATTCATCTTTGAAGCTTCCATATTCTTTTCACATACCTGTTTTCTATCTACTGGCCAATATTCAAGAAGAGTGAGTGATGATCAGCATGCTCTCAGCAATTCGCAGAGCAGCTCGGTGAATAATGCTCTGCGAATAATAATCATTCTTCCGCTAATTCGCAGAGGAAAGCAGCTCTGCGAATAGCCTCGTCGATTACCAATAGGCCAACAGGTAAAAGACAAAGGCCTATTGTCACAATGGTTATTGATATATATCTACAGTAAAACCTCTTTAAATCAACCCACCTTGGGACCGATTTTAAGTGGTCCATTTAAGGAGGTGGTCGGTTTCTGGAGCTAGAATATGGTTACAATGATATTGTTGGGACCCAAATAAAGCGATCGATATATGGGAGTAGTCGATGTATGGAGGTGGTCGGTTAGAGAGGTTTTACTGTATATTGAAATGTCTTATTTCCTGGAAGTCATTTATAGGCCAATCAAGTCTGGGGCCCCTCGCAGTGAAGCTGTGACTACTAAGTTAAATCAGAGTGTGATTCTCCTCACTGGTGCAAACCTGACGCGGTAGCCGAATCGGTAGAGCGCGCGCTTCGCGTGCGGGAGATCGGGAGTTCTTGTTTCCGGTCGATTCAAACCAATGATTTATATAATTCATACTTGTCACTTCCTAGCCCGGTGCTCGACATTAATAGGATAGGGCAAGGACTGGTTAGCTCAAATAGCGAAATAGCGAATGGTAGACAGGAAGTATGAACACTTATTTGTCTCTCATTTTTTGCTTGAGTGCAAGTAAATAAGCAACACAAGGAATAATTAGTAGCATGTGGTGAATAAGGGGTCAAATTTCCCTGGATCATCAGCCCATGCCTTTTCTAATCTGTTCTTGAATGAATTTATTGACTCGGCATCAATAACATTTTGTGGGAGACTGTTCCATATATTTATGATGCGTTTGAGAAACTGTGTTGCCTTAACTTTGAAATGGCTCTGGGTTTTACTAGTTTGAGAGTATGGCCCCAACTGCCTTCTCTTTTATTCAAGGTAACAAATTCGTTCATATTTATTTGATCAAAACCTTTCATAATTGTACATACTTCAATTATGTCACTTCTTTTCCTTCTGTAGGAAAGAGTATGAAGTTTCAATTCCCTAAGCCTTAGTGTCAGAATAATCATTAATGTGAGTGAGTGGGATATAAGGTCATGGTGCCAGCGGCCTGATTTTCCAGTGGGGCAGCACTATAAATTTGACATCCGTGCACGCTGTCACAAGTAGGTACCAGGACTGATATGACCTTAGATGTTGCCAGGACGTAAAACTCCAACAACCAACTAACCTCACTGCTACAGTGACGTGGATCAGCGAACAATCATACAAACGAATGGGATTCGCTGATGAAATGACAATGTCATTTCTTGACGCTCGAGAGTCAATAATTTTATATAAGTGCATTATAGACAAATAGGGAAGTGGGACGTAGCTCAGGTGGTAGAGTGTCCACCGGTGTGGGTCATCCGATCGATCCCGCTCAGTGGACCCATTTGCAGTTTGGGCTATTTTCCGTTCCTACCAGTGGTCCACAACTGGTTCATCAAAGGCTGTGGTATGTGCTCTCTTGTCTGTAGGAAAGTGCATATAAAAGTCCCCTTGCTGCTTATCCGAAAGAGTAGCCTATTTGGCGGCAGCGGGTTTCCTCCAAAGAAATATGTCAGAATGACCATAGGTTTGATATCCAATAGCAGATGATACAAAATAAATGTGCTTTAGAGGCATCGTTAAATAAAGCAATCTCATTATTATTATAGACAAACATTCCGCTGCGTTAAAATTGAAGTACGGAAGCGGGCGGGAGAAGTCTGTGCCAATCAGGGTGAAGTTGAAACCCACTTTTCTATTATGTTGGTGGCCCAACATGTCCAATTACTATGTCGTGTATAATCGCTGCCTCCTTGCATATTTTGCGTCGTGGTTGGTTTGATTGTTCGAGTTTTACATGTCAGGGCGGTAGGAGTTTCAAACTAGAATTCTCCCGTAAGTTTTCAAAATGAAGCTTTAAATATATAAGTTCAGACTACCATCTATATTTTTCATTAAAGTTGCATAGTCCGATGTAAACATCAAATTTCCAAAACCAAAACAATTATCTAGATTTTGCTCCTACATATCTAACTTAGAATACTAATGCACTTATAGAACATTTGTCGCCTCATAGAATGGCAATTTAATAGAACCTGTTACAGCAGAATCCTATGGTGTTATAGTTGTTGGCATGCTTGCCACTGTTCCCAGTGGGGCAGCACTATAAAGTCGCCATGATTGTGCACTGTCACAAGTCCTGATATGACTTTAGATGCTGCCAGAATGTAAAACCCCAACAACCAACCAACTGTCTATGTGTTTCCCAGCGGCCAACGCTAGCTATCCACTCACTGAGCAAAAGTTTGTTTCATTTAATGACCCCTCTGGAGCACATTTATTTTTATAATCGGCTATTGGACGTCAAACATATGGTCATTCTGGCATATTTCTTTGGAGGAAACCCCCTGCCGCCACATAGGCTAGTCTTTCCGATCAGCAGCAAGAGGTCTTTTATATGCACTTTCCCACATACAGGACAGCACATACCACAGCATTTGATGAGCCAATTGTGGACCACTGGTTGGAACGGAACATAGCCCAAACTGCAAATTGGTCCACTGAGCAGGATCGATAGGATGACCCACACCTTCGCAGGTGGACACTCTACCGCCTGAGCTACGTCCCGCTCCTCCACTCACTCACTGAACGATGCTGATATTACGCAATGTCAGTACTAGCTTCAGGAAGAGGCAAGAGTTTGGTGTACAGAGTGAAAGGGGGTGAGGGGGGGAATCGAAAAAAACAGGGAAAAAAAGCAAAACAAAAGAATACAAGAAAAAAAAGAGAATGACCACGATTGAACACGCGATGCAAAATTGAGTCTAGAAGTAGCAGCCCCTCGTCGTGCCATCTCACGCACCAGTTTCCGGATGCCGCGCTGCGCGTGGATTGTCGCTGAGGGAAATCAGTTCTCATTAGGCGCCATCTGGCGGCAGAGCTTTTGTTTGTGTTTATGAGAACTCGGTGCCTTCAGTGGCTCGGCCATGAACGGAGCAGAGTGCGCCCCCCGTCCCTCTACCCCCCCCCTCCCACGAATGGGGCTGTCAGGCCGTACGGTGGGGGGGGGGGGGTGGAAGGGGGGCAAAGAGGATGCTGTGTAAGACTGTGCAACTTGCCACTCGGCACTCGCCATCCATACAGGTATAGAGTCTCAGTTGATGATGGATGTACATGTCAGGCTAAGCAGCAGTGATGTGGGAAAAGGCAGACACCACAGTGACCAATCCTCCTCATGGCCATTGGTCAATATTGTAGAAGCTCAGCAAGTGGAATCCATCCAATAAGCTGTAACTAGCCAGATCAGGTTTCAGGCCTAACTGACTTGGAGATGTTGACGCCTCAATGTCTGGGAGTAGAGTGCTGAGAGTGTTAGTTAGTTATTGGGGGGTTTGTGACCTAGCGGTCACTGGCTGCAGAACTGCAGCATTATTAAACAGCGCTGTTAAAATGGCCGGTTTTTGGTGGTTTGTTTTTTGGGGACTTTCCTTCTCACTTCGTCAAACTTAAGGGGTGTGGCAATACGTTCTTGGGGCCCACGGTCCTGTACCTCGACCGGAGAGCAAAGTGGGATCCGGTGTCGTTGCCGGCAGGGCCATGGGCGGCGCATTGGTCCTCCAGCCCCTCGTCGCAGGGCGGGTGGTCCAGAGCCAACAGGGCTCCTGGACCGGGGTGTGGTTGGTGGGTCTGGTTGCGTCCGCGGCCCTGGCACCCACTCCATCGGTGATCGAAGCGGGAACCGACATTGTGGGTGTGGGGTCGAGGCCATCACACCTGGTGTATCCAGGACCGCATGGGGCTCCCAGTGTAGGTGCAGTGTCCGGTGGGACCTCACGGGGCCTCCCGCTGGGACCTCATGGGGCTCCCTGACAGGGGGACATCACGGGGCTCCCTGACTAGGACCTCATGGGGCTCCCCGACTGGGACCTCATGGGACTCCCCGACTAGGACCTCACAGGGCTCCCTGGCTGGGGACCTCACAGGGCTCCCCAACTGGGACCTCACGGGCTCCCTGATGGTGGTTGCTAATCACCGCCGTTGTTGTCGGGTTCAGAGTTGTCAGCGATGGGTTCAGGGCGGCCGACGAATCTGCCGAGTGGCTCCCAAGAGGACTTGGAGAGCCTAGTGAGGTTAGCGAGCGCAGCTCGGTTGTCAGACAGGTTGTGTGGTGGGCCGAGGAAGTCTTGGATGGCGGTCCTGTCAAGGCCACACATGATGCCAGAATGTGGGCGACGTTGAAGATTTGGTCACCGCAGGGACATCGTTGCAATGCAGGGGTGTCAATGCAGCGCCTGTATCCAGTCCTGAAGCGCGTGACCGCCTCTTGCACAGATGCAGAGAGGTTCCTCGGGACTGGTAGGTGCTCCCTGATATTCTCGTGCCAGGCCCAACTGATGGAGTATGGGTTCCTGATGGTGGTGCGTTGGAGTGAGGCCTCCCACAAGGCTTTGGTGGCTCTAGCATGGGTGGCTTTGAGCTTGGACAGGGAGTGGCCTATGACGAGGTCGATCTTGCCGAGAGTGCTTGCTTTGGGGGTGGTTTGTACCCTTACGACGGTTACTGGTTGCAGAACTGCAACATTAATAGAGAGACTCTGATAAATCGGCCCAATCTTTGGTTGAAGACTTAACTTCAGTAGGGAGTGTTGTAGAAGCTGGGGACATCTTTACAACGTTGTAAAGGCGAAGCGTTGAGGCGGCCCCGAATCTCTTCGGTCCGGCGGTAGTTGAGTGGTAGTTGGCACTTGTATCCAGTCGACAGCAGCAAGGGTTTCGAGGAAGGATGGGTAAAGATGGGTGCAGCGGTGGTGCCAGCAACGAGAACAAAGCGAGAGAAAACGTAAAGGTACAGGGCCCCACCCAAGCAGACAACTGCCCTGGTCAGGGGGAGGAGTATGCCTGGGAGAAAAAAAAAGAAGGTAGAGTATAGGAAAGAGAAATGAGGAGAGTTGAGTCAAAGGGCCATGTCTATCTGCTCTTTGGCAACCAACTAGTGAGCCATAGATACAGACACAGTAAGAGTAGAAAGTGAAATGCCGGCGGGCTCCCCCTCCTGGAACTCTTTTCAGACATATCAAGGAGGAGCAAGGCCGGCGGAGAGGAGATAGAGAGAGGTGTGGACAGAGTGTGGTCCGGATAGCAAGTGTGGAGACCGAGAGTGTGTGACTACACTCCTTATATAGTTGCTGGGTAGGCCAGTCCTAATGAAGAGATGGGACGAGTAGGACAGTCCAAACATGTGCAGTAACCACTTATAAAAGGCAAACTACCTGTTAGGAAGCAGTCTCCATATATTCACTGCTATGTTACAATGTGCAGACCATACAAACTCGGGTTCCGTAAATGAATGTGATTCAGGTGGGGAACAAATGGCGGATTAATCTGAAACTTGAGTTAAAAAAAACAAAAAACAATATAACGACAGGAAGATCGTATTTAAAGTATTTCATGATTGCATAGTTTAGTTATATTTCCATTTCATTTATCTGGGTGGTCATATTTTTATATAAAAAAATGTGTGTATCTTTGGTCTAGTGGGACTTGTACTGGTAGCTACACGTAGCAGTACAGGCTGACACTACAGGTACCAGCACAAATGTGACGTCACTGCTCCTGACGCCCCCTGCCAAGATGTGAGGCTTTGGGCTCGGATAAGTTTTCACATGGCTCATGTTTTTTTAGGTACACCTTGGGGTGTTCTATTTGAAATTCTGAATACAAGGATGATTTGAATGGTCCAGACCGTGATAACTGATGACGGCCCAAGGGGTGGGCTTGTCGCTGTCGTCAAGGACTGACTTGCACAAATGAAGCCCATTGGAACTGGGAATTAATGTCGGTGTTACCCGACAGGTGGTGTATTTGTTGTGAGTGGAATTAAGTAAACTGTGTTACTCTACATGCAATGTGTTTTGTGCAGGTCGAAGTGAGTGGACTGTGTTACTCTACATGCGGTGTGTTTGGTGTGGGCGGGGTTGAGTGGACTCCATGACTCTACATGCAGTGTGTTTGATGTAGGCCGGGTTGAGTGGCCTGTGTTAGTCTACATGTGGTGTGTTTGGTGTCGGCAGGATTGAGTGGCCTGCATTATTCTACATGTGGTGTGTTTGGTGTGGGTGGGATTGACTGGACTGTGTTACTCTACATGTGGTGTGTTTGGTGTGACCGGGGTTGAGTGCCCTGTGTTATTCTATATGCGGTGTGTTTGGTATGGGCAGGATTGAGTGGCCTGCAATTACTCTACATGTGGTGTGTTTGGTGTGGGTGGGATTGAGTGGACTGTGTTACTCTACATGTGGTGTGTTTGGTATGAGCGGGGTTTAGTGGCCTGTCTTACTGTACATGTGGTGTGTTTGGTGTGGTCAGGATTGAGTGGCCTGCATTACTCTACATGCGGTGTGTTTGGTGTGGGTGGGATTGAGTTGACTGTGTTACTCTACATGTAGCGTGTTTGGTGTGGGCGGGATTGAGTGGCCTGCCATACTCTACATGTGGTGTGTTTGATGTAGGCAGGGTTGAGTGGCCTGTGTTACTCTACATGCTGTGTGTTTTGTGTGGGCGAGGTTGAGTGGCCTGCGTTGCTCTACATGCGGTGTGTTTAGTGTGGGTGGGGTTGAGTGGCCTGTGTTACTCTACATGCGGTGTGTTTGGCGTGGGCAGGGTTAAGTGGCCTGCGTTACTGTACGTGGTGTGTTTGGTGTGGGCGGGATTGAGTGGCCTACCATACTCTTCATGCGGTGTGTTTGTTTTGAGCGGGGTTGAGTGGCCTGTGTTATTCTACATGCAGTGTGTTTGGTGTGGGCGGGGTTGAGTGGCCTGTGTTACTCTACATGCAGTGTGTTTGGTGTGGGTGGGGTTGAGTGGCCTGCTATACTCTACATGCGATGTGTTTGGTGTCAGTGGGGTTGAGTGGCCTGTGTTACTCTACTTGTGGTGTGTTTGGTGTGGGCACGGTTGAGTGGCCTGTGTTACTCTACATGCAATGTGTTTGTTGTGGGCGGGATTGAGTGGACTGTGTTATGCTACATGCATTGTGTTTGGTGTGAGCGGGGTTGAGTGGCCTGTGTTACTCTACATGCAATGTGTTTGTTGTGGGTGGGATTGAGTGGACTGTGTTACTCTACATGCATTGTGTTTGGTGTGGGCGGGGTTGAGTGGCCTGTGTTACTCTACATGCAATGTGTTTGTTGTGGGCGGAATTGAGTGGACTGTGTTACTCTACATGCGGTGTGTTTGGTGTGAGTGGGGTTGAGTGGCCTGCATTACTCTGCATGTGGTGTTTTTGGCATGGGCGGGGTTGAGTGGCCTGCATTACTCTACATGCAGTGTGTTTGATCTAGGCAGGGTTGAGTGGCCTGCATTACTCTACATGTTGTGTGTTTGGTGTGAGTGGGATTGAGTGACTGTGTTACTCTACATGCGGTGTGTTTGGTGTGAGTGGGATTGAGTGAGTGTGTTACTCTACATGCGGTGTGTTTGGTGTGGGTGGGGTTGAATGGCCTGTGTTACTCTACATGCGGTGTGTTTGGTGTGGCGGAGGTTGAGTGGCCTGTGTTACTCTACATACGGTGTTTTTGGCGGGGGCGGGATTGGATCGAGTTGAGGGTTGGTGTGTTCACGTCCTCAGTGACGTTATGTACGAGTACAAAACAGACCTTCATGAATATTCAACGCCACACATCCACACGGGCGCCATCTGGTATCCAAACCCGCCAACTGCTGCACTTCAGGTGGCGCCTCCTCCGGGAAGGTTGGTTGGTTGTTGGAGTCTTACGTCCTGGCAACATCTAATGTCATATCAGGACGGGTACCGACTTGTGACAGTGCACACCATCAGTGCAAGTCATATCAAGACGGGTACTAACTTCTGACAGTGCACATCATCAGTACAAGTTGGTTGGTAGTTGGAGTTTTACGTCTGGCAACATCTAAGGTCACATCAGGACGGGTACCGACCTGTGACCAAAGAAAAAGAAGCTTGCTTTATTTAACCGCGCATCGACAGCAAATTGATTTTTGGACGTCAAATCTGACTTGTGACAGTGCACACTCAAATTGGAAATCAGGCTGCCGGCACCATGATCCGTTATCCTACTCAGTCACATTATCCTGACACTGAACTAACCAGTCCTTGCCTTATCCTATTAATGCCCAGGCCCAGGCTAGGAAGTGACAAGTGTCAATTTTCTAAGTCAACGGTTTCTTCTTTAAAATTATAAATAATTGTGTATGGATTGAACAAAGAGCACGATCCCGTTATCAAATACAGCATTTTAGGACAATGAATTCTGTACTTAATTGCCTAATGGCGAGGGCAAAGCTATTTGTAGATAAAGGATTCACCCGGTACTCACAGTACAAGGGTGAATACCAACCCTGTATAAAAACGGTCGAAAATTCGGGTTAATGAAATGAGAGCCTAATTTCACAATCTAAGAAGCAACATTTATTCTTTGTAGATGTCTTCATATTTACCCACTACCTTTGAGTTGGAAAATATAATAAAACATATACTTTAATACAATTTAAAAGTGAAATCGACGGCGTTCTCTGGCTGCCATCTTGTATTTTTGCATTCTCTCCCATTTCACCAAATCTGTGCCAATATATGTAGCCATTTGATCATGGAACCAGTTTCTACTTCATGTTCCATACTAAAGCTATTTTTGCCAGTATTTAGACTACTTTGTCGTTCACCTGTGTACTACAAGTACCGGGTGAATGTTTTATCTAGGCTATTTGGTGGTAGCTACCTGTCTGTTGGATGCAAGGTTGGAACTGGGCCTACTATGGAAGTGGCAGAACTAGCATCTGGAACTCGTCTAGTACACTTTTGTTCGCTTGTTTGGTTCTTTGTTGGGGTTTTATATCCTGGTAACATCTAAAGTCATATCAGGATTGATACCGAGTTGTGACAGTGTGGATTCATGGATTAGGATAGAGAAATATCAGGATAATGTGACCTAGTGGGAAATCGGGTCATGAGCCGTGTTCACACGGGCAAAATGTGAGGCGATTCAGGCAAATCGAATCAGGTGAGGCGAATTAGCGGCCCGTTCACACGGGCAGTACTGAGGCCGGAAATCGAATGCTGCGCATGAGCAAGTCCAGGCTAACCAGCGCCATTTTGGGTTCGACGATGCTGGCACCAGAGAGTGTGGGTTCGACCTAGATATGTAATTACTGAATCGTATTGGTTTGGAACGGTCAAAACTTCTGCTGGGCAGTGAAACCATACAAATAAATGATGAAAAAAATATCTGTGCTTAGATAGCGGTTTCATTAATTAAATTATATAATATGCGCTTTTGATCGACCGGAAAGTCAACAACCTGAGGTGTCGACTGCGCATGCGTGTGAGGTGCTTAATCCGCCTCAGAGCGTCCACACGGGCAAAATTATCCGCATCACAGGAATCGATTCACGTAGACTACCTCGCTTAGGTGGTTTACAGGATCCGCATCACGTGAGTCGAATCAGCCCTAATCCGCATCAGACGTGCGTTCACACGAGAAATGTGAGGCGAACTAGGCAAGTCGCTTTCTACGAATCGATTTACATTGCCCGTGTGAACACGGCTATGGTTTCGGCAGCCCGGGTACCGACTTGTGACAGTACACAGTCATGTGACTTTATTAAGTTTATATTGCTGTTCCTCTAGGAGACCAGGCTGCCAGTACCATGATCCGATGTCCAACTCAGTCACATTATCCTGATAATGAGCTAACCAGTGTTTGCTTGCCTTATTCTAGTAATGCCAAGACTGGGCTCTCGGTGGCCTAATCTGTAGAGCACGGGCTTCGCATGCGGAAGGTCAATGACTTATCAAATTGATACTTGTCGCTTCCTAGCCTGGTGCTCATCATTAATAGGATATGGCAAGGACTGGTTACCTCAGTGTCAGGATAATATGACTGAGTGGGATATTGGGTTTATATTGCCAGCGGCCTGATTTCCCAGTTGGGAAGCACTATGAAGTCACCATGAGTGTGCCCTATAAGAAGTCGATACCCATCCTGATATGACCTTAGATGTTGCCAGGACGTAAAGCTCCAATAACCAACCAACCAACCAACCAATCGGACAGTAAGCCTGTGCTCTACCAATTTCGCTACATACATCTGGTTTGTGCACCGAAGCAGAGTCGCCTGCTTGCGTGCAGCCTCTGTGCCCAGTGTACTCAGCACTAGTCTGACCAAGTATTGATTTCAGGGGAGGAAAATCGCCAGCTTGATTAATATTGTATGGCATAGTGATTGTTCAATCGCGCATGAATATATATCTGAGGCTATTCATTCGACTGATGAAACATTGGGGTGGTGTTGGTGAGATAACAGCCGGTAGAGCAGGGAAACGCGCTGGCAGCGATCAGTGCAGGGAGGGGAATGCTGTGGGCGTAATCGATTAATCGACTCTGGTCACCCGAGCCACTTTTTGGCGCATGCGCACATCCTGCAGACTCGGGTCGAATAATCGAATACGCTTCTCCACGCTCGGGTGACAAAAATGGTGGTCCTTTTATTTGTTTTTTTAATAGCCGATATAATTACAGCAAAATATGATTTAAATATTTGTATGATGGCATAGTTTAGTATTATTTCCATTCAATTAATCTATGTTATTACCAACAAAAAATATGTATGACTGGTACCGGTGACTTTTATCCTGCAAGATGGTACCAGCGCAAATGTGACGTCATCGCTCCTTGCAAACCCCAGCCAAGAGGTGGGTTACTGGGGTCGGGTTGTTTTGCACACGGCACGTGTATTTGTCGACTCCACTCGCAGTGTTCTATTTGAAATTCGGACGACTCGGGTGACCCGAGTCGCTCGGGTCGTGTTAATCGATTACGGCCAGTGTGTGTGTTCTTATAATAACAACGCATGCGCATCAGTAACATGCTTGCTACTAGAACCAGCCACAACGCGCAGGTGGTTCAGACTCACGCCCGCCGTGTCCTAAATCTAGTGCATTACTGGTTGGTTTTTGGAGTTTTACGTCCTTGCAAATTCTAAGGTTATATCAGGATGGGTACTGACTTGTGACAGTGCGTCATGGTGACTTTGTAGTGCTGCCCCACTGGGAAATCAGGCCACTGGCACCTTGATTCGGTATCCCACACAGTCACATTATCCGGATACTGTGCTAACCAGTCCTTGTCCTATCCTATTAATGCCAAGTGCCAGGCTAGGAAGTGACAAGTATCAATTGTATAAGTCAATGTTTTGACTCGGTTGGGATTTGAACTCCCAAGCTTCCGCACAGGAAGCCTGCAGTCTACCGATTCAGTCACTGCGTCCGGTTGGGTCCCAATTAGAAGGCTGCTGTAATGTACAACACGGCCACCTTCAGGTAGCCCCCCCCCCCCCCCCCCCTTGCGTGCGGAAGGTCAGAAGTTTGGTTCCCGGTCGAGTCAAACCAACAACTTATAAAATTGATACCTGTCGCTTCCTAGCCTGGTGCTCGGCATTGGTCGTAATGCGAGCATTGCGCTTGATGCGTGGAGAGGAAGAGACCCTCCCCCGGCCTCCCCGGTCGTCGCGCAGCATTCGCACCTCGCGCGACGTCCGCCTCTCAGCTTTCTCGCCCTCCCCGGCCCGCTGCTTTCGCACCTCACCTGTCACCGCCATCCTGCCCTCCCTTATAAGGCTGCCCGCCGGCCTCCCTCAGTCACTCGCCTTCCAGCCCTCCTCCGCGCTCTGCCTTTTCCTTTGGCTATCCACCACCGCTGCTCCACCTCGGACCACTGCATCTCCTCAGACCGCTCCAGCATGCCCGGACACGGAAAGGGCAAGGGCCGCAAGAGCTCCCGGACAACCCTCATGGCCACGCCGGGACCCTCCTCGGGCTCGCCGGGAGGCTTCTCACCCTCTACGGCCCAGGCGTCTCCCTCGGCGCCCTCGGGCCGCCCCTCGGGCAGCGAGACAGCCGCGATCCTCGAGGCCCTCCACCGCCTCACCACCCGCATGGACGCCCTCGAGTCAGGGGGCGCCCAAGCAGCACCGGAGTGCCCCCCGCCTGCGCCGAGGCGGCAGGCCGCCTACATCACGCCGGCCGCCCTAGCACCTCGGGCGCGCGCCGCGGCTGGGACCCGTCCCCCGCCGCCACCTCAAGCGACTCTGCCGGGGGCAGTACACCCCCAATACGAACCTACAGCCGCCTCACCGCTCCAAGCTGCGCCCGCTCCACCCCCCGCATACCTCCAGGAGGCGCTGGGTGAGCCCACGCCCGCCGCCCTCACCCAAGCCACCCCGGCAGCACCAGCCCCCCTAGGCGAGGATTGTCCCCGAGGCGCACACCTGCCCCGGGCCCAAGTCGACACCCGCATCGCCTACGACAGGCAGACTCACGGGGCCCCCTGCCCCGCCTGGAACCGCGAGCCCACCTCGTGCGATCGGGCCCCCGTCGGGGAGGCCCACGGCGAGGTGGGGAACAAACACCGGCACGTATGCGCCTACTGCGCCAACGTATGGCGCATACTCACGATGCACAGCGAGGCCCGGCTGCCCCCCCCCCCGGCCGGCCCGGGGGGCCCTCCCCGGCGCCTCACCCACACACTGCCGACGACCCGTGACCCCACCGACAACCCCCAGCGACCACCGACCGAAACACCGCCCAGACAGAGCCGGGGACCATCACCTCGCACCTCACGCCCCAGACACAGCCCAGCCTCACGAGGAACCCTCCCCAGACAGCGCAGCCGCCGACCATCACGACACCGCCTTCATCAACCCGCCCGACCCGACCCCGACCCCCACCCCGCCCAGCCCTGAGGACTTCGCTGCCCCCCTGCTCGACCCTCGCCGGACCTCCTCACCGCAGCCCCACAAGGAGCGGGCCTCCCCTTTTGGCCGCCCGCTCCCTGTCCACGTAGGCCCCGGACACACCATCACACCCAGACCTTCAACCTCCCCAGCCTCCGCCAAGAACCCCGCCCAAGCCTCGCCTGGGTTCCCTCCCACGCTACCCCGGCCCAGGCCCTGACCTCAGACGCAGCCTACGCCTCGGGCCCCCGCCTCGGGCGCGCCTCGAGCCCTCTCCTCCATTTTGGTGGAGGGCTCCTCGGCGCCCCCCCACCCTCACATGAACTCATATCACCACTCTGACTTTTTGATCCTTATGAGCCCCTCTTCTACATTTATTCATTGTTCTGTTGCTCCTCATGAGCCCTGCTTTGATTTGTACCTTGTACTGTTGCTCCTCATGAGCCTCCTCACTGTTGCCGTGTTACCCTCTGTTGCCAGAGGCGTCCCAATAAACGCCTCTTCTCTCCACCACCGCCTTGCCTTCTTCCTTTTCGCACATCAATAGGATATGGTAAGGACTGGTTAGCTCAGTGTCAGGATAAGGTAACTGAGTGGGATATCGGGTCATGGTGCTGGTGGCCTGGTCTCCCAGGGGGGGCAGCACTGTTAACTTAAAATGAGTGTGCACTGTCACAAGTCGGTACCCATCCTGATATGACCTTAGATGCTGCTGGGATGGAAACCTCCAACAACAAACCAACCATCAGGTAGCCGCCTCGGTTGAGGCGATCCTATTAATAACGCTGAGTGGTGGGCATAGCACCCCTACCCCCCCGCCCCCACCCAACCTTATCGGGCGCGGTGGCCGAATCGGTAGAGCGCGGTCTTCGTGTGTGGGAGATCGGGAGTTCTGTTCCTGGTGGAGTCAAACCAATGACTTATCAAATTGATACTTGTTGCCTCCTAGCTTGGCGCTCGGCATTAATAGGATAGGGCAAAGACTCGTTGGCTCAGTGTCAGGATAATGTGACTGAGTGGGATATTGGATCATGGTTCTGGCATGTAGTCATCTCCCAGTGGGGTAGCACTATAAAGACTTTAGATGCTGTCAGGACGTAAAACTCCAACAACCAACCAACCAACCAACTACCTTCCCATCCCGCGTCACCCCCGCCTGTACTCAACCCCCCCCCCCCCCCGACCACCCCCACCCTCACCCCCACCGAGGGAGAGGTAGACACCCGGTGTGCCGGTTTCACCCGTGCGCCAGTTTCAGCCGTGCTCATAGACTCAAACTCAAGGCATTGTCAATGGTCATGAGCAATCTTTCTACAGAAATACAGAAAAAGTGAAATATCTCTAAAACCACACCACCTATTAACAAATCGCTTGGTACACATATAGAAAACATCTTTACCAAAAGGATTATATTAAATTTATAAGGTTAGGGTTCTTCATTTCTATTAATTTTGAATAAAACTAATGTTTTGCACTGCGCGTACAGTCAAACTCGAGGCATTGTCAATGGTGGTGAGCAATCTTCATACAGAAAATCCAGGAAAAGTGAAATATCTCTAAAACCACACCACCTAGAAACAAATCGCTTGATACACATATAGAAAACATCTTTACCAAAAACATTATATTAAATTTATAAGGTTAGTGACTCACGACCATTGACAATGCCTTGATTTTGAGTCTATGAGCACAGCTGAAACTGACAGTGAGCTGAAACCGCCACACCGGTAAATAGGTGCAAAGCACACAACTATTAGCCCAGCATGTGATTTATTATTGAAGCAAAAGAGGGAGCCACTAGGAGTGTCATATTACATGTACCTTGTTGTTATATGTCATAGGATGACCTCGTTCAGTTAGTAATTCCTTCAGTAAATCTGGTATATATATTTGTGTAAAGCCAATTCCTGTTTTTAAGAAGCACAAGCATATTGGAAAATAATTATAGACATCAGATGAAATTATCAATTTAAGATTAGCTTAAGACTTTACTTGACTCTACTTGGTAGAGTATTTTATATAATGCCCGTTTGACCAAATGGACCCTACCAATTGCCTGTCAACATATATTTAATTCTTTTGGATTTAAATCTACCTGGCCCTTAAGATCTACTATTACATTTATTTATTTCATGACCTCCCTTACCCCACCCCTACTACACCTTGTTTCAACACCTATTACCTAACATTTTCCTTAAAATTGATGTAAATCCCGTCTGATGTAAGTCCCCACTGCAATCTCAGACTTCCGATCGATTCATTCGGCCACACAATACAAAAGACTTGTGATAGGATCCCATGATGGGTGGGTTTCTCGTATTTGGTATTGGTGAGTGGATCCACTGATTTGCATATTTACACTATATATCTGTGTATTGGAGATATGTTATATGTTTTTTTTATAAAGAAGAGAGAAAAACAAAGGAAGAAAGAAATGTTTAAAGACAATTCTAGAATCATGCCATACCATGTGATGCATATTCACTGAATGCATAATACTTTTATTGAACTGGAATTGTATGTGGTTACTATTATAACTAATAGTTCATTTATATTATGCTTCTATTATTGAACAGGATTTGGATGTGGTTATCATTGCAACTGATAGTTTCATTTATGTACTAACAAATTGTACTAAACAGCCAGAAGACCAGTGCTCTGGCACTGACAAAAGGCATTATTCACTGAATAAACTACATTTTAGTAAAAAAAAAAAAAGAAGAAAAAAAAAAAGAAGCAACAAACGCGAGAAATTGATGACCTGCTTGGTAGCAATGACTTACAAGGATAGGGCAAGGATTGGTTAGCTCAATGTCAGAATAATGTGACTGAGTGGGATATTGAGTCATGGTGCTCGTGTCCTGACTTCCCAGTGGGGCAGCACTCCAAAGTCGCTATGAATGTGCACTGTCAGAAGTCGGTACCCGTCTTGATATGACCTTTGATGTTGCTAGGACATAAAACTCCAAAAACCAATCAACCAGCCGAGACACCAAAGGGACATTTAACACAGAGGGTTACAGTACAGATAGATAGGAACTAGCAAACAAACAAGACAATAATAATACATGTGGTATGAGAATTATATAGATATTAATATTCGCATAAAGGTGTTTATATGTCACATATATGATAATGGGCTTGCACAGTCAGTTTAATAAGAGATAATGCCACAATCCACACACTGAAAGTTTGTTTTATTTTTAACGACGCCTCTAGAGCACATTGATTTTCATCATCGGCTATTGGACGTCAAACACATGGTCAGTCTGACATATTTGTTCACAGGAAACCCGCTGCCACCACATAGGCTACTCTTTCCAATAAGCAGCAAGGGGTCTTTTATATGCACTTTCCCACAGATAGGACAGCACATACCACATCCATTGATGAACCAGTTGTGGACCACTGGTTCCATACTCTGAAGCCCCATGTGTACAGCCTTGTCCTGTTGATCTATCTTGATACATTACATTCTCCTCGATGACTGTTTAATCATTGAGTAGGCTGCGTAGGCAAACACAGGTGGCACGAGTACATATTGTGTTCCGGGACCAGACTGCGCATTGCGAATGATAGGATTCACCGATGCGGTGTGTTCGTGAATGCTTCTCGATGTCAGTACGTCTACTCATAGCCGTAGCTAGGAATTTGTTGGTATCCCAGTGGGGCAGCACTATAAAGTCGCCATGAGTGCGCACTGTCACAAGTCCGTACCCGTCCTGATATGACCTGAAGGCTCAGTCATATACACGTTAATGGACGTAGTTGAACGTAGTGGAGGCTAACGTAGTTGAACGTGGTTGAACGTGGTTGAACGTGGTTGAACGTAGTTGAACGTAGTTGAACGTAGTTGAACGTAGTTGAACGTAGTTGAACGTAGTTGAACGTAGTTGAACGTAGTTGAACGTAGTTGAACGTAGTTGAACATAGTTGAACATAGTTGAACATAGTTGAACATAGTTGAACATAGTTGAACATAGTTGAACATAGTTGAACATAGTTGAACATAGTTGAACATAGTTGAACATAGTTGAACATAGTTGAACATAGTTGAAACATAGTTGAACATAGTTGAACATAGTTGAACATAGTTGAACATAGTTGAACATAGTTGAACATAGTTGAACATAGTTGAACATAGTTGAACATAGTTGAACATAGTTGAACATAGTTGAACATAGTTGAACATAGTTGAACATAGTTGAACATAGTTGAACATAGTTGAACATAGTTGAACATAGTTGAACATAGTTGAACATAGTTGAACATAGTTGAACATAGTTGAACATAGTTGAACATAGTTGAACATAGTTGAACATAGTTGAACATAGTTGAACATAGTTGAACATAGTTGAACATAGTTGAACATAGTTGAACATAGTTGAACATAGTTGAACATAGTTGAACATAGTTGAACATAGTTGAACATAGTTGAACATAGTTGAACATAGTTGAACATAGTTGAACATAGGTGAACATAGTTGAACATAGTTGAACATAGTTGAACATAGTTGAACATAGTTGAACATAGTTGAACATAGTTGAACATAGTTGAACATAGTTGAACATAGTTGAACATAGTTGAACATAGTTGAACATAGTTGAACATAGTTGAACGGACCAACATCCGTACTTCTCTTGTACGTTCCACTACGGTCAACGACATTCAACTACGTTCAACTATGTTAGCCTCCACTACATTCAACTATGTCCATTAACATGTATGTGACAGGGCCTTTAGATTTTGCTAGGAGGTAAAACCACAAAGAAATAAACAGGCATTTTTTATTTAATTTTGTTGTTGTAAATGATCATCTTAGCTTATTCAGCGAATAAAGGTATTTTTTCAGCGCCGAGGCACTGGTCTTTTGGCCATATCATGTTACATTCATTCATGTTTATAATAGAGTCCAAAATTAATGAGAGTTTGATACAAAGAAGAAAAAAAAGAATAGTGCTGTTACCCAATAGCATTGAGAGATAACAGGGTGTACATTTGATATATTCAGTGTCAAGGTTAGGGTAGATTTGTACGAAGATAATAATTTTGTTGGTGTCACAGATAAGTTCTTGGACCGGATGGTTGATTGGTTGATTGTTGGAGTTTTACATCCCGTCAACATGTCAGGTCATATCAGGACAGCTGCCGAATTGCGGTGCTGGCAGCCTGGGAGACCAGGCTGCCAGCACCATGACCTGATATCTCACTCAGTCACATTATCCTGAGCCAACCAGTCCTTGCCCTATCATAATAATGCCAAGTGCCTGGCTAGGAAGCAACAAGTGTCAATTTATAAGTCATTGGTTTGACTTTTGTTTTTAAATAACCAATATAACTACAGCAAGGATTTACAGTAGTTTATGATTGCATAGTTTAGTTATATGTCCATTTTAATCTGGATAGTCCATTACATAAACAATAAATATAGCTTTGCAGTACAGGCTTTCACTACATGCACCAGCACAAATGCTCCTGATACCCCCAGCCAAGGCCTGGGTCATTGAAGTCAGATCATTTTGCACACGGCCCGTGTAGTTTTAGGTTTAACTCGGGGTGTTCTATTTGAAATTCTGACTCTGACCACTCGGATGATCCGAATGGCCCGGACCGTCATAATCGAACACGGCCGTATAATGAAGACGGAGTGAGTGTGCAATACTGGTGTGGCGTTTTATCGGTGCAGTGGTAGATCGTGGGATTCGAGTCCCTGATCGAGTCAAACCAATAACTTAGAGATTTATACTTGTCTCTTCCTAGCCAGATGCTCAGCATTATTAGGATAGGGCAAGGACTGGTTGGATCATTGTCAGGATAATGTGAGAGTAGGATATAAGGGCATGGTGCTGGTGGCCTAGTCTCCCAATGGAGCAGCACAATAAAGTCGCCATGAGTGTTCTGCACTGTCACAAGTCGGTACCTGTCCTGATATGACCTTCGATGTTGCCAGGATGTAAAACTCCAACAACCAAATACAAAAATTGATACTTGTCGCTACTTAGCTGAGGACAAGGACTGGTTTGCTCAGCATCGGGATAATGTGACCTCGTGGGATACTGGGTCCAGTTGCCGGTGATCCCGTCATCCAGTCAAGAAACAGTATAAAGTCACCATGAGTGTGCACAGTCAAAAGTTGGGAGCTGTCCTGATATGACCTTAGATGTTGCCAGGATGTACAACTCAAACAAACAAACTTATCAAGCACTCAACTCAAACAATTGCAATGCGAATGTACGGGCCTACTAGCAAGGTGCCTTGACTAGACCTCACCATTATTCCATTTGTAGGCCTAATTGTAGCAATTGTCTCATTGGTGATGTAAATCCCTTTATAATTGTCACAACCTAGGCCGGCATTCGGCAATATTAGGGTAGAGCGAGGACTGGTTAGCACAGTTTCAGGATAATGTGACTGAG
Organism: Branchipolynoe longqiensis; assembly: GCA_030323885.1. NCBI lineage: Eukaryota > Metazoa > Annelida > Polychaeta > Phyllodocida > Polynoidae > Branchipolynoe > Branchipolynoe longqiensis. Next base: position 113,241,683 of record CM059188.1, read on the forward strand.
TGGGATATCGGGGCATAGTGCTTAGCGCCCTGTTCTCCCTATTAATATGGGGTCAATGGGACAAATAGAGCATTGAGATTACGGGGGCTCTTTATCACCTTTTGCATATCTGCTGAAAGCTTGAAGCGCTGTTGATTTGAACCTATTCACCACCAGCTGCTCCAGAGATGGTTTATATGCACTGTATAGGCCTATACCAGGTAGTCCAGTGAATCCTTCTCTCCCTAGCACCCCTCCTCCTCCACGCCTCCTCCACCACACCTCCTCCTCCACACCTCCTCCACACCTCCTCCACCACCACCACACCTCCACTATCACCCCGCCACCACCACGCCTCCTCCACAAGACCTCCTCCACCATTCCTCCACCACACCTCCTACTTCACACCTCCTCCACACCTCCTCCACCACCACACCTCCACTATCACCCCTCCACCTCCACGCCTCCACTATCACCCCTCCACCTCCACGCCTCCTCCACCATACCTCCTCCACCACCCCTCCTCCACCACCCCTCCTCCTTCACACCTCCTCCACACCTCCTCCACACCTCCTCCACACCTCCTCCACCACCACCACCACACCTGCACCACACCTCCACTATCACCCCTCCCCCAGCACGCATCCTTCACCACACCTCCTCAACCCCCACTCCTCCACCCCCCCTCCTCCTCCACACCGTCACCACCATTCCTCCTCCAACACACCTTCTTCACCACTCACCACCCCACCCACCCCTCCACACCACCACCACCACCCACCACCCACCACCCACCACCCACCACCCCTCCTCCAACACGATAGACTACATCACCATTCCAGCGGCGCGGTGCATTGTGGGATGCATGGAAGAAAAACAAACCCACGAGAAGCACATGGCACAGTCTAATACACTGGGTGCAGCTATGAAATGTCCTAGTTTCAGCTCATCTCAGCTCTTGTTTGAAACATATAATACCAAGTAAAAAAATAAAAATAAAAATAAAGATATTAATCTTTTATCCAGCACTGCATTTACACCAATCTAATCAGCACATCTTATACCATCTGCATTTGGATTGAGACACATCTGGGCACTCAGACTAGTGTTAGAGCCATAGCCATAGTCATAGTCAGTTTTACTCATTTTATTCATGTTTTTTCTTTATGTCCTATGGTTAATAACATTTTTTGGGCTAGGAAATGGGTAGGGTCAATCAGAGATTGGTTATATATTTCTTTGAAACAAGTTTTTGTTGACACATTTGACATTTTAATATTTAGAACAAGAATTACAGAAAACTTATGTCTTATCAACAATTGTGATGTAAACATCAGCCTGTAAGGTGACTGAAATTGTATGTTTCTTAGCTCAAAATGCTTAATTAAGGAGAGTTGTGTAAAACACATTCATTATATTATTATATTGCATCCATCCATCCATGTTTGTGCCAAATTGTTATATATTTTGATTAATTTTGAATATAATTCAAGTTTTACCCTACGCGTATCGGCAAACTCAATGGCCGTACACCTCTGCTTTGCTGCCAACGCCGTTTTCAGCGCATGCGCAGTCGGAACGGTGATCTAGTCTATTCCTTCACCAGCCCATATACGCCATACCGCCAATAAGTCCAAGCATCGAATACAACGAGCGATGAATGAGAAAATAACCGCCCTTGCTGTCCATTAATCTTGTATAAGCTCGCCGGAACCAGCGAGCGGTTCCATTTCCGGTGCAGTACTGAATGCCTGTTGTGCGCCGCTGGTACCTGACGATGACGCATACAGCATGTGTGTATGCCTGAGTGTGAGAGTGCGCGTGTGTCTATGTGCGAGTGCGCGTGGGTATGTATGTGTTAGTGGGCGTGTGCGTGTGTGTATGTATGTGTGAGTGTGCGTGTGTGCATGCGTGTGTGTATGTATGTGTGAGTGCATGAGTGTGAGTGAATGACGAGTGTGTGCGTGTGTATGTGTTAGAGGGTGTGTGTGTATGTATGTGTGAGTGTATGCACATGCGTGTGTCCGTGTGTGTGCGTGCGTGTCCGTGTGTGCATGCGTGTGAGTGTGGGTGTGTGTATGGCGAGTGTGTGCATGTGCGTGTGTATGCGTGTGTATGTGTATGTATGTGTGAGTGTGTGAGCGTGCATGTGTGTAGGTATGTGTGAGTGCGTGTGCGTGTGTGCATGCGTGTGAGTGAGTGTGTATGGCGAGTGTATGTGTAGGTGTGTGTGTGAGTCTGCATGTGTGTGCGTGGGTGTCTGTGTGAGTGTGTCTGTGTGTGTGTGTTTGCATGTGTGCATCTTTGTGTATGTGTGTGTGCACGTGTGTATGTATGTGTGTGCGTGGGTGTATTTGTAAGCGTTTGTGCCTGTGTATGTGTGTGTATGTGTGTGAGGGTATGTGTGTAGGTGTGTATAGGTGTATGTGCATGTGTTGTATGTGCATGTGTGAACGTGTGTGTGTATCTGTGTGTGTGCATGTGTATGTGTGCGCGTGTGTGTATATGTGTGCATGTGTGCAGGTGTGCATGTGTGCCTGTGTGTGTGCTTATTTGCTTACCGTTGACGACACTCTGCGCAAAGTGACTCTTTATGAGAAGTCTTGAAGTAGCACGTCCTGTCAACATCTAAGGTCATATCAGGATGGGTACCAACTTGTGAGAATGCACATTCATGGTGATGCTATAGTGCTGCCCCACTAGGAAATCAGGCCCCTGGCACCATGACCCGATATCCAGCCCACTCACATTATCCTGACACTGAACTAACCAGTCCTTGCCCTATCCTCGTAATGCTGAGTGCCTGGCTAGGAAGCGACAAGTATAAATTTTGTAAGTCATTGGTTTGACTCGACCGGGAACCAAACTCCCGACTATCCGCATGCGAGGCCTGCGCTCTACCTATTGTGACACCGCGTCCGGTGGGTGGGTTGGGCCACAATGGCACCCAGCCCGTACACTACACGGGTGGCGTGGGGCTAAGTTTTGTTTGTTTTAGCTTTTTAGTTTTTGCATCCTAGCAACATTTAAGGTAATATCAGGATGGGTATCGACTTGTGACAGTGTACACTCATGGTGACATTATAGTGCTGCCCGACTGTGAGACCAGGTCGCCAGCAGCATGACCTGATATCCCACTGAGTCACATTATCCTGACACTGAGCCAACCAGTGCTTGCCCTATCCTAATAACACCGAGCGCCTCAATTCAGTACACGCCCTGTGTTCTCAGAGGGCGTATTCGATTAATCAACTTGGGTCACCCGAGCCATTTCATGGCGCATGCGCACATCCTACAGACTCGGGCTGAATAAACGAATATGCTTCTCCATGCACGGGGTGGAAACAATGGTGGCTTAATCCAAAACTTGTTTTTTAATAACCGATGTAACTACAGCAAAATAGGATTTAAAATATTTTATGATTGCATAGTTAAGTTATATTTCCATTTCATTAATCTCGGTTATTAAAAAGATTAAAGCATTAAAACAACACATATGACTTGTACTGATAGCTGTTATCCTACAGGTACCAGCACAAATGTGACATCATCGCTCTTAGCGAACCCCATCCAAGACGTGGGTGACTGGGGTCGGGACTTTTTGCACACGGCACATGTATTTGTCGACTCAACTCGCGGTGTTCGATTTGAAATTCTAGCAACTCGGTTGACCCTAGTCGCCCAGGTCGTGTTAATCGAATACGGCCCAGGGGAACAGGTTGGGGCGGGGGGCGGGGGGCGGGGTCGGGGTCGGGGAGGCGGCGCGGGGGGGGGGAGCGGGGCGGGGTCGGATACAGCGGCTAGATTGCAGGTGCCGGCGATGACCGTGTCACCTGACTGCCTTTCCGGTGATGGAGGGCAGCAAGTGGCGGGTCTCGTGGCCTCTTGGTCTCCTGGCCTCTTGGTCTCCTGGCCTCTTGGTCTCCTGGCCTCTTGGTCTCCTGGCCTCTTGGCTTCTTGACCTCTTGGCCTCCTGGCCTCCTAGCTCCTTGGCCTCCCAAAGTCTTGGCCTCACGGCCTCCTGACCTTCTCCTGCCCCCTGGCCTCCTGACCTCCTGACCTCCTTGTAGAGACTAGATTGGCGATTGGGGATACTGGGGATATCACAGTGGGGCGAAGTGGGGCGGTAGTTACTTTTATGTAACGCATACACAACAATGGAGAAGTGTGTCGAAGATATGGTTACCTGCTTTTACCATCCTTCCATGAATATATGGGTATGCAGGTATTGCAATACCTCAGGGAGTTCGACGCCCCTGCCCTGCAGAGTTGTAAACCACTGCCTTGTGGTACAGGTTCTTGATAGAACCGAAGGCTAAGGAAGCAAACCCTGAACAGAAAACCATGTCACTGTGGCAGCATTAAGGGCGGTTGATGTATGAAACTCCCAACATCTCCCGACCAGCCACTGCAGGGACAAATAGTTTTGCGCCTGTCTGGACATGTTCTTGCCGGTGTGAGACCTCTATTTGCTCCCAGAGAGAGTGCCGCTGGTAACTTGCAAAAGCCAGCAGCACTTCAACACTTTTGCAGGCAGCTTTCATGAAATGTAAATGGAGAGCGGCAGTCAAGTAATGAAAGCAGTCTTTGTCGCATCGCGACCGACAGCGTGATGATGATGATGATGATGAATATTCAGTGTATCTTAAAGTTGCATAGTCCAATAGGTTTGAATTTCTAAATATATTAGATCGATCACTAGCATCTACTTTACATTACTTCAAAGTTACTTTTATTTTAAATGGAAAACTATTGAGATATTTTGAGTGCAAACATAGAAAATTAGTTTTGGCATGCATGCCAAAACTCTGACGCCATAGACTGTCTGCAGTAATTCTTAGAATGGACTCCATGAGCTCCAGGCCAGTAGGTCACGGTTCGTCTACCCAGCACCATTTTACACTGGAGTATCATACCTCTCCTTGGCCTCTCCTAATAATGCCAAGCGCCTGGCTAGGAGGGCGACAAATATCAATTTTGTAAGTCATTGGTTTGACTTGACCGGAAATTGAACTCCCGACCTTCCACACGTGAGGCCTGCGCTCTACCGATTAGCTCATCGAGCCCGGTGAACTACGTCGGCGGGATGGCCGAATGAGTTGAGCGTCCGTCTATCGTTTTGGTAGATCGTGGGATTCGAACCCGTGCATTGGAACCCTGGTCGAGTCAAACCAATGACTTAAAAATTGATACTTGTCGCTTCCTAGCATGGCGCTTGGCATTATTAGGATAGGGCAAGGACTGGTTGGCTCAGTGTCAGGATAACGTGACTGAGTGGGATATCAGGTCATTGTGCTGTTGGCCCGGTCTCCCAGTGGGGCAGCACTATGAAGTCACCATGAGTGTGCCATCTGTCACAAGTCGGTACCAGTCCTGATATTACCTTAGATGTTGCCAGGAATTAAAACAACAGCAAACAAACTATAATGTCGCCATGAGTGTGCGCTGTCACAAGTCGGTATCCTTTTTCTGATATGACCTTAGATGTTGCCAGGACGTGAAGCTCCAACTACCAACCAGACAACTGTTCCGCTTCACAGGGAGAACACTAACTAATCCGTTCTTAGTTTATTTCGAAGCTGCCTCTTCTTCATTAAATCTAATTTAGGCTTCTGGTCTTGTGGGGGCCAATGTGGGGTTGTTGAGGCTTTCTCAGCAAGGCAATTGGGTAATTGAATAATTGAGTAATTGAGTTATTGAAAGGACCCGGTAAAAAGTGGTACCATTGTCGGGCCATTACGAAAAGGTGATAGGGTTTTCTTATAGAGCATCTTTTAGCTCATTGGCCATTGATGATAGTGTAATGGCCCACGACCCTCCCACTCTCACCATGCCACACACACACGGAAGAACGCCAAGATCCAATATCAGTACGCTTCAACTTGGTTTATTGAACCAATCTGCTCTCCGCGGTGTCCACAGTCATCTGACCCGCCCCCTCACTCGCTAGGTTCCACATCGACTCTATAGGTGGGTGGGGGGTGAGCTAGCCACACGCAGTAGAGGGCAGCCCAGTCGGGGTCTGCCCGGTGGCTAGCCTGCCGCCACCTAGCACAGTTCAGTGTAACTGCGTAGGTGTGCGGTGTAGTCTCCGCCGCTACCGCGTGGTAGTAGGGCTCATGTACAGACTACTACAATAGAAACAAAACGATTATTAATCAAATATTACTACTTTTAGATAAAATCACGGTGAAGTCCCTGAGGAGGAATTATTGTAGTTCTTTCCAGTACCGGTTGGTTGGTTGTTGGGGTTTTACGTCCAAGCAATATCTAAGGTCATATCATGTTTTGTTTGTTGTTTCACGTCCTAGCAACATCTATGGTTATCTCGGGGCGGGTACTATCAGTCTGAATATTATAAGTCTGATAATAGTCAGTCATACTATATACTCAATCTAATTATTACTATTATTAAAGTTGCGTAGACTGATGGTTTGGGGTTTCTGTCATTCCTGCGATAAGTATATGGAATTGATTGTTACAATCTACCTTACTTTATACCCCTGTCACACTACGACGTAACGAGCGAACGTGAGCCTAACGTGGTCATTTTTTGTCATTACGTTGACATACATTGGGTTACGTTATGATGACAACAGAATGACGTTAGACTGACGTTGAGCTATGTCACATTACGTCGTGTTACGTCGAGTTACGTCGAGGTTTTGGACATGTTCAAAACTGTCGACGTACCTCGAACGTAAGGGTTTACGTTCGCCGTACGTTCTGTACACGTTCAGCGAACGTCAATGACGTTAAACGGATGTTAGTCAAACGCTGCTCACTACATTCAACTACATTCCACTATGTTTACCCACATTAAACCGAGTGGAAATGTCCACGCGGCGTAATGGGAACGTCAGGAGAACGTCAGGAGAATGTCAGGAGAACATCAGGAGAACATCAGGAGAACGTATGTTCAACGTACGTTCAATGTTTCGCCACCGTGTCATGACGTATGTAACGTCACGTAACGTTCTTCTGGTGATGGAATAACGTTCATAACGTTCCGTGAGCGTAATGACGTTGTCCCCTCTCGTTGAACCGACGTTACACTCTCGTCCACTAGGCTGCATCCACGTTCAACTTGTGCCCAAATTTGCATACTACGCCGAGAAGTTCAACGTTTTTCACGTTCTCCCTACGCTGACGTCATCATGTCGTAGTGTGACAGCCCTATTAGTTTGAAGTAACTTTGATTTGAAATGACTACTTTTAAGATATTTGAAGTGCAAACATTCTAAATTAATTTTGGCATGCACGCCAAACCTCTGACACCATAGGGTTATGCCGTAACCGATTCTATTAAATTGACTCAGTGTTCCCATCTATGTGGCCCCAAATGCTTAATATGTGTATCAGTATCAAAGTTAGATATATAAAATCAAATCTCGATAATTGTTTTGATTGTGAAATGGTGGTTCAGCATCGGACTATGCTGCTTTAATTTCGTAGGTTACCTTTAGAATATCACAGAGCGTGCACAATTTAATTCACAGTGAGTGTCCTGTAGATCTTGCACTTTAATAGTGCAGAAATAGCCATGTGGACAATGACCCAACGAGCACCATTCGCCATGAGTCCGCACTGCCACAGGTCGGTATCAGTCCTTATATAACCTTAGGTGTTACCAGGACATAAAACTCCAATAACCGACCAACCAACAAACCAACCATTGGCTTTTCATTTAAAAAAAGTTAGTTTTATTTAATGACGCCTCCAGAGCACATTGATTTTTATCATCGGCTATTGGACATCAAACATTTGGTCATTCTGACACATTTCCTTCGAGCGCCACATAGGCTACTCTTTTCGAAAAGCAGTAACGTGTCTTTTATATGCACTTTCCCACATACAGGACAGCAAATACAACAGCCTTTGATGAACCAGTTCAGGACCACTGGTTGGAACGGAAAATAGCCGCAACTGCAAATGTGTCCACTGAGCAGGATTGATAATTTGACCCACACCTCCACAGTTGGACACTCTACCGCCTGAGCTACGTCCCGCTCCCAGCCTGTCCATAGAGCTGCTCACTTCCTAAGTGCCCCATGCTTCAGACTAGTCACAGAGGCAGAGAGGGCTGGGTGTGTGCCGGAGCTAACATGATTTGCTCCTGTTGTGATGTGCAGTACAAGTGCAGGACGATGCCATTAGCAGATGAGTGTGGTCCTCTGGCCACCAGCGGTATATCTCCTGGTGACAACCTGTACCACGTGACACACCTTATGAAGGCACTGGACACTCATCGCGGACACACAGACGCCAGGGTATACCAATGCCTACCAGCACACACTAACCGACACCAGTATTAACTTACAGATTATCTTACATATCCTCTTCTGGCTGATCTAGGTCCTATTGGGTCGCTAATTCCAGCTCGTTATGGTAAAATAAACAATCTATTCTATCTTCTTTGCACATGTATGGAGGTAGACGGAGCATTAACATCATATAATTGTCGGTGTCCTCTCCAATGTCTTTCCAGCATTCTCTCAAATGCTTTGTCCGTCGGTGCTTTAACTACTTGGTCTGGAAAACTGTTCCATGGGTCTGTCGCTCGAAAGAAAAACACCATCACACACCAACACAGACCTGGATACACCAACACGCCATGATGCAACAACACCCACCCCCACACACACACCAATAAACACCAACACACAACAACAAACACCAACACACACCAACACACACCAACACACACCAACACACACCAACACACACCAACACACACCACCACACACATGCACACCAACACACACCAACACACAGCATCACACACCACCACAACCCACCACACACCACCACACACCACCACACACCATCACACACCACCAGACACCAGCACACACCAGCACATACCAGCACACACCAGCACATACCAGCACACACCATCACACACCAGCACACTCCAACACACACCTGGATAGACCAACACACCATCATGCAACAACACACACCCACACACACCAACACACAACAACAAGCACCAACACACACCAACACACGCCAACACACACCAACACACCAGGACACACCAACACACCATCATGCAACAACACACACCAACACACACCAGCACACACCAACAAACACACACCAACACACCAACACACAGCACCACACACACACCAATACACACCACCTCACACAACCACAACCGACCACACACCACCACAAACCACCACACACCACCATACACCACCACACACCATACACCACCACACACCACCACACACCGCCACACACCACCACACACCACCACGCACCAACACGCACCAACACGCACCAACACGCACTAACACGCACCAACACGTACCAACACACACCAACACACACCAACACTCACCACCACCACCACACATCACCACACACCACCACACACCACCACACACAACCACACACACCCACCCATCAACACACACCAACACCCACCAACACACACCAAGACGCACCAACACGTACCAACAAACACCAGCACCCACCAACACACACCACCACACCCCACTCCATACCAACACCCACCAACAAACACCGCTTGCAGTCTGGTTGTGCAGTACCTGAAGCATGTGGCTCCGCTAGGGGGCGCCATTACCAGCTTCCCAGCTTCCCCTGGGATCTCATCAAGAGTGTATACTACTACATGGAACACAACATCCACGCCTGTATGTGCGTCAATGTGTCAGGGTGTGTGTGTGTGCGGGGGGGGGGGGGGAGGTGAGGGGTGACAACCAGACATGAACATGCCCGTTTCTGCCATCATGCTATATTAGACTGGAGTAGCACGCCGAGTCCAAATGAAAGTGACGCCCTTCATACGGATGGGTGCTTTGTTGTTGTTTTATGTCCTACTAACGTCCAAGGTCATATCAGGACTGGGCATCGACATGTGACCTCGTGGTGACTTTATATATAGTGCTGTCCCCCTGGGAAATCAGGCTGCCGGAACAATGACCCGATATCCCACTGAGTCTCATTATCCTGACACTGAGCTAACCAGTCCTTGCCCTATGCTATTAATTCCGAGCACCAGGCTGGGAAGCAACAAGTATCAATTGTATAAGTCATGGGTATTGACTTATGACAGTGTGCACCTCATAGTGACTTTATAGTGCTGTCCTACTGGGAAACCAGTTCACCAGCATAATGACTCGATATCCCACAGAATCACACTGCGGTACCAAGTCCTTGTCCTATCCTAGTAATGCCGAGTGTCAGGCTAGGTTCGGGAAGTATCAGTTTTATAAGTCATCGATTTGACTCGGCTGGGCCCCCAATAGCGGATCTGTACTTTTTGTCGTTGGGGGGGGGGGGGGGGCGGGGGGGGGGGTCGTTAAACAAATACTTGACTCGGCTGGGATTCGAACTCCCCGACCTTCCGCACGGGAAGCCTGTGCTCTACCGATTCGGCCAGCGCGTCCGGTGGAATGAGGACAGAGTGCAGCCACAAACACTGTGCCACCAATACCGGCCACTCAGGGCTGCCATTACGCGACCCGACCGTGTCACACAGCCAGCACTAATCCGTATTATTTGACATGCAATAAATATACGCGGTGTGTGTGTGTGTTGGGGGGAGGGGTGGGGGGAGATTGTGGTGACGCATCGATATTAATGACAGGCACTGTTTTCAGCCACCGTCTCTAGCTGACCACCACACCAACACATTGCCACACCGTCACACCACCACATAATCACACCATCACACCACCACATAATCACACCACCACACCACCACATAATCACAACACTGCACCAACACATAATCACACCACTGCACCACCACATAATCACACCACCACAGCACCACATAATCACACCACTGTACCACAAGATAATCACCCCACCACCCCACCACATAATCAAACCACTGCACCACCACATAATCACACCACCACACCACCACATAATCACACCACTACACCACCACATAATCACAACACTGCACCAACACATAATCACCCCACTGTACCACCACATAATCACACCACCACATAATCACACCACCACACCACCACATAATCACACCACCACACCACCACATAATCACAACACTGCACCAACACATAATCACCCCACTGTACCACCACGTAATCACACCACCACATAATCACACCACTGCACCACCACATAATCACACCACCACACCACCACATAATCACAACACTGCACTAACACATAATCACCCCACTGTACCACCACATACTCACACCACCACATAATCACACCACTGCACCACCACATAATCACACCACCACAGCACCACATAATCACACCACTGCACCACCACATCATCACCCCACCACCCCACCACATAATCAAACCACTGCACCACCACATAATCACACCACCACGCCACTACATAATCACACCATTGCACCACCACATAATCAGACCACCGCACCACCACAAAATCACACCACCACACCAAGACATTGCCACACGGTTCCACCACCATATAATCACACCACCACACCAATACATAATCACACCACCACACCACTACCACATAATCACCCCACTGCACCACCACACCACCATCACACCCCACCACCACACCACACCACCACACCACGTCGCCATCACACCACCACATCACCGTACCATCACCACCATCACCACCATCACCACCAGCCCATGACTGTGCTTGCTAACCAGCCCAGTGCCCGCATTATGAATTACGGCCATGTTTTTGTGACCTTTTTATTATGGATTTAAGTGCACAATCCATAGATTGTAAATATATGTTTATTAGCGTCAATCAGGGTAGTGATAGGTGCAAACATAGGGGCGTGTTATTGGGATGTCTCTGCACAGCTATGTCTGTGTGGTTCTGTGGTGTGAGGTGTGTCTAGCTGGTTGTATGACTGTGTTGTTGTGCTTTTGTGTCTGTGTGGTTGTGTGACTGTGGTGGTCTGATGGTGGTGGTTGTGTGATGGTGGTGGGTGATGGCATGGTGGGGGTGGGTGCTTGTGGCTCTATGTTTGGATAGTTATGTGGTTATGTGGTTGTGTATGTGTTTCTATGTGGTTGTGTGGTTGTGTGATCGTGGCGCTGTGATGGTGTGGTGTGGGTGGGTGATTGTGGCTCTATGGTTAGGTGGTTGTGTGGCTGTGTGGTTGTGTGCATGGGTAGGTGTGGTTGTGTGATGGTGTTGTTGCGTCAGGATGTACTTCCCTGATGGTGTGGTATGGATGTGTGGTTGTGGTTGTATGGTTGGGTAGATGTTTGGTTTTGTGATGATGTGGTTGCGTGAGGGTGTGCTTGCCTGATAATGTGGTGTGGATGTGTGATTGTGGGTGTATGGTTGGGTAGCTGTGTGGTTTTGTGATGATGTGGTTGCGTGAGGCTGTAGTTCCCTGATGGTGTGGTGTGGATGTGTGATTGTGGGTGTATGGTTGGGTAGCTGTGTGGTTGTGTGAGGGTGTGGTTGCCTGACAGAGGAACTCTTTGATGGTGTGGTGTGGATGTGTGATTGTGGGTGTATGGTTGGGTAGATGTGTGGTTGTGTGATGGTGTGGTTGCCTGAGGGTGTGTTTGCCTGATAGTGTGGTGTGGATGTGTGATTGTGGGTGTATGTTTGGGTAGCTGTGTGGTTGTGTGAGGGTGTGGTTGCCTGAGGCTGTAGCTCTTTGATGGTGTGGTGTGGATGTGTGGTTGTGGGTGTATGGTTGGGTAGCTGTGTGGTTGTTTGATGGTGTGGTTGTGTGAGGGTGTGGTTGGCTGATGGTGTGGTGTGGATTTGTGATTGTGGGTGTATGGTTGGGTAGCTGTGTGGTTGTGTGATGGTGTGGTGTGGATTTGTGATTGTGGGTGTATGGTTGGGTAGCTGTGTGGTTGTGTGATGGTGTGGTTGCGTGAGGCTGTACTTCCCTGATGGTGTGGTGTGGATGTGTGGTTGTGGGTGTACGGATGGGTAGCTGTGTGGTTGTGTGAGGGTCTGGTTGTCTGATGGTGTGGTGTGGATGTGTGGTTGTGGGTGTACGGATGGGTACCTGTGTAGTTGTGGATGATGATGTTGCATCAGGCTTCAGTTCCTTGATGGTATGGTGTGGTTGTGTAGTTGTGGGTGTATGGTTGCGTAGCTGTGTGGTTGTGTGATGGTGTGGTTGCGTGAGGGTGTGGTTGTCTGATGGTGTGGTGTGGATGTGTGGTTGTGGGTGTACGGATGGGTAGCTGTGTTGTTGCGTGAGGGTCTGGTTGTCTGATGGTGTGGTGTGGATGTGTGGTTGTGGGTGTACGGATGGGTAGCTGTGTTGGTGCATGAGGGTCTGGTTGTCTGATGGTGTGGTGTGGATGTGTGGTTGTGGGTGTACGGTTGGGTGGCTGTGTAGTTGTGTGATGATGTTGTTGTGTCAGGCTGCAGTTCCCTGATGGTGTGGTGTGAATGTGTGGTTGTGGGTGTACGGATGGGTAGCTGTGTGGTTGTGTGAGGGTCTGGTTGTCTAATGGTGTGGTGTGGATGTGTGATTGTGAGTGTACGGTTGGGTAGCTGTGTAGTTGTGTGATGATGTTGTTGTCTCAGGCTGCAGTTCCCTGATTGTGTGGTGTGGTTGTGTGAGGGTCTGATTGTCTGATGGTGTGGTGTGGATGTGTGATTGTGGGTGTACGGATGGGTAGCTGTGTAGTTGTGGATGATGATGTTGCATCAGGCTGCAGTTCCCTGATGGTATGGTGTGGTTGTGTGGTTGTGGGTGTATGGTTGTGTAGCTGTGTGGTTGTGGGACACTATTAGAGGGCAGGTACTGAATGACGTGTGCTACAAATAACGGTAACCATTACTCCCCGGTGTTGCAAATCGTTATGAAGCATACTTCTTCTGATTCTTCTCTTTTTAGTTTTTCTTATAACTGGACCATGAACATGAATATCCCCTTACTAGTTCGAGTGGTTTGAGTTATTATGCGTATATATATCCTCAGAGCATAGCATTGTAGACCGGGCGCGGTGACCGGATCGGTTGAGCGCGGGCCTCGCATGCAGGAGATTGGGAGTTCGGTTCCTGGTTGAGTCAAACCAATGACTTATAAAATTGATACTTGTCGCTTTCTAGCCAGGCACTCAGCATTAATAGGATAGGGCAAGGACTGGTTAGCTCAGTGTCAGGATAATGTGACTGTAATATTGAGTCATGGTGTCGGTTGCCTGATTTCCCAGTGGGGCAGCACTATAAAGTTGCCATGAGCGTGCACTGTCACAAGTCAGTACCTGTCATGATATGACCGTAGATACTGCCAGGATGTAAAACTCTAACAACCACCCAAACCAACATTTATAATCTTTTTATAACGGGAACGTGAACATGAATATCCCCTTAGTTCGATGCCTCGGGCGGGCATAGTTTGACTTTACTTTGTTCACGATTTGAGTATATACAAATACCCTATAATACTAAGACGGCTCACTCAGCCTGTATTGTGTAATCAAAATGATCAAACCCACCACTTGGTGCGCTGGCTGTTCTCTTGGTTAAACAGTTGCTATATTATATGTATAAATGTATATATGAATGTGAAAGATGTGTGATGATGTCGATGATATTGATGATGCTGATGATGATGTATATTTGTTCATAGCAATTTCATATTGCTGTGTGTTCATACTTACCTATCTCATGTATAATATAATTGTATGTGTTTACATGTGAAACCCCAACCAACAGCCGGCTGATCAAACCCACCACAAGGTGGCACTGCAAAATTTACATTACCATGGGAGAGATAGGGAGTGAGCCGTCTTAGTATTATAGGGTCTTTGTTATATATATTCTCACAGCAAAGGACTGGTTATATCCAGAAAACATATATTTAAAAAAAAAAGTGGAAATCTATTCGGAAATGTCGGTGTATCGGTGAATGTGTAGCAGTTGCTGTGAATTTCCTACCGGATATGCTTTACAATAATATAAGTAATATATTGTTATGTTTAACTGGGGAAAGCGCCTGATGAGTATTATAGTTCTGTGTTCTCCTTTTTTATGTGAAACATCACCTACCCCACATTATCCAGTATAACCCCGTTAAACCAAACTTTAAGGGACCCTAGAAATTTGTTTGGATTAACCGATCATTGGTTTAACCGAGCTTTGGCTTCGACTTTGACTTGGCTTTGGCAAAAACGCGGGTGCATTATGAATGTAATATACAATGTATGTGGACACTTTGATTAATATTTGTTATGTATATAAAGTATAACCCCATTAAACCAAGCTCGGTTAAACCAAACGATCGGTGAATCCAAACTTTTTTCGTCAGCCCGGCAAAATACTATCATTTATCATATAAAAAAATCTCAGACGACCTTATAACCATATGAAAGTTTTGTTTAACTGTTCCAAAAGGTGCCTGGGGCCCGACAATTTTGTTTGAATTAACCGATAATTCGGATTAACCTTCCCTCGGCCGGCCGAACCATCCGGCTCGCTTCCCGCCAGGTGGCGGGAGCTCCTCCCTAAGACGTCGTGCTCTCTCGACGGTTTATCTAAAAGTGACGAAAGCTCTACCGAGGCGACATCTAGTAGTGGCTGGCCCTCGTGGCCAATTACCACAATAATAAACCTGAGGGTGTAAGCTCTCCTTCTGTGCACTTTCTACTCTACCTTTCTCCTTGCCTGTAGTGATTTCATATTTAGCCTACCTACACAACCACAGCTGCCAGCCGTCGACTTTACACTTAGATGTTGCCAGGACGTAACACGCCAACAACCATCCCAAATACTGCGCATACTTTAATGGTATACTAAGATTAGCCGATGTTATTCGATATGACAGGTTCATAGTTACACTGCTCCAAAGTGATTATCGTTTTGTTTTGTTGTTTTTTACGTCCTAGCAACATCTAAGGTCATATCAGGACGGGTACCGACTTGTGACAGTGCGCACTCATGGCGACTTTATAATGCTGTCCCACTGGGAAACCAGGCCGCCGGCACCATGACCTGGTATCCCACTCAGTCACATTATCCTGACACTGAGCACACCAGTCCTTGCCCTATCCTAATAATGCCGAGCGCCTGGCTAGGAAGCGGCAAGTATCAATTTTAAAGTCATTGGTTTGACTCGACTGGGATTCGAACCCACGACCCCACGATCTACCAGCACGGGAGACGGACGCTCTAACTCATTCGGCCATCCCGTCTGGTCCAAAGTGATTATCAGTAAAGGGCCTGCAGCACTTGCCTGATACACTCGAACGGCATGAGGACTTTATCTAAGAGCCTACCAGCACTCTGCCGGATAACACTATCTAGACCACCGACAACCCTGAGTAGAATGAAATAGTTCTTTATCAGCGAACACCTTGACGATTTGAAGGGTGGGGTCTGGCATATGGCACACTCAGCCAATGGCTGCGCAGTTATTCTAGTCACGTGATCACATCTCGCTCTCAGAATAATAGGTGAATTATGTTTAGTGTTAAAATCGGATTTTATTTAATAAATATTTCAACATATAATTTCAGCTGGGTTAAGAATATATGTATATATGTGATGTATAACGTATTATGCGAGTATAAATATTACTTATTATTATTATTGCTATCCACGGTAAGATGCAACATTGTACTGGTGGCGCCATCTCGCCCGCCTCACCTCCCCCTGATGTTGACCACTGTCAGTCGTTGACATGATATACCGGACGCCGTGGCCGAGTCGGTAGAGCGCAGGCCTCCTGTGCGGAAGGTCGGGGCTTCAATTCCTGGTGGAGTCAAACCAATGACTTACAAAAATGTATACTTGTTGTGTCCAGCCAGCCACTTGGAATTATTAGGATATGGCAAGGACTGGTTGGTTCGGTTTTAGGATAATGTGGTTGAGTTGGATGTCAGGTCATGGTGTTGGCAGCTTAGTCTCCATTGGGACAGCACTATAAAGTCACCATGAGTACACTGTAGCAAGTCTGTACCTGTCCTGATCCATGTTCATATTAAGGTTTGCATGTTGTAGATATCTCCGAGTTGAAAAAAAGGTATTTCTCCTTTTGATTTTGATCTTATACTAATTGAGCAATACATTAAAATCACTCCTGTAAGATGGAAATCAAACACATATATCCAGAAAATCATTTTAGCATACACAACAAATTCAAACAAGATTTTATTGATGACATTTAAGCAAACAAGATTATATCTTACAAGGAAAAAGTTGACAGAAAAGTTTGGTTAAATGCATGGTGTCAATGTTAACATTTTCACATTTTCACTTTAGCACAAAATAATACAAACATACTTTCAAAGTATTTTGTGGGATAGATTAAAGTTGC
The DNA here is from genome assembly GCA_030323885.1 of Branchipolynoe longqiensis. NCBI lineage: Eukaryota > Metazoa > Annelida > Polychaeta > Phyllodocida > Polynoidae > Branchipolynoe > Branchipolynoe longqiensis. The sequence continues at coordinate 113,258,926 of CM059188.1, forward strand.
CTAGTCCGATAGTTTTGAGTTTCTGTCATTTTCTGAGATAAATATGTTAGGTTGGTCATTATAATCTACCTTACTTTAGTTTGAAGTAACTTTTACTTTAAATGGTTAACTTTTGAGATATTTGAGGTGCAAACGTGCAAAATTAATTTGGGCAAGCTTGCCAAAACTCTAACACCATAGGCTTCTGCAGTAACAGGTTCTATTAACTTGACTCAGTATTCCCTTCTATGTGGCGACAAATGTTTAAGAAGTGCAGCAGTATCTAAGTTAGATATGTAGAATCAAATCTAGAGAATTGTTTTGGTTTTGAAAATTTGATGTTTTCATCGGACTATGCAGCTTTAAATACATGTAACCATTGGTAACATACTTAACCCATAGAGGCAAGACCATTATGAAGTGCTACTATAAAGAAAATATTAATTATCCCCATTGTAACATGGAAGCCAAATCTGTGGTAGTCAGTTTCAGAGAACCACCCATATAGTAAATACAACTCCTGATATGACCTTAGATATTGCCAGGACATGAAACAACCAACCAACCACTACCAGTCTATAAAGTGAGCTGCTAAGTTGATCCTAGTAAAGGCCCGGTCACATATACGTTAGTGGACATAGTTGAACGTAGTGGAGGCTAACATAGTTGAACGTACTTGAACGTAGTTGAACGTAGTTGAACTTACCCACATCCATACTTCTCCATGATGCTAACTTGGTAATAACGTGGGTAGGTCGTGAGTTCCAATTTAACCTTTGAACATGTTCAAAAGAGGGCTACTTTAGAGGCTAAGGTACTGTGGCAAAGTCTTGGTACTCTTAATGTACTCTAGCATACTCTAGTGTACTCTAGCATACTCTAGAATACTCTCGAATACTCTAGCATACTTGGACATAATTGAACGTAGTTGACTGTAGTGGAGGCTAACGTACATTGAACATAGTTGGACGTAGTTGGACGTAGTTGAACATAGTTGAACGTAGTTGAACGTAGTTGAACGTAGTTGAACATAGTTGAACGTAGTTGAACGTAGTTGAACGTAGTTGAACGTAGTTGAACGTAGTTGAACGTAGTTGAACGTAGTTGAACGTAGTTGAACGTAGTTGAACATAGTTGAACATAGTTGAACATAGTTGAACATAGTTGAACATAGTTGAACGTAGTTGAACGTAGTTGAACGTAGTTGAACGTAGTTGAACGTAGTTGAACGTAGTGAACGTAGTTGAACGTAGTTGAACGTAGTTGAACGTAGTTGAACGTAGTTGAACGTAGTTGAACGTAGTTGAACGTAGTTGAACGTAGTTGAACGTAGTTGAACGTAGTTGAACGTAGTTGAACGTAGTTGAACGTAGTTGAACGTAGTTGAACGTAGTTGAACGTAGTTGAACGTAGTTGAACGTAGTTGAACGTAGTTGAACGTAGTTGAACGTAGTTGAACGTAGTTGAACGTAGTTGAACGTAGTTGAAAGTACTGACATCCGTACAATAACCTATTTATCCGTACCAAAACCTGCCATACCATAGCGTTTTTCACCGTAGTTTAACATACTTACACCACGTTTGACCCACGTTAATCTATCCTACGTTCATCTACGTTCAACTACGTTCAACTACGTTCACTAACGTGTATGTAACCAGGGCTTAAGAGTCTCGTAGAAAGTGACATGTTGTGGCAATTCTTGCATGAAGATTACCCGTCCTGGCAATATAAAAAAAGGCCCCATAGTTGTTATTCTGCTAGTGGGTGTAATAGGGGCAGCCTGGTAATGGCTGCCAGAGAATGAGAACATTACCAAGAAGCGGGAGGGGGAAATATGTGTCCTCAGAATCTAATCTTCCGTGAGCTTCTAAAGTCGCTTTCAATTAGGGAGATGTAAGTTCGCGTGATGCTTTTTTACTTCCCCCCCCCCCCAATAGTCGAAGTCTACTTTTGTGCTGGGGGGTCGTTAAACAAACAAACAAACAAACAAACACAAAAAGGAGGATTTTTACACATCCTTATTTCCCATATATATATGGTATAGAAAAATAGTTGCACAAATTAAATATATATATATATATTTATAGTATATATATATATATAAAATATATATATATATATTGAGTCAGGCTCACGAAAATAGGCCAATTGGGGAAAGTTGTCGGCGTCGCATTGGATGTCGGCGTCAAACAGCATAATTATAGTTTAGCATTGACAGAGGTGTTGGATAGTCCTTAAAGTTATCCTGAATGTAAAGGTAGAGAAAATACAATAACCTTATTTGTTTCTAGGATAATTTAATATGAAACAAAGAAATGCACTACACTTTAAGAATTGCGACACAGACATCTGTTAAAGTTGTCGGCATCCAGCATTGGATGTCAGCGTCGAATGGCATAATGATAGTTTAGCATTGACAGAGGTGTTGGATAGTCCTTAAATTTATCCTGAATGTAAAGGTAAAGAAAATACAACAACCTTATTTCTTTCTAGGATAATTTAATATGAAACAAAGAAATGCACTACACTTTAAGAATTGCGATGCCGATATCTTAAATTGACCACCAATTGGCCCATTTTCGTGAGGCCGACTCATGATATATATGTATTTTTTGCAACTATTTTTCTATGTCAATGATGATTCACACTAAATGCTGATTTTCAGACTTCCCACATATTTGCGTTTGTGCTTTAGGATATTTGGACGGTGGCCGAATCGGTAGAGCGCGAGCCTCCTGTGTGGGAGATCGGGAGTTCGGTTCCCAGTCGAGTCAAACTGATGACTTATAAAAATTGATATTTGTCACTTCCTAGCCTGGTGCTTGGCATTAATAGGATAGGGCAAGGACTCAGTGTCAGGATAATGTGACTGAGTGGGATATTGGGTCATGGTGCTGGCAGCCTGATTTCCCAGTGGGGCAGCACTGTAAAGTTGCTATGAATGCACACTGTCACAAGTCGGGACCCGTCCTGATATGTCCTTAGATGTGTCCAGGATATAAAACTCCACCGTTTGGTGGGTTCCATTGGTGACTGCTGCATCTGGACTTGCCTTAGGATGTTGTGTAGGCCTTCTCGTGGGTACAGGGCATTGCACACATACTATAAATATTCACCGATGTCAAGCACCCTCACCCACTGCATCTATACTTGCCCCATGGTATGGTGTAATTTCTTATTGTGGGTACACAACATTGTACACATAATAATCACCAATGTCAAACATCCTGACTGTATTTACCCATGTACCGCTATAGTATAATGTACATTTCTTTCTCTTTTTTTCCCCGCAGGTAAGTACTGCGCTCTGTTTCTACGCTGCTTCGGCTGGTAAGTTGTTACAGCATGCTGCCCAGCACCAGAGCCGTCATGTAATATTGGCTCTGGGTAATTGCTTGTAAACGAGCCGGCTCTGCGCTATGTGGTCACGAACACAACCTCTAATGAAGCTGGTAGGGGGGGGGTGTATCGAATAGAACCAGGCACCTTATGCTTGGCTTTAACCGGCTTGACATCCCGATGAAAGCGTCAGCTGACAACAGTCTGTTTCGCCCATGCCATCACCTCTGCGAATTTGGATTTCCACCGCTGTGTATAATTTACAGCGTCAACAAAGGCCAGTTGCTCGCATGCCATGTCTATACGTGGTGTGGGAGGTTAAAAATCCCGCGAGTCGGTTAAAGTGTAGGTTTGGGGTTTCTATCAACCAACTGTCTGATTGTGAAAACAGGTCTATTCAGACTTATCCATGATAGGCGGTATATAAATCTTCAATAGAAAAAAGAAGACATAACTGCTCAAGTCTGGCTTGTGTGATCGGAAGTGGGTGGGGTGGAGGTGTGTGTGTGTGTGTGTGTGTGTGTGGTTTGCCTTATGCAAGATCAAGATGTACTGGAAGTTTAGCAAGAAAAGTGAATCGGGTGCAAACAATTTGCCCAGGTAATACAGGGCAGTACAACAATTATTAGAACGGTGGAGTAATATATAATATTTTTTATAATAATATGTGTGACACCTTTTACCGTTATTATCTAGAACATAATCATGGAATATTGTCACGGTGACTGTATTTCCAGATTTCTGCCTTCATTCAAGCTGCATAGTCCGATAAAAGTATAAAACTTTCGAAAGCAAGCACCAATCTTGATTATTTTGAACCTACATATCCAATTTAGAGTGCTCCCGTGTTGGTAGATCGTGGGGTCGTGGGTTCGAACCCTGCTCGAGTCAAAAGAATGACTTAACAATTTATACTTGTCGCTTCCTAGCCTGACGCTAGGCATTATTAGGATAGGGCAAGGACTGGTTGGCTCAGTGGCAGGATAATGTGACTGAGTGGGATATCAGGTCATGGTGCTGGTGGCCTGGTCTTCCAGTGGGGAAGCAAGATAAAGTCGCCATGAGTGCGCGCTGTCACAAGTCGGTACCCGTCCTGATATGACCTTAGATGTTGCTAGGACGTAAAACAACAACAAACAACAACAAGTTAGATACTGGTGTACTTAAGTATTTGTTGCTGCATAGGGAATACATACTAATAAATAATTGAACCTGTTACTGCTGAAGCCTATGGGATTAGAGCTTTGGGATTAGAGCTTTGGCAAACACACCAACATTAATTCGGCATGTTTACACTTCAAATATCTCCAAAGTTAGCCATTTTAAAACAGTTACTTTAAGTTTATCTAGGTCAATTATAATGATCAACCTAATATATTTAGAATGATAGAAACGCAAAATCACCGGACTATGTAACAACATTAAACTAAGTTACATTGCACATAATTAAATTCCTAATTGATACAGTATTCAAATTAATTTAATTACTGCAGTAATACTTATATGAATAAATAAGAATTAGTTAACTATTGAATAAAACAGCGTTGTTATTGATGCGCGAAAGGAAGAAGAGAAGGCGGGGGTGGGAAAAAGGCGTTTATTAACGCCTCAACAGAGCATACAGAGGAACAGGTAACAGGTTGAGGAGGTAGAAATAAGAGGAAGGGGCTCATGAGGAGCAATCAACAGGCTCGTGAGGAGCAATACAGTGAGCAATACAGTGAGGGGCTCATGAGGAGCAGAAGAGATCAATAGGAGGGGCTCATAAGGAGCAATGTCAGAGTTCTGGTAGAGGGGGGGCCGAGGAGCCCTCCGCCGCAGAGGGAGGAGGGGTAGTTGGGTGGGTGGGTGGAGGAAAAGGAGGGCAGAGAGCTGGAAGGCGGCTGGAGGGCGAGTGCAGAGGGAGGCCGACGGGCGGCCTTATAAGGGAAAGGAGGGGGGCGGCGACAGCAGGTGAGTGTGAAAGCTGGCGGCCCGGGGGAGGGTGAGCAGCGGGCGTCTCGTGAGGCGCGAATGCTGCGCGACAGGGGGGCGGGGGAGGAAGCGGCGAGCAGCGGGGTCTGGTGAGATGTGAGCGCTGCGCGACAGCGCGGGGCGGGGGAGGGTCTCTTCCTCTCCTCGCATCAAGCGTAATGCTTCGCATTACGACCAAAGTTGCATGTAAAGAATTATCATAAAGTTACCAGGAAATGCATGGGTTTCATCAAAGACCCTATAATACTAAGACGGCTCACTCAGCCTGTACTGTGTAATCAAAATGATCAAACCCACCACTTGGTGCGCTGGCTGTTCTCTTGGTTAAACAGTTGCTATATTATATGTATAAATGTATATTTGAATGTGAAAGATGTGTGATGATGGCGATGCTGATGATGATGGGTATTTGTTCATAGCAATTTCATATTGATGTGTATTCATACTTACCTATCTCATGTATAATATAATTGTATGTGTTTGCATGTGAAACACCAACCAGCAGCCAGGCTGATCAACCCCACACAAGGTGGAACTGCAAAATTTACATTACCATTGGAGAGATACGGAGTGAGCCGTGTTAGTATTATAGGGTCTTTGGTTTCATGTAGGAATTATGCTCTACTATATAACAGAGACTTTTTATGTGGAACTCATGCATTTCATCTTATTTTAACAGCAGTCGAATCTCTTAAACTGAATCATCTCCTCATAACCACCTCATGCAATACAGACTGGATAGTAAACCAGATACAGAATGAGCTCACGTCCTACATAATCGGCCTATTTAAAGTTGCATAGTCCGATGGTTTTGAGTTTCTCTCATTTTCTGAGATAAAAATATTAGGTTGTTCATTATAATGTACCTTACTTTAGTTTGAAGTAACTTTTATTTTAAATCGCTAACTTTTGAGATATTTGAAATGGAAACATGCTAAATTAATGTTGGCAAGCTTGCCAAAACTCTAACACCATAGGCTTCTGCAGTAACAGGTTCTATTAATTGACTCAGTAGTCCCTCCCATGTGCCGGTAAATGCTTAATAAGTGCATCAGTATCTAAGGTAGATATGTAGAATCAAATCTAGATAATTGTTTTGGTTTTGAAAATGTTGTTTTCATCGGACTGTGCAGCTTTAAGCAAAGCATTATAAACGTGGAGCAGAGGAAGTAACCTAGTAACCAAACAGCTATTTGCTGGCATTATTTTGCTTGATTTATCTGGCTTATAATTAATTAACTTTCATTTGGACTGCTTTATCATTTGACAATAAGCGATGGAGCATCCGCTTTGTCCTGTGAAACTTCCTCCTGAATCTGAGTCCACGTGACCGAGCTCCATCAGTGACGTCATAGTGTGTTCCATGGTCATGTTGAGAATGTGTCCAACAGGGACACAAGTTTATTCTATTCCAGGACACCAAAGGCAGATAGTTATGTGAAGTGTAGTATTGGAATTGGAACACATCTGTCTAAGTTTATTATTTACATTTCTTTTCAATCAATATTTATTTCATGACATGCATAAATTGTTTTATTAACACATTCGCTATGATGATTGATGCATGGAGTGGAGTGTGAGTTAGTACCTACTGTAATTGTATTAGTTTCCATAGTGAGGTTATTTAGTAACTAAAGTAACACTAATAGTATTAGTACATAGAGTGGAGGGTGATTTAGTAACTACTGTAATTGTATTGGTTTACATAGTGAGGTTATTTAGTAATTACAGTAATACTAATAGTACTAGTACATAGAGCGGAGGGTGATTTAGTAACTACTCTAATTGTATTAGTTTAAATAGTGAGGTTATTTAGTAATTACAGTAATACTAATAGTATTAGTACATAGAGTGAAGAGTGATTTAGTAACTACTGTAATTGTATTAGTTTACATAGTGAGGTTATTTAGTAATTACAGTAATACTAATAGTACTAGTACATAGAGTGGAGGGTGATTTAGTAACTACTGTAATTGTATTAGTTTAAATAGTGAGGTTATTTAGTAAGTACAGTACTACTAATAGTATTAGTACATAGAGTGAAGGGTGATTTAGTAACTACTGTAATTTTATTAGTTTAAATAGTGAGGCTATTTAGTAAGTACAGTAATACTATTAGTAAATAATAGTATTAGTACATAGAGTGGAGGGTGATTTAGTAACTACTGTAATTTTATTAGTTTAAATAGTGAGGTTATTTAGTAAGTACAGTAATACTAATAGTAAATAATAGTATTACTACATAGAGTGAAGGGTGATTTGGTAACTACTGTATTAGTGTTTGTGCATAGAGCGGCTGATGATGTACTAACTACAACAATTGTATATGTAATTAAAATAGAGGGTAAATTAGTGTAGTGGTCTGCACTGACCTCTCAGGCCAGTAACCACATAGACAGGTAGGCGTGGGGAGTGTTTAGATATCAGGGAGCCTAGGTGGTGTAATGGTTAGCACACTGGCCCGGAATGCAGAGAGATGTGGGTTCGAGTCCCGCTCTAGGCGCAGTATTTCCCATTTTCATCACCCCCACGACACTGGTTGCCGTGATCAGGATCCTGTACAAGCTACACGCTGTATGGTTGTTGAACCTACCCTGTGTATGTATGTGTTAGTGCATTGCCTGTATGTATGTAATTGTAAGCATTACAAGACTTACAATTCCAGGGGGGACGAGTGTAGTGGTCTGCACTGACCTCTCAGGCCAGTAACCACATAGACAGGTAGGCGTGGGGAGTGTTTAGATATCAGGGAGCCTAGGTGGTGTAATGGTTAGCACACTGGCCCGGAATGCAGAGAGATGTGGGTTCGAGTCCCGCTCTAGGCGCAATAATTCCCATTTTCATCACCCCCATGACATTAGTAACTACTGTAATAGTGTTTGTGCATAGAGCGGCTGATGATGTACTAACTACAACAATTGTATATGTCATTAGAATAGAGGGTAAATTAGTAACTACTGTAATAGTCTTTGTGCATAGAGTGGAGGGTGATTTAGTAACTACTGTAATTTTATTACTATTAGTCCTTAGAATAGAGGGTAATTTTGTAACTACTGTAATAGTGTGTTTGTGCATAGAGTGGAGGGTGATTTCGTAACTACTGTAATTGTTTTACTATTAGTCCTTAGAATAGAATAGAGGGTAAATTAGTAACTACTGTAATAGTGTGTGTGCATAGAGTGGAGGATGAGTTGGTAACTACTGTAATTGTCTTACTATTAGTCCTTAGAATAGAGGGTAATTTAGTAACTACTGTAATAGTGTGTGCAGAGAGTGGAGGGTGATTGACTAACTACTGTAATTGTATTACTATTGGTCCTTAGAATAGAGGTTAAATTAGTACCTACTGTAATAGTGTTTGTGCATAGAGTGGAGGGTGATTTAGTAACTACTGTAATTGTATTACTATTAGTCCTTAGAATAGAGGATAAATTAGAACCTACTGTAATAGTGTTTGTGCTTAGAGTGGAGGGTGATTTAGTAACTACTGTAATTGTATTACTATTAATCTTTAGAATAGAGGATAAATTAGAAACTACTGTAATAGTGTGTGCATAGAGTGGAGGGTGATTTAGTAACTACTGTAATTGTATTACTATTAGTCCTTAGAATAGATGGTAATTTAGTAACTACTGTAATAGTGTGTGCATAGAGTGGAGGGTGATTTAGTAACTACTGTAATTGTATTACTATTAATCCTTAGAATAGAGGATACATTAGAAACTACTGTAATAGTGTGTGCATAGAGTGGAGGGTGATTTAGTAACTACTGTAATTGTATTACTATTAGTCATTAGAATAGAGGGTAATTTAGTAACTACTGTAATAGTGTGTGCATAGAGTGGAGGGTGATTTACTAACTACTGTAATTGTATTACTATTAGTCCTTAGAATAGAGGGTAAATTAGTACCTACTGTAATAGTGTTTGTGCATAGAATGGAGGATGATTAAGTAACTACTGTAATTGTATTACTATTAGTCCTTAGAATAGAGGGTAAATTAGTAACTACTGTAATAGTGTTTGTGCACAGAGTGGAGGGTGATTTAGTAACTACTGTAATTTTATTACTATTAGTCCTTAGAATAGAGGCTAAATTAGTAAATACTGTAATAGTGTGTGTGCATAGAGTGGAGGATGGTTTAGTAACTACTGTAATTGTATTACTATTAGTCCTTAGAATAGAGGGTAAATTAGTAACTACTGTAATAGTGTTTGTGCATAGAGTGGAGGGTGATTTAGTAACTACTGTATTTGTATTACTATTAGTCCTTAGAATAGAGGCTAAATTAGTAACTACTGTAATAGTGTGTGTGCATAGAGTGGAGGATGGTTTAGTAACTACTCTAATTGTATTACTATTAGTCCTTAGAATAGAGGGTAAATTAGAAACTACTGTAATAGTGTTTGTGCATAGAGTGGAGGGTGATTTGGTAACTACTGTAATTGAATTAGTCCTTAGAATAGAGTGTAGATTAGTAACTACTGTAATTCTATTAGTACACAGGTCGGAGGGTAGTTTAATAACTCCTATAACAGTACTGTCAAACCTGGATGGCCTTAGCTTGGAAATGCCAGGTATACTGACACAACTGTAATCCTATTTATGCATGGCGGCAGTGGAGATTACTGTAGACAGTGTGTGTGAGCTTAGTGTGGAGATAGGCAGACCCCCCCCCCTCCACCCCCCACCCCCACCCCCACCATCAGCTTTTCCTGGTAGCTATTCGGCCTACACAGTAAATTACTACTTCATTTACAAGCACACAAAGCTAATGTGTTAATGCCAATGAGATAAGTCCTGTATCAGTTGGCTGTTGCTTATCCGCTGGGACCAGAGGGAAGTGGTAGTAATATAGTAAGTAATGTTGTGGGGGGGTGATGACAATGGGAAATATTGCACCTAGAGCGGGACTTGAACCCACATCTCTTTGGATTCCGGGCCAGTGTGCTAAATATTACACCACTTAGGCTTCCAATTACATACATACATACATACATACATACATAGATACAGGCAATGCACTTACATATACATTAACAGGGTAGGTACAACAAGTATACAGTGCATAGCTTGTACAGGATCCTGGTCACGGCACCAGTCTCATGGGGGTGATGCAAATGGGAAATATTGCACCTAGAGCGGGACTTGAACCCACATCTCTTTGCATTCCGGGCCAGTGTGCTAAACATTACACCACCCAGGCTCCCTGATATCGCCATACTACCTATGCCGTCTTTCTATGCGGGTCCTTGCCTGAGAGATCAGTGCGGACCACTACACTCGTTCCTCTGGAATTGTAAGTCTTTTAATGCTTACAATTACATACATACATACATAGATACAGGCAATGCACTTACATATACATAAACAGGGTAGGTACAACAAGTATACAGTGCATAGCTTGTACAGGATCCTGGTCACGGAACCAGTCTCATGGGGGTGATGCAAATGGGAAATATTGCACCTAGAGCGGGACTCAAACCCACATCTCCTTTAATTCCGGGCCAGTGTGCAAACCATTACACCACCTAGGCTCCCTGATATCAGCACACTACCCACGCCTACCTGTCTATGCGGCTCCTTGCCTGAGAGGTCAGTGCAGACCACTACAGTAATAACCAGTCCTTAAAGCTGCATAGTCCGATGAAAATATAGAATTTTCAAAACCAGAATAATTGTCTAGATTTGATTCTACATATTTAACACTCGAAGAGTTCAGGCGCAAATACCTCCTGTAAACGCCAATCCACAAATGTAGTTTAAATAAGAGATTTTTACCTGAAAATAATTGTAATTCTCACTAATTCCACTTTTCTTATGATCACATGATTATGGAGCAATGCACAAAGTTGCTAGGACGTAAAACAACAACAAACAAACAAATTGCACAAAAAAGTAGGAATTACAAACAAAAATTGTGAAAGTTTTCATTGCAATGTTTAGCTAAATTTTTGGTTTGGTGTTCATGGGGCTTTTGCACCTGACCTCTTCATTTGTCACCACACAGAAGGGAATACTGAGGCAATTGAATAGAACCTGTTACTGCAGAAGCTTTATAGGGGTTAGAGTTTTGGCATGCATGCCAAAATTAATTTTTTCATGTTTGCACTTCAAATATCTCAAAAGTTAGCCACTTAAAATGAAAGTTACTTCAAGCTTAAGTAAGGTACATTATAACGATCAACATAATGTATTTATCTCAGAAAATGTCAGAAAGTCAAAACCATCGGACTATGCAACTTTAACCACGCATTGCGCATGTCATCTGAGGGAGGGTGGGGGAGGTCTGCTTGCAGGGCTGTACAGATGTGTGGTTTGCTGCGTGAACTGCTCTATGGATTGTATAAGCAGGTATATCTGGTTGGTTGTTGGAGTTTTACGCCATGGCAACATCTAAGGTCATATCAGGGCGGATACTGATTTGTGACAGTGCACACTGATGGCGACTTTTATGTAGTGCTGTCCCACTTGGACATCAGGACCTGATATCCCACTCAGACACATTATCCTGACACTGCACCAACCAGTCCTTGCCTTTTCCTAATAATGCCGAGCGCCTGCCTAGAAAAATTAGTAGAAAGCAACAAGTATACATTTTTAAAAGTCATTGCTTTGCCTCGACCAGAGTTCAAATCTGTGGATTCGAATCCCACGATCTACCAAAATGGAAGATGAACGCTCAACTCATTCGGCCATCCCATCTGGTACGAGGGAAGTGGTAGTAATAACCAGTTCTTAACCACGGATCACTGGTTCTATCCCACGCCTCCCTTGTCTCCCAGGGGGTGGGGAGGGGGGGGGGGGGGGGGGGGGTCGGCTTGCAGGGCTGCACAGGAGTTTGCTTTGCTGCACAAGCTGCTCTATGGGTTGTATAATTAGGGATGGTTGGTTAGTTGTTGGAGTTTTACATCCTGGCAACATCTAAGGTCATATCAGGACGGGAAATTATTATTATTATTATTATTTTGTTTCTCTTGAAGATTTATACTGCCTAACATGGATAAGTCTGAATAGACTTGTTTTCACCATTAAGCTATAGAAAGCCCAAGCCTACACTTTTACTAACCCAAGGGGTTTTTAACCTCCAACACCACATAGACATGGTATGAGAGTAACTGGCCTTTGATGATGCTGTAAGTTATACACAGCAGTGGAAATCCAAATTGGCAGAGGTGGGGGGCACAGGGAATCGAACCACCGACCTTCAGATTAGGAGTCTGACCTAGAAAAAAGTCAGACACTCTAATCACTCCGCCAGAGAGAACACAAATGTAATAACCAGTTCTTAACCATGTGTCACAGGTTTTACCCTACACCCACCTTGTCTCAGGGAGTGTGTGTGTGTGTGTGCTTGCTTGCAGGGCTGCACAGGAGTTAGCTTTGCGGCATGAGCTACTCTATGAGCTACTCTATGGGTTGTATAAGCAGGGACTCTGAAAGCTTCCCAGGTGGCTGGATGGCTGTGTGTAGGAAGTAACTGCTACTGGGTGTCCTTGGATGCTGGCTAGATTAATGGAGTGTGTGTGGAGGGGTGGGAGGGGCGGGGTAGAGGGGGCCAGGTTGGAGAACTGTACAGGATGATGGGTTGTTTTAGCGGCTAATTAGAAAGATGTATGGAGCGGCACGCTCTCCTAGGGGCTGAGTAGAGGGTTGTATAGGACTGAGGGCTCTCGTAGGGGCTGAGTAGAGGGTTGTATAGGACTGAGGGCTCTATTGGGGGCTGAGTACAGGGTTGTATAGGACTGACAGCTCTCCTAATATAGGAGGATATAGAGGGTTGTATAATCCTGAGGGTTATCCTAGGGTCTGCATAGAGGGGCTGAGAATAGGGTTGTATAGGACTGAGTGCTCTATTGGGGCTGAGTATAGGTTGTATAGGACTGAGTGCTCTGTTGGGGCTGAGTGGACTGAGGGCTCTATTGGGGGCTAAATAGAGGGTTGTATAGGACTGAGGGCTCTGTTGGGGCTGCGTATAGGGTTGTATATGACTGAGGGCTCTATTGGGGGCTGAGTAGAGGGTTGTATATGACTGAGGGTTTTGTTGGGGGCTGAATAGAGGGTTGTATAGGACTGAGGGCTCTGTTTGGGACTGAGGAGAGGGTTGTATAGGACTGAGGGCTCTGTTTGGGGCTGAGTAGAGGGTTGTATAGGACTGATGGCTCTGTTGGGGCTGCATATAGGGTTGTATATGACTGAGGGCTCTATTGGTGGATGAGGCTCGGGCTGAGGAGAGGGTTGTATAGGACTGAGGGCTCTGTTTGGGACTGAGGAGAGGGTTGTATAGGACTGATGGCTCTGTTGGGGCTGCGTATAGGGTTGTATATGACTGAGGGCTCTATTGGTGGCTGAGGAGAGGGTTGTATAGGACTGAGGGCTCTGTTTGGGACTGAGTAGAGGGTTGTGTAGGACTGATGGCTCTGTTGCGGACTAAGTGGAGGGTTGGATAGGATGAGGGCTCTATTAGGGGCTGAGTAGAGGGTTGTATAGGACAGAGGGCTCTGTTGGGGCTGAGTAGAGGGTTGTATATGACTCAGGGTTCTGTCGGGGGCTGAGTAGGGGTTTGTGTTGGACTGAGGGCTCCGTTGGGTCTGAGTAGAGGGGAGCCGAGTGCTCTATTGGGGGGGGGGGGTGTACTGGGTGAGTTGATGGCTGTACGGTACTGATGACTCTATTGGGTCTGAATGGAGGGTTTTATAGGTCAGCGCGTTCTTCTAACAGATTGGCTCTGCCCGCAACTGTGCGCACTATGCTTGAGATCTGCGTTGAGAACTGCGTAGGAGTGAAGCCGGAAGGTGCTCTGATTGGACTGAGCTCTCGTGTGTGGCGGGTCTAGCTGGTGGGGAGGGTGTGTGTGTGTGTGGGGGGGGGGGGTGAGATGAGTAAAAGGTAATAAATACTAGGTTGGTTGGTTGTTGGAGTTTTACATCCTGGCAACATCTAAGGTCATATCATGACGGGTATCGACTTGTGACAGTGCGCACTTATGGTGACTTTATAGTGCTGCCCCATTGGGAAATAAGGCCACCCGCACCATGACCAAATATCCCACTCAGTCACATTATCCTGACACTGAGCGAACCAGTCCTTGTGCTATCCTAGTAATGCCGTGCGCCAGGCTTGGAAGCGACAAGTATACATTTTTAAGTCATTGGTTTGACTCGACCAGGGTTCAAACCCACAAACTCATGGGTTCAGATCCCCCAATCTCCCAAAACAGGGGAGGGACGCTCAACGACGCTTAACTAAGCCCAAAATACCACACAATGGGCATTTTTTTAACACACTGTAATAAAAATTGAAAAATTATTACTGGGTGTTGGCTTTTCTTAGGAAACTCCCTACTTTTGTATAGTGTAGATTTTAAGATGGAGGTAAATTTCAACTTCCAACTTAGAATGCGGATATTACCCGACCGGTATCTGTTGGATGAGCAGATTTAACTGCAGTGCATATAGGTAATAGTCAGTGATTATGATGCCTCACCATCTAAGAGACAAAGTGATTTGTAAAATCCACTTTTAAAATGATTTCACTGATTAAATAGGACAAGGAGTTACTTTTTACAGATTACTCAATAAATCCATACAATATAACATTGCTATGACCAGTATGGTTCAGTTACCGCTTCACACATACATTTACATCAATAGCTAATAATTAAGTCATAGGTTACACAGTGCCCTATAATGTAATAGGAAGTGGTCACAGCTCAATCAATGTTGCAGGCATTTATAATGGCTTCAGTTGTTGCTTAATATAACCTAAGCTTGACCCAGATGAGAACTTGTCATAACCATTCTTTAAATAGTTTGAGTACAGGATAAATTTGCTGTCACTCATGTGAAGCAAAAATGGGAATTAGAACGATTACCTTCAATTCATTTAGAAACGTTAGACAAGGCCATAAATGGACGAAAGCATAGACTATGGGTGCCGATAAGCATATACCATGGGTGACATGAGGTGCCACAATAGGTAAGGGCAAGTGTTTCTAATAACCATAGGTATGCATCGTTCTGGTAATATACCTGGTTCCAGTATTTGTTAACGTGATACAGATACCACTGGCCAATGCACATGAAATACAAAGATGCTTTATCTATATTGGGGCACAAATATGATAGTTTGGTGCAAAGGGGCACAGACATCACATGTGTACATAAGAACAGATGTCCTGTGCAGAAACAGGGACTCTGACCTGGTAGTAAAACATACCAAGAGCAGATTGAGGTATGACTACACATTCTGTGCTGACACACACAAAATCAGGATAAAGCGCCTGTCACACCTTACTGATTGAGCAATGGACATGAACAGGACAAAGAATTGCCTAGTCGGGTGGTGTCCGTTGATAAAAAATATATCGAAATGTACCGAAATGGAGCATAATTGGGTTAATTGCCGCTGGGCGACCGGACAAGTACCGTACATGTACCGTACATGTACCGGACGAGAACCGGACGAGTACCGGACACGTAATGGATGGGTACCGGACATGTACCAGACAAAACGGACAAACCGGTCACCAACCGGACACCAACGGATGGGTACCGGACACGTACGGATTGGTACCGGACATGTACCGGACAAACCGGACACCGACCGGACACGTCAGTCCGGCGGTGTCCAGTAGAAGTTTTGTGCATGTTCAAACCTTGTACCGGACACCGCCGGACACCGCCAGATGGGTACCGGACATGTACCGGACATTGCCGTATTTCACCGGACAGTGTCCGGTTCCCCAGTCTGGTAAGGTGTGTCTGGGCCTTTCGAAACTGACCTGGATGGTATACGGTTTGGGATGAAATCAATAGTGCTCAGCCCTTTTGTGTGTTTTGGGCATACATTATCAGGTATGCTATTGCGCATAGTAGAAGGATATGTGTTGGTTTGGTTTGAACCCAGGCATACATTATGAAAGCATTACTCTGCATAGCTACTTTAAGTAACTTGAAGAGCAAAGGAAGGTACAGAAAGCCATCTATGGTGGTGCCAGATTTTCAATTTGCACATCAGGAACCTTTTAGTGCTAGTCCATTATAATACCCTAGTGTTTATATGATGACTGTTGCCAGGACACAGAAAACAGTTTTAGATGACGGATAAAATAGGACATCATGGTAGAGTGTAACCTACCTGTGGGGAGGTCGTTAAATTGACCCCATATCAGTGTATCCTAAAAGCTTGACAACTTGGTAGCTATTAACCGAACTAGAGGCACGGCCAGATGACATAGAATAGGATTTACCTCCAGATGGGGTGAGTCAGCAAGGCAAAGCCTTGAGGCTTTTGAGGAAAATACCCTTTCCCAATATGGTTTTATAAATTCATAGGAAATACGAAAACAGTATATTAAAATATACCTGGGTTTTTAAATGCTACATATCTACCTAGCTCTATTCCAGGGTATTGAGGTCTAAATAAAAACAATTCTACTCAGTACAAGTAGAGACCTTAGCATTCAAAAAGACATCACTATGAAGGGTTCAGGAAAGATAACTTGGCTGTGAGCCCATTAGAGAACAACTATGTTCAAAGGAAGTAATTTAACTCAGATTTCAATCATATTAAGAAATCAAACAATACTAAGATCAAACCGAAATTATGATTACGTAAACATCTCCCTGTGCTATAATTAGCCCGGAGGCTAGAGGATGAGGTGAAATAGAATAATTATGTGAGACTTACCTGGGTATAGTTGACACATAATTGCTGTTTTACCGAGTCCTATAGCCTTGGCTTGTTGAAGTACAGTTCCTGCCCACCCTAACCCGTGGTGAATGTAAGGAACTTTTGGTCTGCCGAAGGGAGGAAAACAAGAAAACAGATGGCAAAAAAGGGAATAATAATAATTTAGAACATAATTTTGCTAATTAGTATGTAAAAGATTGAATCAAGTGAAAGTGCTACCTCTCACTGTACTACAACAAGCCTAGACTATAGGACTCGGTAAAACAGCAATTATGTGTCAACTATGCCCAGGTAAGTCTCACATAATTATTCGATATATATATATATATAAATATATATATATATATATATATATATAGATTAGTTAGACGAATCTTACCTGGGTATAGATGATGGATAACTATTGTTTTACCGAGGTAGAAGCCTCGGTTAGACGTGGGCGAGGGAGAAGGAAGCACATCCGGGTCCAGCAATCTTTACCTACTAATTCAGGATAAAAATGATTCTAAAAAACAACCTAAGGTCAAGTGACCTCATGCTAAATTGAGTGATTGACTAGACGTGGCAGGGCGTGGTGGGTGGGCCCTCGCCCACGTCTAACCGAGGCTTCTACCTCGGTAAAACAATAGTTATCCATCATCTATACCCAGGTAAGATTCGTCTAACTAATCTATTTTACCTCGGTATGCCGCCTCTGGCTAGCCGTAGGCTAGGGAGACCTTTACGTAAAATAATTTTTATCCTGATATTCTTGTTTTGTTATTATTCTTTAGTGATTATGTCTTATGTATGCAACAATGGAAAAGCGATTTGTATGGCAAAAAAGAGGAAAAACCAATGTTTTTCTTACCTCTCTCTTTCAGTTGGTGAGTAGCCTGTGCGCTATCGGCTGAGGCTTCTCTAGTCGTTTGTGGTAATGTCTAGCAAACGAAGTAGCGGTTTTCCATCCCGCGTGAGCTAGGATCCGTTTAACGGAGATGCCTAGCAATCTTGCCTTGGACACCATTGCACCACGTGTAGAGTGCGATGAGTACCTGTCTGTATTTACTCCCGCCAGTTTTAACACATTCATTGTCCATCGGGCGAGGGTATCCCTGGAAATGGCCTTGTGTGGCTTAATAAAGCTGACCAATAGCTGTCTTGAGTTTCTTATTAATCTTGTCTTGGATATATAATTTCGTATCGCAGATACGACACATAACTTGCGATCCTGAGTGAAACTGGACACCCCTATCGTAGAAAGGGGGTCACCTAATCGGTTTGATTTTAATAAAGTTGATAAATCAAACGTGGCCTCTTTACTGTCAATTTCTAGACCATTCAGCGACAGGGCAACTATAGTTTGGCCTCTGTGTCCAGTGACCAGGAGAAGCAAAACTGCGACTTTGAAACCTAAAAGTTTAACGTCCAGAAACTTATTTTCTGGCCATTTCTTGAAGAGGTTGAACACTAGAGAAACATCCCAAAACCTATTATATTTGGGTTTAGGCGGATTCCTCTGATAAATTGATCGTATGATCCAACAAATAACATGGTGTTTACCCATTGTTTGTCCATTAACCCGCGGTAGGATTATCGACAGAGCACATCTGGCAGCGTTAATAGCGCCATATCCTAGGCCTTCGTCCTCTAGGTAACGTAGGAAGAGTCCTACCTGGGATACTGTGGGAGTCATTGGCTTGACTTTCTTAAGCAGGCAATAAATACCCCATTTCTTTAAATACGTAGTATACATTTTCACCGTTCCTTTTCTCCACGCATCATCAACCAAACGCTGTTGTGTAATTTTGTCTAAGCCAAACTGTTCTAAATATTTATTTAAAAAAGGAATGCCACCAACGGAGTTGTCGACACGTTTCCGTGGCGTTCTAGTGGTCCCTGATGTTTGAGGTTTCCTCGGAATCTTGGGAAGCGAAGGCTGCTTTTGGCTGTGGCTAGTAACGTCGGTAGCCACGGTTGCGTGTGCCACTCGGGGACGATGAGTATGGCGTGTGTCCCCTCCATTTGAATCTTTCTGGCGACTTTGCTAATGATAGTAAAGGGGGGGAAAATGTAAAAGAAATGATGTCGCCACTTTAGGGAGAAGGCATCAATGTGCCAAGCATTGGGTTCCGGGTGCCACGAAACATATTTTGGAATTTTAAAGTTATTACGCGAAGCGAACAAATCGATCTGAGGTGAACCCCATGTGTGACAAATGTGTTTGAAAATGGATGGATTAAGTGACCACTCTAAGTGATCATGGAACTGGCGACTCATCTTGTCAGCTAGACAATTTTGTGTGCCTGGAATGTGATTAACAGTTAACCAGACATCAAAGGTTTGAGCCCAGTTCCAAATGAGAAGTGCCATTGCATTACATTTAATCGATTTTGTACCTCCCATATTTCTGACATAAGCCATAGCTGTGGTGTTATCCGTGAGGATACGTACATTATTTTTGGGTATTTTTACTAGACTGGTTAATCCCAAGTAAATGGCCCTTAGTTCTAGAACGTTAATATGATCGGGGAGTTCCGATTCTAGCCATCTTCCTCCCGTTGCTACATCATTTTGATGTGCTCCCCACCCTTGGAGAGACGCGTCAGTGGTAACGGTAGTGTCAGGCTCTCCCATTCTAATGGGATTGGGGGAATGGTCAAAGTGGTTTAGCCACCAATCAATGTCGGCTAGGCCGTTCTCCGAAATAAACATGGTCTTTTCAAAGTTTCCCTTTGCGCGGGCCAGCGCCAAATTTTTATCAATTTCGAGGGATTTTATGTGTGCCGCTCCGTATAGAATAGCTGGACTATACGAAACCATGACCCCGATAAGGACCGCGACCTGTCTAATCTTTGGCCTAGAAGTGTCTAACAGCTGTATCGCTGTGCGGTAAAGCTTATCTTTCTTTTGGCGTGTAAGCGAAACGGTCATAGCCGTGGTGTTCAGAATGAACCCGAGACACTTAAGCTCCTGAGTAGGAGAAAAAACTGATTTCTTGTTATGTATGAAGAAACCCAATTTGGTGAAAATTTTGCATAAATCTTTAACAGCGAGTTCACATTGCGTGAAAGATTGGCCCATAATAAAAGAATCATCTATGTATGGAAACATACAATGCCCCAATTTTGCCATGTGTGCAAAAATTGGTTTCAACAACTTAGTAAACAGACGCGGTGCGCAGGCCAAACCATTAGGTAAACATGTAAATTCAAAAAGTTGGCCATTCCAGAGAAAACGTAGGTATTTCCGATCTGTCTGGTGAATAGGAACGGTGTAGTAC